>JAENPR010000621.1:0-382333 GCA_018135685.1 Themeda triandra | reverse complement strand
ACAAGCAAAAACTTCCCATCATTAAGCTTAAATCCGCGCTTACGATACTAAGCAAAACGGATGAGACTACTTGCATCATATCTAAATCCGCCGCACGATACTAGACATGATAACAAGGTTGCGGGACTTACGGAGGTCGACGGATCGATTGGCCCTCTCGAAGAACTTCGACGACACGACTAAAGGACTCGAAGGGTGGCGCGTAGCCGGTTGTATTGATTTGGTTGTGAACCCTTATTACAATGGTCGAGGTTTATATTTATACCTGGACAAAACATGAGTCCTAAGCACTTACGAACTATCTAACCAAAATTGGAAAGACAAAGACACGCTAACTCTATCCATAATCGGAGTCCTTGATCATCACGACTCCTTCCCTTTTCGATCGCCTTCCTTTTTCCTTTCTCCGCCTTCAAATAAAGCGGTTGCCGGCCAAGCTTGGCCATTTGCCGAACACATGGAAATTAGCCGACCGCATATGCATTTGCCGAATCCTCTCTGCCGCTGCGGAGTCCACTTGTCATATTCGACCAAATTGGTGTTAACACATGCCCCCTCAATTTCGAGATAAAAGGATTTTATTTCGAAATTGATTTCACGCTTTCATCTAGGTCGGCACCATGCACGCACCCGGCCGCCACTTGAGATCTGCGCTTGTTGTTGTCTTCAATGGCGGAGACTTCAACCAACTCCATCATGGCCTTCGGAACTCAAGAGGAGTTTCTAGAGGTAACCCTACTTGCTTTACCCATTCGGCAATTCTTTCTGAATCAATTTCCAGATGCACCTTTTGATCCATTCGCTTCAATTTCTTCTTAAAGGAAATGAAGAATGAGATCTTGATCTCCAATCTTGCGTGTCTGGATCATTTTTTCTTGGTCCGCGGGAGACCCCAATCCAAGGAATTTATTGAAAAGGAAACCTTTGAGGATCCCCTTTAAGTCTAGGATTTCTCCCCCAAACGGATGGCCGAATACTTTCAAAACATGGCCCCTTCCTTCAATCACGGGATGGCGTGATTGGTACCGTAGGATGCGGTCGGGAAGCGGTGATTTTTGGGAATCCCAAGATATTCAGCATTGTTGGAGCTTTCTTTAGCCGAAATGCCTAGAATGACTCCTCCGATAGTGCTTCCTTCCCGTGCAGACGCCATCAATGCGTTCATCTTCGGTCATGGCCCAATGTCGATCACTCTCTCGAGACATTTTTATGATGGTTGGTTTAAACATTACCAAGCCAACATACCCATTCAAATACAAAAGCACCTGACTCACGGAGCGAGTCAAATCGGGAGGAGGTTGGGCCAAGTATGTCAGGACTTATGCTTCAAGCGGCACGTGTGCGATAAAGAGTATAGGGCATTCATGAACATGTGGTTATGCGATTCATTTTACGTGGCAAGTCCAATGAGCCCACTCTGAATCACATAGTGATGGTGAAGAATTGGCTACGGGCAAGCTGATTCCTTTAGGCAAATATCTTTGGGAGCTTTCTACCACATGATGCACTGGTCTTGTCAGTGAGGAATCGGGCGAAATCTCTGTGTCAATGGACCATGGTGGCTTCTCGGATGTGGTTGCAACTATACATGCATCGATTGTCTCTGTAGATCTCCACAATCTGAACTTTCCTTCAATCAATTATCTTGTGAAGGTGAAGACCCAGGATACAAATCTTGTCGGACATATGGAGAGGCTGCATCTTCAATCATTATTGACTTAGACACGGGCCATCTTTTCAAGATCTTCTACAAGGGATTCAACCACATGATCTGGTTTCCCTAGGCAGGGAGAATGAAAATTTAACTCTCCTATGATTCAGCTATGAGTTGGGCGCATAGATGATGATTCCCGGGGACATTTTCAATTCTTTCATCAAGCCACGTGCTCACCTTGCCAGAATTTCACCATGGTCGGTTGATAAGCTCAACTTATGAATTTTATAATCCAAACATGGTTGCCAGAACGGTTTGGACTTGGTCAATTGCCCCCAAGGCCATATTTCTCGAGCATCATCGGACCCGGAGACATTGCTGAATATAACCGAGGCCAACAAAGTCTTCAATCTTGGATGCAAGCTTCCAACATATGAGCCCAATCCTCTGGTGATAATTGAAGCTACTCATTCTTCCTTCAACCTTTGGTGGCAAGAATGGCATTCTCATATCTTCAGAGCACAAGTTCACCCTTTATGCCAAGTCTTGATGCCTTCATTTTCTTCGATGATGAGGTACACACTCATGACCACCTTTTACTTCATGTCTCGTTCTTTTCTAAAACATCTCCTTTGAACGGGACATTGCTCCTCCAAGTCCTCCGAGAGGTTCAATATCTTGGCAACCCGGCCTGTTCTTGCTTTGGGGCATGATGCTCCAAGTGCGACGGGTGTTCAACAAGATACACCAGCGACGATACGGTGCTCCTGAAAGATCTCAAAGAAAAACTCCTTCTCACCATCAAGGACCTTTGCAATTCCCAAGAAAACAAGATCTAAGAAAGCTAAACCACTCCTCGGGTATGAATGTTTTGATCCTTTATTTTCCATCTGCAAGTGTGTTTTACTTATCACTTTCTTTCAACATGTACGAGGCCAACCCTCAAAGTCTGATAGGGTAGTGATCTTGGACAGCTCTCTCACGGAGCCTCCTTTGGTCAAGCAAACAATGAGCTCACCAATGATCTTGATATGCATCGGCGGAGACAGTCAAGTAGGTGAACAAGGAGATATAGCGAGAAGAAATTCCCTCTCATCGAGGTTGATGAACAAACG
Organism: Themeda triandra; assembly: GCA_018135685.1. NCBI lineage: Eukaryota > Viridiplantae > Streptophyta > Magnoliopsida > Poales > Poaceae > Themeda > Themeda triandra. The sequence continues at coordinate 379,564 of JAENPR010000621.1, read as the reverse complement.
AATTGATCGGGAGAAGTAGCAAAAAATCCCTCTCACCGGATTACGGATTTAACTCCTTCGCAATCCAGATGCATCAACAAGCCATGACACCGCATCTCTGGAAAGAATTTGCACTAATCACTCGAGTCTTGATGCTACCCGTAGATGCCATTGATCGAGCTTTGTGCCAGGAGGTATTAGTTTTACTTCCCACTTGATTATTTTTACTTCCAACTCGAGTCATTCTGTTAAATTACCTTCCTTGTTCATCAACAGACACTTCCACCCTTGCCGACTTTTCCCTTATGTTGAAGAGTATGTCAAACAAAGACGATGAAGTTTCTTCCAACCAAGCAACTATTACTCCAGAGAGTCAAGCCAAGCTAAAGGATATAATCTTATTTACGAAAAAGGATATTGTCGCTTTGACCCCGAAGATTCGGACAAAATAAGGGAAATAAACGAGCTTATCGATCAAGAGCTTCCCTCAATCTCAAGGCGCCATAGATGTTTTATCACACCTTGATGATCACTTTGCTTGCTATCAAGAGAGCTCACAAGAATATGTCCACCAAAGTTGATCTCGGGAAAAAGAAAGGTAGCCAAGGAACAAAGAAAGCCAAGGAAAGCTCTATTCTAGCATCAAGTCAACCGAGCACCTCTTGAGCACCCTAGAACCAAGAGGTCATGAGAGAAGAAAAGCCAAACTTGAAGCCAATTGGCTCAACCGAATGCCAATATTCGGTCTCATGAAACTAAGTCCATAATCTGCCATCTCTTGATTCGCTAAATCCAAAATACCGGTCATGTGCATCAAAGGAGGCGCGGCAAATCAAAAGCAAAGCATCCAATATCCAAGATTCTCAAGAAGAGGACCAAAAAGCTCTTGATGAGGCCAACCGAATCAAGATTGATGCTCTTGTCATCAATTTCTTTCTTAAATGTATAGATGCTTGGCTTGTACTTGAAGATGTAGACACTTAGGCTTGGCCCTGTCATTCTTGAAAACAATTTCTTTCTCTTGAAAAGTAGATAATCTTCATTTTCTCTTTCTTCGTTACTCTTCCATTCGGTTCCTTCAATCTCAATCTGTACTGTGTTTTAACCGAATGGAACCGCCCTCAAGTGCTCATTTAGCCGAAAAGCTCTCATCAGCTATTTAGCCGGCCCGAGCGTATAGTAACTGGCTCGCCGGTGGTGACGGAGCTCGGCCCAACTCAACATCGCCCATAAACGTGGAAACCCTCACTGCGCCGCTTGGCTTTCCTACGGTCTCCACGGCTCCCACGTTCATAAATAGGACCCAGCGCTCCCACCATCATCACATCAAACACAAGCGCTTGCTATCTTCTTCAATCTCTTCCATTTCCTCCTTGCCTTCAAGCCCAAAAACCCCCACCATCACCACCTGATGAAATGCGGCGGAAGTCGTAATAGCGTCACCCGGGGACGAGGTGGGAGGCAGCCGGCAACCGGCGCCATGCGGTGAGATCTCAATCCCTTGAGTTGTGCTATTCGATAGTCTTTACCCGATTCGAACCTACGCTCGCTGCGGTTGCTTATCTTCTTGATCCGTTCGGGCTCACGGGAACACAGCGACTACACGCCCAATGTCCTGAGCGGGTCGCCGGGCCGGCACCCACGCTCCTCTTCCGCTTCCGCTCCTGCTCCCATGGTGGACGCGGCGGAGGCGGCCGTCAGGCGGTCGCCGTCTGCAGGGGCAGTAACGATCTCCCATGGTCCGTGTTTTTTCTAAATCAGCCCGATCTTGACGGTACCTCGTTTGTAGGACGGCGAGGATCGCACCGGCCAATGGCGCTTCCCACGGCGCCGGCTGCGGCGTTCGGCCTGCCCTTCTGCCCGCGCTCCCGCTCCCCGCCCAGCTCCGCTCCGCCCCTTCTCCGGCACCGCACGCCGGCTTCATCGGGGTCGGCCGTACATTCCCCATATGGGAAGGAACGACGAGGGAGATCCCGCCGTACGGCCGTTACGACGCGCCGCGTATCGCCGTCGGAAAGGATGAGGCGATGGAGCTTCTTGGTGAAGAAACCAAGAAGTTCGGATCGCTCACTGGAGTTGGAGGACAGCCGCCGGATGACGAGGCCATCACCGATTCATTTTTCGCCAATTGCCTTCAACCCATGTTCTTTCCGATTCATCTCGCTCATTGATTAATCTTATTCTTTCTTTGCGACCTCACCGCGGAGCCGGACCGCTTGAAGGTGGCGCGACGGCGGCGGCCAACCACGTGAACGCCCGGGGGCGCTGGTGGAGCGCCTCGAGGCGTGCCTCGGTCGTCGACTGTGCTGCCCTTCATGGCGTGCGCCTCGGCACCTCCCTCGGTTCGCGGGGATGTCGTCCCGGGACCGGGACGACTACGCTCCGATGCCGACCGGCTTCCGCGGCGGGCTCTCTCCGAAGTCGACGACATCGAGGGCCTCCTCGGGTTACGACGCCTATGCCGCGCCATGGCCAACGCCACCAACCACGAACTGCCCTCAACAAGCTCTTCAACGAAGAAGAGGAGTAGCTTGTACTAGGATTGGCGCGGGTTGTAAATAAAATTTTAATGAAGAATGTTGGTCCTCTTCTTGTTCTTGCTTGTGTCCGTGATGACATTCGTCTCGTTGTATTTGCTTCTTTGCAAATTTTTCCCTTAGCTAGAACTCGACCGCAACACTCTTCCCGAACGAAAAACTCCCGAATCGCATGACATCATTTTAGCCGATTAGATCTCGGTCCCGTTCCATGACTTGACGGTTTGTAGCGTAGTACTTCAATTCCCTTTATCTTCCCGATAAACCTATCACCCGAGAGATAAGATCAAACCTGCTCATTTATACTTTTAAAATCGACTAAAGGCGATACAACCGTATCGGCTATTTTTGTTCTCAAGACGATACACACGATATCGGCTATCTTTCCACTAGAGGCGATAATATTATACTATTTCTTTCCAACTTCTTTCCTTTGCTCAAGGCGATTTTATTCAATCGGCTATACCACGCTTATGTCATAATCACAATTAAGATCCAACTTCGATACTTGGATAAAACTTCTTAAGGTATCTCGCCATTGATGGCTCTAGTAAGTTCTTCTCCAAACAAATAGTCTTTAATATATACGCATTGCCGGTGCACAAATCGACAACCCGAAAGGTCCTTCCCAATTCGGAGACCACTTGCCGAATATTCCTCTGTTTTGGTACCAATTGGCAATATTGTTTTCCAAACCAATTCTCCTTCGCAAATTGCTTAATTTTAACTCTCTTGTTGTAGTACTTGGCAACACGCATTTTATTCTTCTCAATATTCTCCAAGGCCTTAAGACGAATCAAATGCAAATCTTCTAACTCATCCATCATCGATCCTTATAAATCTTTTTCTCGCCAGTCCTTTTGTAACTCAACTCTCCTTGATCCCGATTGCAACTCCCAAGGCATCACAAAGATTATGTCCATAAACCAACTCATATGGAGAAGCTTGTGTGGACCCATGGCAAGCCATTCGGTAAGCCCACAATGCTTCATTAAGGACCAAGTGCCATCTCCTTGGCTTCTCATCGATTTTCTTCGAATAATCTTGATCATGATCTTATTTGACGCCTCTCTTGGCCATTGGCTTGTGCATAATAAAGGAGAAGAATTATCTGACAAATTATCCCCATGTTTTCTAAGTAAAGTCACAAAACTACGAAGAAGTGAACCGAGTCCCGATCGGTTGTAATGGTCTCGTGGAATCCCAAACCTATGAATTATATGTTCCTTGACAAAACCGATCATATTTTCCGATGTGACCTTTTTCAAAGGGATAGCTTCAACCCACTTGGTGAAATAATCAAGGTTAGCAACACAAACTTGTGTCCTTTGCTAGATGGAGGATTGATCTCGTCCAATTAAATCTATACCCCATCCTCGAACGGCCAAGGTTTAATTATCGGATTGGTAGATCAGTGCTCTCCGAACATTACCAAATATCCGACAATCTCGACACCCTTTGTAATATTCAAAGCAATCCTCCAACATAGTCGGCCAAAAGTACCCGTCCTCCTTATTATCCATTTCATTCGTAATCGATGTGCGCCACAAGCTCCTTCATGGACTTCAAACATAATCTTCTTAGCTTCTTCTTGGCTCAAGCATTTGAGCAACACTCCATCTATAGACTTGTGGCAAAACGTAACCGATCATCAAGAAGTACGAATTTAAGGGCCTTATACCTGAGCCTCCTAGGAGACTCTTTGAGATGGGTCTTTCGGATAGTTGATAATGTCACTTCTCCGGTCATTACTTATCCGATCGAATTGAAAACATCTTCTTCTCGTATAGACTTCATGATTTTCCCGATATCCGGCGGCTTGAGCTAATTTGTTTGCTTCTCCATTGTGCTCTCTGGGTATATGATGCAAAGTAACTACTCAAAACTTTTCGGTAGTTCCTACATTGTTCATGGTACCCTTGTAGTACATCATTTTTGCATTCATATTGTCCTGTCAACCGATTGATTACCAATTGAGAATCACCAAATACCTCAACAACAATGACCTTTCCCGCTTCTACCAACAACAAGCCCTCTAAGCAAAGCTTCATACTCGCTTGGTTGTTAGTGACAGATATTCAATTGAAAAGCAAACTCAAATATCTTTCCACACGGGGATATCAAGAGAATACCAAGACCACCACCTTTGTCACATGATGATCCATCAAAAATAATGCCCATGGGGCAATGTTAATCATATCACCGATAAATCACGATGTTGAGTAATAAAATCGGCAATTGCCTCCCCACTTTTATCGCTTTTGCCGACTCATACTTTAAATTAAACTCGACGGTGCTAATACCCATTTGCCGATTCTCCCACTTAAAATCGGCATTGACAACATGTGTTTAATTACATCAAAACTAGATATAACCACACATTCGGCATTTAACAAATAGTGCGAAATTTGGTGCATGAGTAATAAACACACAAACAGGCTTTTCTATAGCCGAATACCTTGTTTCGGATCTAACAGTTTTTAAAATGCTAAGGTAAGCTATTACTCTCTCTTTTCCATCAAACTCTTGCATAAGGGCCGATCCTATTGTTAGGCTATCGGCCGCCACATGCCTTGAAAGGCTTCTCAAGTTGTGGAGGTACCAACACCTTGGTGGTGCCTTCATATATTGCTTGATTTCATCAAAAGCCTTTTTGCCGTATGTCACCCCAGCATAAATTAGATCTTTCTTGAGCTTCAACAATGGAGAGAAAGGCAACACTCTTTCGATAAATTGGATATGAATCTTCTCACGAAATTGACCTTGCCCAAAGAATGATTGCAACTCACGTAAGGTTAGTTGGGGCACAACTTTATCTATTGCTTCCATGCTCTTTTCCCAACTTCTATCCCTCCTTTGTGGATCAAGAACCCTAAAAACTCACCGGCCCGAGACTCCAAAAGCACACTTGTTTGGATTCATCTTTAAGCCATGTCTCCTTGTGCACTCCAAAGTCTTTCTTAAATCGGCTAAATGTCCTTCATGGTCTCTGGATTTGACTACTACATCATCAATATAAATTTCTACAATCTTGCCGATTAACTCATGAAAGATATAGTTCATGGCTCTCGATAAGTTGCACCAAAGATTCTTCAATCCAAATGTCATCACTATCCACTCAAACAATCCAATGTGACCAGGACATCCGAATGCGCTCTTTGCAATATCTTCAACCGCCATGAAAAAAATCTGATTGTAACAAAGACATTGCCATCCATAAACCGATAACTTCATAAACCGCTGCATCCACTAATAAATCGGCAAGAATCGGCATTGGGTATCCATCCATTGGAGTAGCTTTGTTGAGATCTCTCGAAATCTATGCATACCCTCATCTTCCCATTCTTCTTGTAGACAGGTACTATATTTGAAATCCATTCGCATGTCTCGCATGGCCGAATAAAGTTTGCTTCAATTAATCTCTCAATCTCTTTCTTTACATCGGCCAATACCTCCTCTTTATAGATTTTCCGTGGAGGTTGTTTGAAAGGACGAAATCCAGGTTTTATAGGCGCTTATGCTCAACAATTGATCGATCCAACCCGGCATCTCTCGTGTAATCCCAAGCAAAACAATCTTTGAACTCCTTCAAAGAACTCTATTAACTTCAATTTATATTCGGGTCTAAATTTGCACTTGATATACATCGGCCTTGACTTTGTGCTATCACCAACATTGATTTCTTCTAATTTGTCGGCCGACATGAAACCACGACCAGTTTGCCTTTGTTGCCATCGATTGGATTGCCCATTAAAAGTTCTTGTCGGAGCCGATCGCTTGGATCGGCTGTTGATCCCCGTCGAACACATTGACAGGACCTTCTTTCCATACCTTACCCGAAAGGCAATCTAGTCCATCATACTCCTAATAAGCGAGGCTCGAAGTGGCAACACTCACCGAATCATCGACTGAACAACTTCTACATCATCTCCTACCCACCGAATAAGGATTTGATGCATAGTTGAGGGTATACAGCAATTAGCATGGATCTAATCCCTTCCCGAAGCATGCTATATGCCCCCTTGCCATCAATGACAAAGAAGGTAGTGATCAAGGTCTTGGATCCAATCATCGTTCCACATGTACCGCTCCACGAGTATCGAAGCATTGCCAAGAAAATCTCTAAGGATCATGTCGATGCGACAAATCTTCATTTGTCATACCAAGTTTCCTGAAAGTAGCATATGGCATAATATTGATAGCGGCCCCTCCATCAACAAGCATCTTGGTTAAAGGCTTGCCATTGACATATCCCTTCAAGTACAATGGTTTCGGATGACGATTTTTAACGGCTTGTCAAAGATTGCTTGCCGAGTCAACACAAGTTGAGCCATCGGGTCTCGGCATTCGGTCTCATCAAAATCAATATACCTCATCTTGCACTTCTTGGTCTTCGGGCGCTTTAAACTCTAATGGAATGAAGAACACCATGTTAGTATCAGCCGATGGGCCCTGTCCACCATCTTTTTTCTTAGGACGCCATACGGGCTTCTTTTTCGGTTATTTCCCCTTTCGCTCTTGATTTCTCAAACGCCGAACTCTTCTCTTCGGCTTTTCCGAGACCGGAGGGCACCATTGACCTTTTTGCCACTGTAGGAGCTCTCTTCCGTAGTATGGACATTACGTGAGCCCAAGTTCGGTGCAAATCTTTTCCTCGATATCCATCAAAAGCTGTTTATTTTTAGGCGCCGATCGTTCTCTGGAACTTTCATCCCAAGTCTATCATGAACGGGACGGTTGACTCGAGATTGCCCGTACTGCGAATATTGATCACCGCATTCGGGGCAATTGTTTTACGCGGTGCAATTTCAAGCCTTCATTCCAACAAGAAACGAAGAAGGAACAATTCCAATGAGATTGCTCTTGCTCTCTCCTGTACTCTTCTTGTTCCCTTTGGCGCACTTCGCTTCATATCTCCGACGTTCGCCATGAACTGCGCTCCTCCTCAATGTCTTGCTGTTCCTCATCATACTCCATCTTCTTTTCCCATTGCCACTTATTCAATAAGTGTCGTCCGTAACCCCGCGGATCGGCGTGTATTCGGCAATTTCCTTAGCCGCATCATCGAAGTTTGACCCTTCTCTGTTCGGCTATTCTTGAACTGCGCTTGTTGCACTTCCTCCTTGGTAACTTGCCGATTAGGGTCAACGAACCAATCTCTTTGGCTCTTTCGGATGTCGAGAACCTTCATCTTTCCCTTTCCTTGGACTCACCGGCATCAACCATGCCTATGGAGAAAGAGACCATGTTCGAGGGAACGGGTTCTTGTCTACTTTCATCTTGCCATCAAATCTTAAGTGTCCATCTTGAATAGCCTTCGAATCTTTACTCGAACACTCGGCAATCATTGATATGATGAGAGTTTGTATCATGAAATCCACGGTACTTCTTATCCTTTACTCCTTCAGGGCGCGACATAGGATGTCCTTCGGGCGGCTTAACGCGTCCCTCTTGGACCGAATACAAAAGGAGCTTATCTCGCTGATGACATCAAAATCATAAGATCCCTTCGCCGCTTCACCCATCGATGATCGACCAAAGTAGGCTCTTTTGTCCAGTCAACTCTGCAGCCAGCTACTTCATCTTCATCTTCATATTGAGATGCTTCCTCCGAAATCACGATACATATCAACAAGTTGCACCGTTCATTCCGAAAACGAGCATCTCTTCCCGAACCCTTGGGCTTGATTGCTCATTCTTTGTCGCTTTTGTGCAAGCCGTCCAAGATCTTCAAACTCCATGCCGAATAGCTTGTCTCTAATATGTGGCATGATGCAATGACCAATTGTGCAAGCCGATCATCGAATAGTCGAGAATAGCACATGTTCTTTGCTTCTGCGAATGGAGATACTCCATTGGTGTCTCGGTAGTTTTCATCCTCATAGACCACGAGATCAACCATCTTCTTCTCATTGGTTCCCGTATAAAAGTATGAATGGAACTTTTGCTCCAATTCTACCCATGTACCAAGGGAATTGGCCTAGTGCGATGCAAACCATGTGAAAGCCGTCCTGTCGAGACATAGGAAAATATCCGATCCTCCAAGCTTCATCAAGGCAGCTTCTCCAAGTTGCATCGATATCTACCGACATGCTCAATGGTACTTGGTGTCATCCCGACCGTGAGAATTTGGTCAAATCTCGTTGGTGGCTTAACTCTTGGTGGAAGAGCTACCCTATTGTACCATTCTCGGAAAAGGAGATTTGTATGCATATGTCGATGCTTTGGTTTTGGCCGAATTGATTCTCGCATCATATCGGCCATTACCGCTTTAGGAGCTCATCATTTGCATCTTTTGCTCCCTGTCTCCTAGAAGGCACTCCCGATGCACTCGTATCCCGGATTCGGCAAAGCATCCGAGCACTGTCATCGTGAATTCACTATACCCATCTCCATAGACACACTTCTGCAACTGCTTTGCTACCGGAGAAATCTTATAGCGAGATGCATATATACATTGTCGCACCAAAAGCTACCCGACCATGAGTTTGCTTGCTTTCGGTCACGGAGGCTTCTCTTTTCCATCATGAATAGCTCCATCCTTGCTTGTACCGATTATCTCTTCTCCTCCGGTTGTGTTCCCCGAAGATTGCCGAGTGTTGAAGTATACTTGGCCCACCAGCTCTCCAAATCTTGCTTCAAATCGTTTGTCAACCGCCGGACCAAAAGTTTCAGCCATGATTTTGCGGAAGGTGCCCGAAAAAGCCGTGTTGTGATTCAACATAGTGTCTCCTACAAACTTTGTAGATGGCTCCAACTACCCTCTCGCATCTCCTCCTCGTCGCAACATCGATCGACCAACCGAGAAGAACTCGTGGCGTGCTTGCTTGATCATCACTCGCCACTCTTGTTCTTGGAAAAGGACATCGACATTTCGCTGAAATTGTTCCATTGCTTGCTCCACCATCCGGCGTTGCTCGCGCGGCTCGTCCATGGTCACGTTCGTAACGTGGATTTTGTCAATTTCCGATCCCATCTTATATTGAGAAGTTGTCCCACCGGCGTGCCAAAAAGTGTGTTGACGCAAAATGTGACCACCCCGTCTCACACAAAAAGCCGGAAAGCCTAGCTTCAATCGGTGCCCAGCGTCGAATCCGGTGGCGTGCCGGTCGATTTGACTCGGAAATCGACAAGGGATAAAACGGTAAGATCATAATCAAAACGTCTTTAAGGTGAGACCGCACAGTTCCATCTTTACGGCCCGGGCCACTTACGACGACACATAGCTATGGAAGCTATCTCGCAACAGGATGCGCTTCATTCGGCTAAAGTAACATAACCGATGTAAACAACAAACTAGCCGAATACAGTAAATAAAGACATGTTTGAACAAGATTAGATCATTAAAGCATATCAAACTACATCTCATGTTTAAAGCATCATCAAGCACTAAAAATTAAGAATAAGTAACTTATAAATATAAATCTACTAAACAACACATGCATGGGCTACTCCAACTAGTCCGCGCACGTCTAGCCTTCATAAACCCGTCGAGCATAAACCCAAGCAAGCTAATCCACCGCATGATACCACTCACTATGAATTTACACCACTCCTTGCTACTAGATCAATCCACCGCATGATACAATCTAGCAATAAAGAGCTAAAAGCATATAATTATCTAACAGATCTATAGATACTTGCTACATGTATAAGCATAACCGTATCGGCAAGATTGCCGAATCGGGGTCCATGAAGAAGGAACAAACAAGCAACATGTAAAAGGAGCCTATCAGATTAAACCGATCTCTAGTCCACCGGATGACTAGCTCTAGAGTAACCCAAAGACCTCGCATCCGCACGCACGGTACCGGTCTGTCAAGGCTTATCTACATATAACGTGAATGAACCCGCAACATGTAACAATCTAGATCGATCTAATTCGGCTATATGAGCTTGATCTACTCGATATTGAATAAGCATGAAAGGAACGATCAACAAGCCGAAAGAGTATCAATCTAGATTGGGCAAAAGAGTGTTGCAAATAATTAAACATTAAATAAAGCATGCAACACGTGATAACTTAATGAATCTATTAGATCTTGCCAAATCTAAAAGAGCCGATAACTATCTTTACTCATGTCTTAATCCGCCGCATGATACAAGGCACAAGCAAAAACTTCCCATCATTAAGCTTAAATCCGCCGCACGATACTAAGCAAAAAACGGATGAGACTACTTGCATCACATCTAAATCCGCCGCACGATACTAGACATGATAACAAGGTTGCCGGGACTTACGGAGGTCGACGGATCGATTGGCCCTCTCGAAGAACTCGACGACACGACTAAAGGACTCGAAGGGTGGCGCGTAGCCGGTTGTATTGATTTGGTTGTGAACCCTTATTACAATGGTCGAGGGTTTATATTTATACCCTGGACAAAACATGAGTCCTAAGCACTTACGAACTATCTAACCAAAATTGGAAAGACAAAAACACGCTAACTCTATCCATAATCGGAGTCTCGATCATCACGACTCCTTCCCTTTTCGATCGCCTTCCTTTTTCCTTTCTCCGTCTTCAAATAAAGCGCTTGCCGACCGCTTGGCCATTTGCCGAACACATGGAATTTAGCCGACCGCATATGCATTTGCCGAATCCTTCTCTCCGCCGCCCCCTGCGGGTCCACCTATCATGTTCCGACCAAACTCTGGTGTTAACATATGCTTTGTTAAAACAACTAAAAAAGATGCATAACCATAGAAACCCAGAAAGATTTCCTTATTTATTTTTTTTACTTTTGGAGAGCTCTTGTAATCTGTCTTTAAAGTGATCCCTAGAATAAACTCTATATGGAGATGATGAATAGTTGCTCTGCCGTAATTCCTTTCAAGTACCTAGTTTTCAACCTTGCACTCTCCTGAGTTTTGGACACAACTGTTTAGATTTGATATTTGCTCTGAACCTGAAACTTGTGGGTAGCGAACACTTGATCTAAGTCTAGGTGGTTGACGGGTATGATATGGGAAGGTTTTGAGCTCGTCTGTCCATCTTGTTCCTAGAGATACTAGAGTTCTCCGAGAATTTATCTTTGAAAATATTAAATTCCTGCATGATGAGTTTCTTTATGATGAGAGTTTAAATTCCTACCACAACCATATATTCATGCTTACTAGATTAGGAAAACCCATCTCTGTTTATATAGATCATATTGTAGGTTTGAGTGTAGACTTTATAGGCATTGAGCGTGGTTATGCTGTGGACCCATAAGGAATTAGTCACGCTTAAAGTCAATACTATGTGCTCTCCATCCATTGATCTATGCTACTTCGTCCTCGAAGCATGCACCCATTTTATAAATGTTATATTCATTCCGTGCTACTACTGCCTCGAAGTACCACCCACATATAGATCCATATCCACCACATATTGTGCTATCTCTACCCTGGAGATACGCACTTATGCTACTCCTATCCTAGGAGTACGCATTCCCCACATATTGTGCTATCTCTACCTTAGAGACACGCACTTATGCTGCTCCTACACTGGGAGTATGCATCCATCCATCCATCCATCCACATATACATACGCCATTCATTTCACATCATCCAGAAAAGGTTCTACTCCTATTCTGGGAGTGAACATCTAGACATAATCATCGCCGTTCTATTTGCCTACATAAAAGCTCCAGTTATTATCATTTCAAGTTATACACTCCCTGTGCTAAAGTTTCGTTTCCAGAGGATTGGTTGCTTAAAAAAAAAGAAGAAGAAAAAAAAAAGAGAGAAAGAAAAAGAAAGAGTAGCCAAGTCCTTCCATTCAAGAAGTTTTCAAGGTTTCCGAATAAAGGGAGTCATGTTATCCCCAAAGGAGCGAGTGTAGAAGTAGATGTTCACCAGTTGAGTACCCCTCATAATCATTTTCTTATCACCATTATACTATCATCATCCTATTATCATCTCATCTATTCCATTTCCTCATTCACATGCACATATGACTTTATTATTATTTTAGTTCCTATTGGATCCATGTCTTAACTATGCAATATATGCAAGTGAGTTTGAGTGTCTCCCCACCTATGAGCTCCACATAAGCCTATTAGAAAGTAGGGTGAGAGAGAAAGGCACTTTCCACTATGCCTTAGTTCCACAAATACCACATATTCTAAGAAAAGAGAGAAGGCATACATTACTCATGCCTTAGAGAGGATCCAGAAATACCACAAATGAGAGACCTGAAAGGTTCATACAAGGAACTCTGAGTTTTATTTCAAACCTTGCAAAAAACTCCGGGATAATAATTGATCGAAGAGCGAGAAACATGGCGCTTGACTTGACTGTTCTATCTTTCAACTACTCAAGACCCAAGTGACGGTTACAAGCCCCATGGTGAAAGGTAATATGAGTGAGTTTTGAGTCGATAGTTCACTCTAATCCGGAGGAGAGTTCTTGTTTGAATGCATGTGTACTTGTGAGGAGTGAAAGCATTGTAGCAACTCCTGATCCATCACTAAGTCTATCTTTGCTCAGGGACGAGCAAAAGGTAAGCTTGGGGGAGTTTGTTGACGGTCGTTAAGTATCAATTTTATATCGTCAACGCAGCAAGAGAAAGGACTAATATGAGTTCACCTATTAGATATAGGGGTTACACTGACAGAATTCCACGAGTTTTGGTGATTGTCTATTTCGCGGGGGTTATCGAAAGAGAACCAAAGGAGGCCCACATGTCATGATTACATAGAGATAAAGACCGAACGGGTAAAATTGTATAATCTAGAAGACTCCGAAGGCAAACCCTGGGAAGCAGGGGCCCACCGGGCAAGGTGGCCGTCGGCCGACCCAAGGGGGAGTCGGCCGACTCCCCATCTCCACCAATCGGTGGAGTCTCGTGATCCCGCCTCCACCGCCTTTGAGGATGAATAATTATCGTCCATTTAGGTCGGTTTGATCCGAGGGCTGTGGTTCATCCTAGGGGCTATATATTCGAGCCCCCGGCCCCCGGGTGAAACCCTAATTCATTCAAGAGTTCATTCTCTCATCGAATTCGAGAAGCCAGAGCCACCATCTCAATTAGAGCTCCATAGTTTAGTAGCATAGCTACATAGGAATAGATCTAGAGGGAATCAAGCCTAGCTTGGAGTCCGGATCTGTCGGAGTTCTTGGTAATTCCCCTCTACATTCTTGTAATATTTATTATTGTTCGTGATACTATGAGTAGTACTTTATTCTATTCTATTATATCAGACTTGACTTTGCTCTATTTGATTATGTTCTCAATTATATCGTTCTTAGTTTACTTTGATTATATGTTTAGCATAGTTGGACTAGAATTATGTTTATGCATAGGATCGTATAGCGCTTGCTCATTAGGCCAATGGGTGAGTGGTAGATATTGTGTAGGCATGGTGCCTATACCGTATTTATCTGCGATTGCACCCTATATTCCGGATCGTGAGGTAGATCGTGGGAGTGACAGTCCTGTTGAGTCCTTTGTAGCCCTTCTCCCGAGTATAGGTCTAGCAGAATAAACCTATTACATTGAAGTCATTGCTATGTCTCTTGTCTTCTCTGGTAATATCACTATGCATAGATGTAACCTTTTCCCGCCATGATTGCTAGATGTTCTTGCACTAATCATTGTATGCTTTGACTTTATAGTTAGAATAACATAGGATTATACCCTAGATCGTCCTAGTCCATGCTAGTGTTATAAGCTTAGAGTGCTAAGTTGAGATGGCTTATTACTATTATTTTATGTGGCTAAATGCTCTCATTTATCTTATGTCATTTATCATTCATTCTTATATTTTATGTGACACTTACCCCGTATGAGATGATCGATACGTACAAGGTTAAGCTCTCCATTATAGCATGTGCATTGCTCATCACTCATTATCCAGTGCATTCCCTTCCCAAAGTGGTAAAAATATAAATAACGATACCTGGATTACTCCCGGTTAAAATGCTACGATGATATATTCTCAGGCGCTATGAATCTTCTTTATTTCAGTTGCACTTAATAGACATCAACACTACTCCAACTCTACACTATCATATACAGCACAAAAGACTCTTCATCTATGTATAAGGATCATTGCTATAACAAGCCAAGGCATAGCAGGACTTACTACGCAACTTTGGTTCTGCTAGACCTACCAACGGGGGATGGAATACAAAGGACTCAACGGAACTGTCACTTCCGCGATCTACCACACGACCCGGCCAATAGGGTGCATTTGCAGGTAAACGGCATCTAAGCACCATGCTCACATGAAATCTACCACCTAACCCTCCCGCGAAGAGAGCTAAGCGCTTTGCAAACATATACATAAACTTATTATCAATCATAACCATATCAAATGTAGAACTAGAATAAACTAGGAACATAATAAATAGAAACATAATGATATTAGAATAAAGTCACAAGAATAGATACAAGATAATACCAAACTCTTGATGATGAAGATCCGGAATTCCGAGCACAGGCGCCCGATTCTTCCTCTATCTAGTCTAAACCTATGTAGAACTTGAAGAACTAGAGTAGCTATTCTAATTCTCTGGTGGAGAGATCTCTCTAAACCCTGGCTTTGCTGATGGCTACCTCTGAATAATGAATTCTTGAATGAATTAGGGTTTCAGCCAGGGGCCAGGGGCTCTGAATATATAGCCCCCTAGGATGCACCACAGCCATCGGATCAAACCGACCTAAATGGACGATAATTATTGCTCCTCAAGGTCGGTGGAGGCAGGATCCGCGAGCCTCCACCTGATTGGTGGAGGTGGGGAGTCGGCCGACCCACCCCTGGAGTCGGCCGCCCCTGCCCAATGACAGGTGGGGCTCCGCTTCCAGGGTTTGCCATCTGGAGTCTTCTAGAGTATACAATTTTACCCGTTCGGTCTTTCTCTCTATGTAATCATGACATGTGGGCCTCCTTGGATGTTTTCCTGATAATCCCCTGCGAAAACACATATTCACCAAAACTTGTGGAATCTGTCAGTTTAAACCCTAAGTCTATGGTGGTGAACAGATTATACCCCTCTTTCTTTCTCTGATTGACATGTAAAATTGATCATTAACAACCATCAACAAACTCCCCCAAGCTTACCCTTTGCTCGTCCCTGAGCAAATAGCTACAGAAGATGGATCAGGAGTTGCTGCAATGCTTTCACGCTTTACAAACACACATGCTCTAAACAAGAATTCATCCCCAGACTAGTGTGAACTATCATAACTCCCAAACTTACTCATGTTTCTTCAACCATGGGGCTTTTATCTGCACTTAGGTTTTGAGTAGTTGAAAGACGTAACAATTAAGTCAAGCACCGTTGTCTCATGCTCTGTTGTTCCACCTCTCGTTCGAGTTTTTACAAGATTTTCAATAATACTCGAGTTCCTTAGTACGACCCTTTCAAGTCTCTCAATATGTGGTATTTTTGATCCTCTCTAAGGCATTGAAAGGAAGTATGCCTTCTCTCTTGCTCTCAGAATATGTGGTATTTGTGGTTCAAGGCATTTATAGATGAGCCTTCACTCTCTCTCTCTCTCTCTCTCACCCTACTCTAATAAAGGCTTATGTGGAGCTCATAGGTGTGGAGAACTAATGCATTGGCATGATCAAACCATGGATCCGAAGGAACTCAACATACAACCAATCGGTGTGTGCACGTGTGGTTTTATATGTGGATGATGTAAAATAGAGAGAAATATTTGTGGGAGGAGAAGGGGTGCACAAAGGAATTATCAATGCTCCTTTATTTGGATGGAACTTGGAATTACTTCAACACTTGAATCTTCTTAGAACTTGAACTTGGAAACTTGACAAAGACTGGGCTCATAAATTTTTCTCTCTTTTTCTCTCTTTTTTTTTACAATTCTTGCAGCCCAAAAAGGAATGAAATACTTCTTGAATGGAACACTTCTTCATATGACAACTTCACATCGGGAATTACAAATGATACTTGGAGCATTGATCTTGGATAAGTGGCTAGCAAATGAACAGGGGGATATTTTTGGGTGTCCACTCTCAGTGTAAGAGTAGAACAATTTCAATGAATGATAATAGGCTTTATGTGGTGCGTACTTCTAGGGTAGAAGTAGCAGGGGTGAATGTGAGTGTGAAACCAAGATTTAGCTGTATGATGAGTTCATAAGGATACAACACAGCCGACAGCACGAGCCCTATACAAATGAGGAGGCTTCCTATTCTAATGATCAAATTTTGGTCAAAAGTGGTAGGAATTTTAACTCTCTGTCATATAAGGAACTCATCATGAAACATTTATAATTTTCACAAACAAATCTCTAGAATTTAGTGGCACTTTGGAACACAATGAACAGCAGCTCAGACTATCATCATATCATGCCCGTCAACTACCTAGACTTAGTTTAAGCATATGCTCCCATAGGTTTCAGGTGTAGAGTAAATCCAGTTGTCAAACAGTGTATCCAAATCTTGGGAGAACTCAAATTTAAAGCTAGGTACTTGCAAAGAATTAGAGCAGAGCAACTATTCATCATTTCCATCATGCAATCCTCAAGTCTACAAAATTTTATTTATAGCAAACTGAATTGAAAGCAAACTTACACACTCTTTTTATTTGGTTTTCATCTTAAGGCAAACTCGAAATGTAAACAAACTGTTAACACCAGAATTTGGTCAGGAATATGACAGGTGGACCCGCAGGCGGCAGAGAGAGAGATTCGGCAAATGTATATGCGGTCGGCTAATTTCCATGCGTTCGGCAAATGGCCAAGCGGTCGGCAACTGCTTCGTTTGAAGGCGGAAAAAGGAAAAGGAAGCTGATCGAAAAGGGAAGGAGTCGTGATGGTCAAGGACTCCGATTATGGATAGGGTTAGCGTATTTTTGTCTTTCCAATTTTGTTTAGATAGTTCGTAAGCATGTAGGACTCATGTTTCGTCCAGGGTATAAATATAAGCCCTCGACCATTGTAATAGCTGTTCACAACCAAATCAATACAACCGGCTACGTGCCACCTTTCGAGTCCTTTAGTCGTGTCGTCGAGTTCTTCGAGAGGGCCAATCGATCCGTCGACCTCCGTAAGTCCCGGCAACCTTGCTATCATGTCTAGTATCGTGCGGCGGATTTAGATTATGATGCAAGTAGTCTCATCCGTTTTGCTTAGTATCGTGCGGCGTATTTAAGCTTAATGATGGGAAGTTTTTGCTTGTGCCTTGTATCGTGCGGCGGATTAAGACATGAGTAAAGATAGTTATCGGCTCTCTTAGATTTGGCAAGATCTAATAGATTCATTAAGTTATCACGTGTTGCTTGCTTTATTTAATGTTTAATTATTTGCAACACTCTTTTGCCCAATCTAGATTGATACTCTTTCGGCTTGTTGATCGTTCCTTTCATGCTTATTCAATATCGAGTAGATCAAGCTCATATAGCCGAATTAGATCTATCTAGATTGTCACGTGTTGCGGGTTCATTCACGTTATATATAGATAAGCCCTTGACAGACCGGGTACCGTGCGCGTATGCAGTCTTTGGGTTACTCTAGAGCTAGTCATCCGGTGGACTAGAGATCGGTTTAATCTGATAGGCTCCTTTTACATGTTACTTGTTTGTTCCTTCTTCATGGACCCCGATTCGGCAATCTTGCCGATACGGTTATGCTCACACATGTAGCGAGTATTTATAGATCTGTTAGGTAATTACGTGCTTTTAGCTCTTTATTGTTAGATTGTATCATGCGGTGGATTGATCTAATAGTAAGGAGTGGTGTAAATTCATAGCGGGTGGTATCATGCGGTGGATTAGCTTGCTTGGGTTTATGCTCGACGGGTTTATGAAGGCTAGACGTGCGGCGACTAGTTGGAGTAGCCTATGCATGTATTATTTAGTGGATTTATATTTATGAGTTACTTATCCTTAGATGTTAGTGCTTGATGATGCTTTAAACCCGAGATATAGTTTGATATGCTTTAATGATTTAATCTTGTTCAAACATGTCTTCATCTAACGTATTCGGCAAGTTCGCTCTATTTACATCGCTTATGTTACTTTAGCCGAATGAAATGCAATGCTGCGTATAGCTTCTATAGCTATATGTCGTCGTAAGTGGCTTCAGGGCCGTAAAGATGGAACTATGTTCTGGTCTCACCCAAAGACGTTCCAGTTATGATCTTACCGTTTTATCCCTTGTCGATTTTTCGTGTCAAATCGATCGCACGCCACCGGATTCGGGACGCCGGGCACCCGATTGAAGCTAGGCTTTCCGGCTTGCCGTGTGTGAGACACAAGTGCGCCACATTTTGTGTCAACACACTTTTTAGGCACGCCGGTGGGACAACTTCTCGTCTAGGATGGGATCGGAAATTGACAACAGTCACGTTCTGAACGTGACCTTGGACGAGCTGCAGCCAGAGCAACGCCAGATGGTGGAACAGGCAATGGAACAGTTTTAGCAGAAATGTTTGATGTCTTTTTCCAAGAACAAAAGTGGCAAAGTGATGATCAAGCAATCACTGCCACGAGTTCTTCTCGCTGGTCAGTCTGATATTACTGACGAGGAGGAGATGCAGAGGGTAGTTGGAGCCATTTACAAAGCTGTGGGAGACACTATGTTGAATCACAACACAGCTTTTCTGGGCACCTTCCGCAAAATCATGGCTGATACTTTTGGTCCAGCAGTTGACAAGCGCTTTGAAGAAAGATTTGGAGAGCTTGCTGGACCAGTGTACTTCAACACTCAGCAATCTTCAGGGAAGTCAACTGGAGGAGAGGAGATGATCGGTACAAGCAAGGATGGAGCTGTTCACAATGAAAAAGAGAAGCCTCCTGTGACCGAGCAGCAAACTCATGGCCAAGTAGCTTTTGGTGCAACAACAGATATACCTGCATCTGCTTACAAGATTTCTCCAGTAGCAAATAGATTGCAGAGGAGTGTATATGGAGATGGGTACAATGAGTTTACCGATTACAGTGCCCTTAATGCTTTGCCGAATCCAGGGTATATGAGTGCGTCAGAGTACCTTCCGGAAGGCAAAGGGGCACAAGATGCCAATGATGTTCGCTAGCGTAATGGCCGATATGATGCAGAATCGCTTCGGCCTTAAACCAAAGAATCAAACATATGCATACAAATCTCCCTTTCCAGAGTGGTACAATAGAGTAGCTCTTCCACCAAGAGTAAAGCCACCGACAGATTTGACTAAATTCTCTGGTCAAGATGACACTAGTACCATTGAACATATTAGCAGTACTTGATGCAACTTGGAGAAGCCGTAGTGATGAAGCTTGGAGAATCGATATTTTCCTATGTCTCCGACAGGCCGGCTTTCACATGGTTTGCTTCACACCGGCCAATTCCATTAGAACATGGGCAGAACTGGAGCAAAAGTTCCATGCATACTTTTACACAATGAACCAATGAGAAGAAGATGGTTGATCCGTGGGCTATGAGGATGAAGACTACCGAAACACCAATGGAATATCTTCGTAGATTCGTAGAAGCAAAGAACATGTGCTATTCTCTCGACTATTCCCGATGACCAACTCGCACAATTGGTCATTGCATACCGCCACATATCGTAGACAAGCTATTCGGCATGGAGTTTGAAGACCTTGGACAAATTGCACAAAAATTGACAAGAATGAGCAATCAAGCCCAAGGGTTCGGAGAGATGTTCGCTTTCGTAAGAATAGTGCAACTATTGACATGTATCAGGATTTCTAGAAGAAGCATCTCGAGTATGAAGATGAAGATGAAGTGGCCATGCGTTAGAGTTGAACTGACGAAAGAGCCTACTTTGGTCAATCCATCGATGGGTGAAGCAAGAAAAGGGATCTTATGATTTTGATGTCAAGAAGGGCGATAAGCTCTTTTGTATCTCGATTCAAGAGGGACGCATCAAGTCCGTAAGGACATCCTATGCCGCACCCTAAGGGGTAAAGGATAAGAAGTACTGTGGGTTTCATGATACAAGTTCTTATCATATCAATGATTGCCGAGTGTTCGAGTAAAGATTCGTAAAGCTATTCAAGATGGACACTTGAGATTTGATGGCAAGATGAAAGTAGACAAAAACCCGTTCCCTCGTAATATGGTCTCTTTCTCTATAGGCATGGTTGATGCCAAGTGAATCAAAGGAAAAGGGAAAGATGAAGGTTTTGACCTCGAAAGAGCCAAAGAGAGTGGTGCCGTTGACCCTAATCGGCAAGTTACCAAGGAGGAAGTGCAACAAGTACGGTTCGTAAATAGCCGAATGAAGAAAGGTCAAACTTCAGATGCAGCTAAGGGAAATTGCCGAATACACGCTGAGCCAAAGCGCAGAGTTACAGCACGACACTTGTTGAATAAATGGCAGAGAGAGAAGGAGATAGAGTATGATGAGGAGCAGCAGTACATTGAAGAGGAGCGCAGATTCATGGCAGAGCGTCGGAGATATGAAGCAGAAGTGCGCCGAAGAGAACAGAAGAACACATGAGAGAGCAAGAGCAGCCGCATTGGAACCGTTCCTTCTTCGCACTCGTTGGAATGAAGGCTTGAAATTGCCTCGCTAAAAACAATTGCCCCGAATGCAACATCAATATTCGTAGTATAGGCAATCTCGAATCAACCGTCCCGTCCATGATAGACTTGGGATAAGAATTCCCGAAGACGATCGGCGCATAAAATGAATAATTTTGATGGACATCGAGGAAAAGATTTGCGAGATCAAGCTTGGGCTCATAGCAATGTTCATAATGCGAGGAAAGCTCATACAAACTTGGCAAAGAGGACAATGGTGCCCTCCGGGTTTGCGGAAAAGCCGTAAGAGAAGAGTTCAAACGTTTGAGAAATCAAGAGCTGAAGCAGAATTAGCCGAAAAGAAATCAGTGTGGCGTCCTAAGAAAAAGGATGATGGACAAAGGTCCTTCGGCCGATACTAACATGGTGTTCTTTATCCCGTTGGAGTTTAGAGCTCCCGAAGATCAAGAAGTTCAAGATGAAGTATACTCGACTTTGATGAAACCGAATGCCGGACCTGATGGCTCAACTTGTGTTGACTCGGCAAGCAATCTTTGACAAGCCCGTTAAGAACCGTCATCCGAAACCATTATACCTAAAGGGATATGTCAATGGCAAACCTTTAACCAAGATGCTTGTTGATGGAGGGGCTGCTATCAATATTATGCCCTATGCTACTTTCAGAAAGCTTGGTATGACAAGTGAAGATTTGCTGCAGACTGACATGATCCTTAGAGATTTTGCCGGCAATGCTTCGATACTCGTGAGCAAAGACATGTGGAGCCGATGATTGGATCCAAGACTTTGATCACTACTTTCTTTGTCATTGATGGCAAGGGGCATATAGCATGCTTCGGGAAGGGATTGGATCCATGCTAATTGCCGTGTACCCTCAACTATGCATCAAATCCTTATTCAAAGGATAGGAGATGATGTAGAAATTGTTCAAGCCGATGATTTAGTGAGTGTTGCCATCTCCGAGCCCGCTTATTGGGAGTATGATGGACAAGACTGCCTTTCGGGTAAGAAGTGGAAAGAAGGTCCTGTCAATGTGTTCGACAGATCAGATCAACCCGATCCAAGCAAATGGGCTCGATAGTAACTTTTAATGGGCAATCCAATCGATGGCAACAAAGGCAACCGGGTCGTGGTTTCATGTCGGCCGACAAGTTAGAAGAAATCAATGTTGGTGATAGCACAAAGTCAAGGCCGATGTATATCGTGCAAATTTAGACCCAGAATATAAATTGAAATTAATAGAGTTGTCAAGGAGTTCAAAGATTGTTTTGCTTGGGATTATACAGAGATGCCTGGATTGGATCGATCAATTGTTGAACATAAGTTGCCTATAAAACCGGATTTCGTCCTTTCAAACAACCTCCACGTAAGATTTATAAGGAGGAGGTATTGGCCGATGTAAAGAAAGAAATTGAAAGACCGATTGAAGCAAACTTTATTCGGCCATGCGGTATGCGTGGATTTCAAACATAGTACCCGTGTACAAAAAGAATGGGAAGATGAGAGTATGCATAGATTTCGAGAGATCTCAACAAAGCTACTCCCATGGATGGTTACCCAATGCCAGCTTGCCGATTTACTAGTAGATGCAAGCAGCGAGGTATGAAATCATCGCCTTTATGGATGGCAATGCTGGCTACAATCGATTTTCATGGCGTTGAAGATATTGCAAAGACGCATTCGATGTCCCGGCCACATTGGATTGTTTGAGTGGATAGTGATGACATTTGGATTGAAGAATGCTTTGGTGCAACTTATCGTAGAGCCATGAACTATATCTTTCACGAGTTGATCGGCAAAATTGTAGAAATTTATATTGATGATGTGGTAGTCAAATCCGTAGACCATGAAGGACATTTAGCCGATTTGAGGAAGACTCGAGTGCACGAGGAGACATGGCTTAAAGATGAATCCAAATAAGTGTGCTTTTGGAGTCTCGGCTGGTGAGTTCTTGGGGTTCTTGATCCACAAAGGAGGGATAGAAGTTGGGAAAAAGAGCATGGAAGCAATAGACAAAGTTGTGCCCCCAACTAACCTTACAGAGTTGCGCTATTGCTGGGCAAGATCAATTTCGTGAGAAGATTCATATCCAATTTATCGGAAAGAGTATTGCCTTTCTCTCCATTGTTGAAGCTCAAGAAGGATCAAAAATTTGTCTGCAGGGGGTGACATACAAAGAAAAGGCTTTTGATGAGATCAAGCAATATATGAAGGCACCACCAAGTGTTGGTACCTCCACAACTTGAAAAGCCTTTCAAGTCGTATGTGGCGGCCGATAGCCTAACAATAGGATCGGCCCTTATGCAAGAGTTTGATGGAAAAGAAAGGGTAATAGCTTACCTTAGCCGAAAACTCGCTAGATCCCGAAACAAGGTATTCAGCTATAGAAAAGCTCGTTTGTGTGTTTATTACTCATGCACCAAATTTCGGCACTATTTGTTAAATGCCGAATGTGTGGTGATATCTAGTTTTGATGTAATTAAACACATGTTGTCAATGCCGATTTTAAATGGAAGAATCGGCAAATGGGTATTAGCACCGTCGTAGTTTAATTTAAAGTATGAGTCGGCAAAAGCGGTGAAAGGACAAAGCAATTGCCGATTTTATTACTCAACATCGTGATTTATCCGTTGATATGATTAACATTGCCCCATGGGCATTATTTTTTGATGGATCATCATGTGACAAAGGTGGTGGTGCCGGTATTCTTTTGATATCCCCACGAGGAAAGACATTTGAGTTTGCTTTTTCAATTGAATATTCTCAATACTAACAATCAAGCGAGTATGAGGCTTTGCTTAGAGGGCTTCGGCCGTTAATAGAAGTGAAAGCCGTTGCTATCGAAATATTTGGTGACTCCGAGTTGGTGATCAATCAACTCGACAGGGCAATATGAATGCAAGAACGATATATTGCAAGAATATCATGAGCAATGTCGGGAACTTTTGAAAAGCTTTTTCGGTAGTGACTTTGCATCATATACCCAGAGCACAATGGAGGAGCAAATAGATTAGCTCAAGCCGCTCGGATATCGGGAAAATCATAAAGTCTATGCGGCGTAAGAAGGTGTTTTCAATTTTGATCGATAAATGATGACCGGAGAAGTGACATTATTAGTTATTTGAAAGACCCATCTCAAAAAGTTTCCCGAAGGCTCGTATAAGGCCCTTAAATTCGTACTTCTTGATGATCGCTTGTACCACAAGTCTATAGATGGAGTGTTGCTCAAGTGCTTGAGTCAAGAACAAGCTAAGAAGATTATGTTTGAAGTTCATGAAGGAGCTTGTGGTGCACATCAGTCGGCTTACCGAATGAAATGGATAATCAGAATAAAATGTGTGTTGCCAAGTACTACAACAAGAGAGTTAAAATTAAGCAATTTACAGAAGGAGAATTGGTTTGGAAAACAATATTGCCAATTGGTACAAAGGATAAGACATTTGGCAAATGGTCACCAAATTGGGAAGGACCTTTTCGGGTTGTCGGGCTGCGCACCTGGTAATGCGTATATACGAAAATGCTATTTGGAGAAGAACTTACTAGAGCCATCAATGGCGAGATACCTTAAGAAGTTTTATCCAAGTGTCGAAGTTGGATCTTAATTTTGACTATGACGTAAACGTGGTATAGCCGATTGAATAAAATTGCCTTCAGAACAAAGGGAAGAAGTTGGAGAAAAATAGCCGATATCATGTGTATCGTCTTCAGAACAAAAATAGCCGATGAAGTTGTATCGCCTTTAGCCAAATTTTTTAAAGTATGAATGAATAGTTTGATCCTATCTCTCAGCTGATGGGTTTATCGGGAGAAGATAAAGAGAATTGAAGTGCTACGCTACAAACCGTCAAGTCATGGAACAGTGCCAAGATCTAATCGGGCCGAGGTTCAGCGTTCGGGAGAATTTCATTCGGGAAAATTGTTGCAAATCGAAATGCCGGCTAAGGGGGCAAGAAAATTCGCAAGAACGAACGTGATTGCCGAACACCATTGCGGCAAAGACAGACAAAATCAAGGAGACGGCCAACATTCTTCATTTAAAAAATTTTTATTTACAACCCGCGCCAATCCTAATACAAGCTACTCCTCTTCTTCGGTGAAGAGCTTGTTGAGGACGGACTCCGGGTTGGTAGCGTTGGCCATGGCGTCGGCGTGGCCGTCGTAGCCCGCCAGAGGCCCTCGATGCCGTCAACCTCGTGAGGAAGCCCGCCGCGGAAGCCGGTCGGCACGGAGCGTAGTCGTCCCCGGGCCCAGACGACATCCCCGCCAGCCAAGCGCGGTGCCGAGGCGCACGCCATGAAGAGCGGCTGGTCGATCCGACTGTGCACCGCCGAGGCGATTCGCTGTGTCGCCCCCTCGGGCGTTCACATGGTTGGCCGCCGCTGCCGCCGCCAACCTCAGCGGTCCAGCTCCGCGTTGAGGTCTCGCAAAGGAAACAAGACGGGACAAAGTAAGCGCTGATCAAGAAAACGGAAATCAAGCAATGGCAAGAGAACAAGTACGGTGATGGTCTCCGTCATCCGCCGGCAAGTGTCCTCCCACTCCAACCGGGTGATCCCAAACTTCTTGGTTTCTTCACCAAGAAGCTCCATCGCCCTCGTCCCGCGGGCGGTACGCGGCGGCGTCGTAGCGGGCCGTACGCCGGATCTCCTCGTCATTCCCCGTCCCATATAGGACGGTACGAAGAGGCGGACCCCGATGAGGCCGAGGCGTAAGCCGATGCCGAGCAGAGAGCAGAACCGGGCCGGAGCCGAGCCGGCGCAGAGCAGAGCGGTGCGTTGAACGCCGCGGCCGGCGCGAAAACGCCATTGGCCGGGCCGATCCTCGCCGTTCTACAAACAAGGTGCAATCAAGATCGGCTAAATAAGAAAAAGAAACCGCAAACAAGATGGGGAAGTTATCTCTTCCGCAGACGGCGACCACCATGGCTGCTTCCCTCCGCCGCATCCGCCGCAGGAGCAGGAGCGGTAGCAGAAGGAGGAGTGTGAGTGCCGGCCCGGGCGACCCTCCTCTGGAAGTTGGTGACATAGTCGCCGGTGTTCCCAACGGCCCTGAAACGGATCAAGAAGATAAAACAACCGCAAGGGGGCAGAGACTTAGATCGGGTAAAAATTATCAAGCAGCGCAACTCAAAAGGTTGAAGATCTCACCGTCGGCGCCGGTTGCTGCTTCCCTCCGCCTCGTCCTGAGCAGGACGCTTGCTGCGATCGCCGCCGCTCTCCATGGGTGGTGGTGGGGTTTCTTGGGGCTTGAAGGCGGAGAGGAAGTGGAAGAGATTAGAGATGATGGCAACTGCTTGTGCTTAGATGTGATGATGGTAGGAGCCGACCGGGTCTTATTTATGAACGTGGGAGCCGTGGCGAGACTGGGGGAAAACCAAGCGACAAGATAGGGTTTCCACACCTATGGGCCGATGTTGAGTTGGGCCGAGCCCATCACTACTGGCGATTCAGTTGCCATACGCTCGGTCGGCTAAATAACTGATGAGGGCCATTCGGCTAAAGTATATACTTGAGACAGCAACGGTTACGTTCGGCTGATACACACATTTATGAGTACAGTCGTAATTGGAAGAGCCGAATAGCAACAGAAGCAGAGAAGAAAGAGAAAAAATGAAGATTATCTATTTTTCCAGAGAAGGGGAATTGTTTTCAAGTATGATAGGGTCAAGCCTAAGTGTCTACATCTTCAAGTACAAACCAAGCATCTATACATTTAGAAAAGAGTTGATGACAAAGAAGAGCATCAATCTTGATTCGGTTGACTTCATCAAGAGCTTTTTGGTCTTCTTCTTCGAGTCTTGGATGTTGGACAGCTTTGCTTTTAATTTGCCGCGTCTCCTTGATGACCGATTGTATTTTGGACTTAGCCGAATCGAGAGATGGCAGGTTTGCGAGCTTGGTTTCATGGGATCGAATGTTAGCATTCGCTTGAGCTAGTCGAGCTTCAAGTTTGGTTCTTTCTTCTCTCATGACCTCCGCAACTCGGTTCTAAGGTGCTCAAGAGGTGCTCAGTTGACTTGATGCCAGAGTAGAGCTCCTTGACCTGCTGTTCTTTGGCCACCTTTCTTTTCTCCAGATCAACTTTGGTGAACATATTCTTGTGTGCTCTCTTGATAGCAGCAAAGTGATCATCAAGGTGTGATAAGGCATCTATGGCGGCTTTGAGATTAGAGGGAAGCTCTTGATCAATAAGCTCTGCTATTTCCCTTATTTTGTCTGAATCTTGGGTCAAAGCAACAATATCCTTTTTCAGAAATGAGATTATATCCTTTAGCTTGGCTTGACTCTCTAATGATAACTGCTGGTTGGAAGAAACTTCATCATCTTTATCCCCAGCAAACTCTTCAGCGATAAGGGAAAAACTGGCTTGAGGATGAGCAGTATCCTGTTGGTGAACAAGGAAGTTAGTTTAGCCAAATGATTCGGTCTGAATGGAAAAATAGCCGAGTGGAGTAAGAATAATACCTCTTCGGCAATTACTTGATCGATTGCCTCCTGAGTAACATCAATATGTTGGGTGGTTGATGCCACAGTCACTTCAGGATTGACAATGTCATGGCTTGGTACATCCTGAATTATCAGAGTTGTTGAAACTTGAAGCTCTGGGAGAAGGGGTTCTCCTTGTTCATTTGTCTGATGGAGAGGAATTTCTTCTGTTTCTCCTTGTTCATCTGAGTTGAAGCATAAAATGAGACTGGTATGCAAATGGAAGAACAAGAAAGAACTCTAGTACAGATACGCACCAGGATGACCGACAGATTCATTGACATCTGCTTGGCTAGCAGAATGTTCAGGAGAATCTTCCAAATTTACCACTCGGTCAGGGCTTTGAGGGTGAGCCTGTACCTGTTGAAAGAGAGTGATGAATACAGACACATTTGCAGATGATAGATGAGGGATCAAAAGCATTCATACCTGAGGGAGTGGCTTAGCTTTCTTTGATCTTGTTTTCTTGGGAATTGCAGTGTCACTGATAGGAGAAGCTGTAGATTTTCGTTTAAGATCCTTCAGCACTGCACCCTCGGCAGGTATCTTGTTAAATGCTGTCAGACTTGGAGCATCATGTCCCAGAGCAGCTTTGGGGCCAGGTTGCCAGTATAAAATTTTTGGAGGGCTTGGAGGAGCATTATCCTGTTTACAAAGATATTTAAGCACAAGGTAGATATATAAAGTGGAAAGAGTCAGAAAGAAATTTACCTCATCGTCGAAGTAAATGAAGGCATTAGAACTTGGCACAAAGGATGAACTTGTGCTCAAGATGTGAGAATGCCATTCTTTCCACCGAGGTCAAATGAAGAGTGAGTTATTTCGATTATCACCAAAGGTTTGGGTTCATATATTGGAAGATTAGACCCAAGATTAAAAACCTTATTGGCCTCGGTGATATCTGTTAATGACTCTCTGGGCCTGATGATGTCAGAAAAGTATGGCCTTGGGGGCAGTTGACCAAGTCCAAGTTGCCTGGCGACCATATTAGGATTGTAAAATTCATAGGTTGAATTTATCAACCGGCCATGATGAAATTCTGCCGGCAAAGCACAGGGCTTGATGAAGGAATTGTAGATATCCTTAGAGTCATCTTCTATGCGACCGATTCATAACCGAATCTACAAGGAGAGTTAGATCTTCATTTTCCCCGAAAGGGAACCAAACCGTGTGGTGGAAGCCCTTGTAGAAGATCTTGAAAAGATGGCCTGTGTCCAAGTCAATGATGATTGAAGATGCAGCCTCTCCATATGTCCGACAAGACTTGTATCTAGGATCTTCACCTTCAAATAGTAGTTGATTGAAGGAAAGTTCAGTTGTGGAGATCGCGAGAGACAATTTGATGCATATATAGTTGCAACCACATCTGAAGAAGCCACCATGGTCCATTGACACAGGAGATTTCACCTTGATTCCTCATCTGAACAGTGATCTGATGCATCATGTGGTAGAATGCTCCCAGCAGGTATTTGCCCAAAGGAATCAGCTTGCCTGCAGCCAATTCTTCAGCCATCACTATGTGATTCAGAGTGGGCTCATTGGACTTGCCACAGAAGATAAATCTACATAACCACATGTTCATGAAAGCTTTGTATTCCTTGTCAGATACAGTGCCAGTTGAAGCATAGGCCTGAATATACTTGGTCCAACCTCCTCCTGGCTTGACTGCCCTCTGTGAGCTAGTGCTTTTGTATTTGAAGGGATAGGTTGGTTTGGTAATATTCAGACCAGTCATCATGAAAATGTCTGACAAAGTGATTGACATTGGGCCATGGCCGAAGGTGAACGCATTAATGGCGTCAGACCAAAAATGAGAAGCAAAATAAGGAGGGAGTCATTTCTAGGCATTTCGGCTAAAGAAAACTCCAAACAAAGGTTTGAATATCCCGAGGTTCCCAAAAGTCACTGTTCCCCGGACCGCATCCCGCGATACCGCTTACGCCATCCCGCAATTGAAGGAAGCGGCCATGTTTTGAAGGTGCTTGGGCCATCTGTTTGGGGGAGCGATCCTAGATTTGAAGGGGATTCTCGGGTTTCTTTTTCAATGAACTCCTTTGGATTAGGATTTCCCGTGGACCAAGAAAGAATGAACCAGACACGCAAGATTGGAGATTAAAATCTCGTTCTTCATTTCCTTTAGAAAAATGGAGCGAGTGAATCAAGGGGTGCGCCTAGGAGCCGGTTACGGAAAGTTGCCGAATGGATAAAACAAGTAGGGTTACCTCTAAGAGCTCTTCTTGGGTCCCCGTCGCCATGATGGAGCCGATTGAAGACTCCGCCGCCATTAGCGAAGATTTGATTTTGGAATGGCGGCTGCGGTGGTGGTTCGACCTAGGAGAAAGGCGCTTGTGGTCAATTTCGAAATAAAACCCTTTTATCTCAAAATTGAGGGGGCATGTGTTAACACCAGACTTGGTCGAATATGACAGTGGACCCGCAGCGGGAGAGAGATTCGGCAAATGTATATGCGGTCGGCTAATTTCCATGCGTTCGGCAAATGGCCAAGCGGTCGGCAACTGCTTCGTTTGAAGGCGGAAAAAGGAAAAGGAAGCTGATCGAAAAGGGAAGGAGTCGTGATGGTCAAGGACTCCGATTATGGATAGGGTTAGCGTATTTTTGTCTTTCCAATTTTGTTTAGATAGTTCGTAAGCATGTAGGACTCATGTTTCGTCCAGGGTATAAATATAAGCCCTCGACCATTGTAATAGCCGTTCACAACCAAATCAATACAACCGCTACGTGCCACCTTTCGAGTCCTTTAGTCGTGTCGTCGAGTTCTTCGAGAGGGCCAATCGATCCGTCGACCTCCGTAAGTCCCGGCAACCTTGCTATCATGTCTAGTATCGTGCGGCGGATTTAGATTATGATGCAAGTAGTCTCATCCGTTTTGCTTAGTATCGTGCGCGGATTTAAGCTTAATGATGGGAAGTTTTTGCTTGTGCCTTGTATCGTGCGGCGGATTAAGACATGAGTAAAGATAGTTATCGGCTCTCTTAGATTTGGCAAGATCTAATAGATTCATTAAGTTATCACGTGTTGCTTGCTTTATTTAATGTTTAATTATTTGCAACACTCTTTTGCCCAATCTAGATTGATACTCTTTCGGCTTGTTGATCGTTCCTTTCATGCTTATTCAATATCGAGTAGATCAAGCTCATATAGCCGAATTAGATCTATCTAGATTGTCACGTGTTCGGGTTCATTCACGTTATATATAGATAAGCCCTTGACAGACCGGGTACCGTGCGGCAGATGCGAGTCTTTGGGTTACTCTAGAGCTAGTCATCCGGTGGACTAGAGATCGGTTTAATCGATAGGCTCCTTTTACATGTTACTTGTTTGTTCCTTCTTCATGGACCCCGATTCGGCAATCTTGCCGATACGGTTATGCTCACACATGTAGCGAGTATTTATAGATCTGTTAGGTAATTACGTGCTTTTAGCTCTTTATTGTTAGATTGTATCATGCGGTGGATTCATCTAATAGTAAGGAGTGGTGTAAATTCATAGCGGGTGGTATCATGCGCTGGATTAGCTTGCTTGGGTTTATGCTCGACGGGTTTATGAAGGCTAGACGTGCGGCAGACTAGTTGGAGTAGCCTATGCATGTATTATTTAGTGGATTTATATTTATGAGTTACTTATCCTTAGATGTTAGTGCTTGATGATGCTTTAAACCTGAGATATAGTTTGATATGCTTTAATGATTTAATCTTGTTCAAACATGTCTTCATCTAACGTATTCGGCAAGTTCGTTCTATTTACATCAGCTATGTTACTTTAGCCGAATGAAATGCAATCTGTTGGCAGATAGCTTCTATAGCTATATGTCGTCGTAAGTGGCTTCGTGGCCGTAAAGATGGAACCGCCTGGTCTCACCCAAGACGTTCCGTTATGATCTTACCGTTTTATCCCTTGTCGATTTTTCAGGTCAAATCGACTGGCACGCCACCGGATTCAGACGCCCGGGCACCCGATTGAAGCTAGGCTTTCCGGCTTGCTGTGTGTGAGACACAGTGCGCCACATTTTGTGTCAACACAAACACACTTAAGGAAAACAAACTAAACAAACTCTTGAAATAGCAAGCAGATTTTTATTGGGTTTTTCTAGTTTTTCTGATTTTTTTTTCAATGCATAAAACAAACTGAAAAACAAACAAGCTGAAAACAAACAAACTGAAACAAAAGGAAAGAAATACTTATCTTGATAATGGGGGTCCTCCCCCAAGCTAGTCTTGCGGCGGCGGTGGTGGGTAGTGGATGTGCAACAGGTCCACCAAGCCATGCAACATGGAGGCGGCTTCTTCCTGGTTCTCTTGAATGGTGCCTAGTGTCTGGGTAGTGTTCTGGTTCTTCTCGGGCGGTTTCGGCACCACGCCAAACGGGTTCACGATTTCCTGTCACCCTCTCCGAGCGAACTCTTCGAGGTGCTCTCTCATTCACCGGTTCGCTCGCAACTCAACATGATAATCTTGCACATGATACAAAGCCGCTCCGGGTTAGGTAACCGGATCGTAGCTTCACCATATTTTGCATACAAATCATCTTTTATTTTTTTCGAAGTGACCTTGGACAAAAGTGTAGAGGTCATAAAATTCTCTATGATGTTCAATGTACTCAAAAGTAGCTCCCTCTAATAACTTCAAGCTTGTGGCTATGCGAGTGATAAGCGAGCAGACGGCCACACTTCCTATTTTGTAACAGGGGACACTCATCCAATGGTTCACTAGGAGGTGGACAGGGGACACTTTCTGTTTCTTGACAGCCGCGTAAAGCAGCTGCAAGTCAGCTATTCTGATCTTGCTTTCATCATGTCATGGGAAAAAGGTGGCTCCTATCCAGCGATGCAAAAATCTAAGCGTAGGATGCTCTATGTCTGCGGTGCGGTGCGCTAAGTGATAAGGTGCCCTAGAAATGCTGCTCCAAAACCTATGTGCATCAAAATCACCTAGTGCCGCATTTAAGTCTATGAGAGCATCTTGAGGGAAACCTAGGAGGTCACTAAGGTATCTCCAAGAGACAAATATTCCAAAGCAAAAACTCCATTGTCCGTGTATTTGAGGGTGCTAAGGAATTCTATGGTCAAGAGCCCGATGCCTTTCTCGAGGTTTGCAAAGGAAGTCCAACCAACTAGTGGAAAAATTGTGTCGAATTCATGAGCCATACCCGTCTCGTAGCAAGAGTGTTGGGTCGATGATTGGCGTGTGGATGAAGCGCTTGTTCTTGAACTTCTTGTATATCTCCTTCTCCCGGGCCGTCCTCGGGGTGAGGTCGGATGTTCTCATGAGAACTCTCCGAGATGCCGGTGCCGCCGCAGTGCCGCCGCAGTGCCGCCGGTGGTGGGTCGACACTCATGTCTGGAACCAGCCACCGAGTTCTAGCGGGATCCACTCCTTGTCCTCATGTTCCCGATGCCTCCAAATGATTCCCTTCACGGCGCTCTTCATCCCGCAAGTTGCTCAAAACAAACAAAAACAAACACTAGTGGAGAGAAGGATTAACACAAGGTCGTTGGTTAGCCGTCCATAGTCGGCCGGTCCCGAGGTTAGTCGTTCTTCATGACAAAAAGTTCTAAACTTCAGTCTTGATTTTGACAACCTCCCCTTGATTTTAAATTTTCTTTATCCTATTTGGACAGCATCTCCACTATTTTTTTGTGATGATCTACTCAGCACTATCCCTTCCCTTCACTTGCTACTAAACTCTTGCTCACTCTCTCACTTCTTCTCTCTTCCTACTCTTCTCCTCTTCTCTAGCTCTCTCCAGAAACTCGAAGTCGAGAGCGTAAGGTTTGGCTAAAATTCGGAGTGTGGGTGGTGCAAGGAAGCCATGGGAGGAGGCCTATTTATAGAGGAGGAGGGGGAGAGTCGGCCGCCCCAATGGTGGGGTCGGCCGCCCACCTGTGGTGGCCAACGTGGCTGCCATTTCACATGCTATTGCGTGATCTTTCCTCCATCCGAAATTTTGGTCGGTTGAGTGGAATTGGAGGTGGAAAAGAGAGGATAGTGGAGGTGAGTGGAAGTGGATGAAATTATGTGATTTGATGTATGTGAGGTGTAGTCTATGACATGTGGGACCCATGGTGAGGGACCCACCAAGCACTAAATGCCATGATAAAAATTATAAACAATGCAGAAATTTAAATGAAGGTAAACTAATTTAAATGCATGAAATGATAAATTTTTGTGCCGCCACAATAAAATATTTTTTTAACGGGTTGTCACACACCGTAAAATTATTTATATGGGGCAGAGAATTTTTATAATGTAATGCTTGAAATAAATATGTCTAAGAAAATTATAAGAGATGTAATTTAAAATGCGGATAAATACCGAGTTACCTTCCGCGAGGATTCGGATTTTTAAAAGTCCTCCGAATTGGACCTCCAACATATTTATTCCGCCGATGTTCCTGCAGATGCATCCTCCGCCTCCGGTGGTTGTACCGTTCGATCTTCTTTTGCCATCTTTGCGGATTTGTTGAGCTCTTGTTTTGACTTGAACGCGAATTGCTCTTCTTGCCCATTTATAGTGAACTTGATTTCTCCTTTCCCGACATCAATGTGTGCATTGGCGGTGCTCAAGAAGGGTCTTCTAAGTATGAGTGACACTTTGAGTCTCTGATGCATATCCAAGTACTACAAAGTCTACCGGCACGAAGAACTCTCTTATCTTGACTGGAATGTTTTCAGCAATGCCCAACGGATAACGGACGATTGGTCGGCTAGTTGTAGACACATTGATGTTGGCTCAAGTGCAAAGGTGGTTGAGCTTGTAGTAGACTCGGCCGGCATCACACCGACACTTTCTCCAAGATCACAGAGTGCATTATTGAAATGTTGGTCTCCAATTGTGTAGTCGATAGTGGGACATCCTCGGATCTTTCTTTTTTTCTCGGTAGTTGGTTGAGGATGGCCGCACTACATTCTTCAGCTTAGCTTGATCACTTCATTGGATGGCAAAGTGGTCTCTTCTTGTTAAGAATATCTCTTATGTACTTGGCATAAGTGGGGACCTGTATGGCATCCAGCAGAGGTATATTGACATATAGCTTTTGAATTACCTCTACGAACTTGCCAAACTGCTCATCTGTCTGTTGTGGTCCTCTCTTCCTCCGAGGAAACGGTAAGTAGTTTGTATCTCGAAAATTGTGTCTCATTTCCTGATCTTGTACTGGCTCTTGTACTGATTCTTGTGGTAATACTTCTAACTCAGGTTGGAAGTTCTCTTCTTCTGCCACTGGTGGTAGCACGGTTGGCCTTCTTGCTCCTTTTGGATAAGGAGGATCTCTTGTGGAACTCCCTCTTCTTGTAGTAATAGATCTTACCTGCTCAGGGTTAGTGGCAATAGGCAATGCAACGGCGAGCTGTGCTATGTTTGCTTCTATCTTTTTATTAAACTCTAGTTGGTCATTAATGGCAGAGGAGACACTATCCATTTTAGTACTTAAATTTTCCAAGATTTTGTCATTAGCAGCAAGCCTATCCTCCATAGATGAGTTGATCTTGGACTGTTGTAGAACCAACTCTCTCAAAGTAGGTTGTTTTGCATAATTACCTGCCTGTGTACCTTGGTTAGTGGGTGGTTGCCCCAATGTGGAATCTTTCTTACGAGGGGACTTGAATTTTGTTCATATGTTGCTTCAATTGCCCTTTGATCTTCCTTGTACTTGGCCCTCTGGTCGAGCCAGTGGAGTAAGGTATCCATCTTGGTTGATAATGCATTCACTTCTTCAATTGCTTCTTCACTTTGATGGCAATCTTGAATGTTGTCTTGGGACCAGCTTTGATTATCTGCTATCTTCTCCATAAGTCTCTTAGCTTTCCCAAGAGTGAGTGATAAAAATGATCCTTCAAATTGCATCTAGGTGCTCACGCGTCTTCGGAGTTAATCCGTGATAGAAACCTTGCATGAGTAACCATTCTTTCATTCCTTGATGGGGACAATCTTGGATATATCCTTGCAAACGCTCCCATGCTTCTGACATGGTCTCCGTCTTCTGCTGTTGGAAGTTGGTAATCTTTCCTCTTAAGGCATTAGTCTTGCCTATTGGGAAGAATTTTGCTAGAAAGGCCTTGGAACACTTCGCCCATGTATTGATATCTTCTTTATTTGCATAGAACCACCGCCGCTCTTCCCACTAGTGAGAATGAAAAGAGGCGAAGAAGTATGAGGTCTTCTTTAACTCCATCTATGGCGATGGTGTTTCCAATCTTCATGAAGTCATGTAAATGTGTACTTGCATCTTCATGTACCTTTCCACTGAATTGGATAGCTTGCACCATGTTGATGAGGCTTGGCTTGAGCTCAAACTCCATATTAGTGTGTATTGCTGGACCGGTGCGGATGTTCTCTACTGTTGGAGCAGAGAACTCCAGTAAGGCCTTCTCACCTATCCGGATTGGTGACGAGCTTCCTTCTTGATTGAACCGACTCGATGATCGAGAGTTTTGAATGAATCGATTCAATCCCGCTAATACCCCGTATAAAATATAGACAAAGAAAAACAACAGGTGAACCCGCCAAAGTAGAGGTGACTAGTGACAATCACTCATTTTCTAAGTATCTCGCTTAAGCAATTTTTCTCTAAAAGTTTATTCCTTCCCCGGCAACGGCGCCAAAAATGCTTGTTGACACCTCTAACACCACTCACGCTAAGTTGTCATCCCTAGCATGGCGCCAGAAGTGTTGGTATAGAAACTGCTCCTCTAATCAAGAAAAATATGGGATCCGCAAGCGAACATATAATACACCATCGTAGCATTTTACCAGGAAGTATTCCTGGTATCGTTATTTATATTTAGCTCAAAGGAAAGAACTAAGGACTTAAACAATGAGATAAACTTGCTAAACACGACTACTTATGAGTGATTGATTTCACTGTCACATACTTTGGCAGAGGGGTAAACCATGATAAATAAGGAAATATAAGTAATAAGCTCAGGGTATAAATCACACAGAGATTAGATATAGACTACTCAACATAAGGTAGGTTGACATCTGATTAGTGCAAGAAATAGAAATCCTATGTAGGTTCTAATCTACTAAGTCATTCATCTACTCCAACTCTACACTATCATATACAGCACAAAAGACTCTTCATCTATGTATAAGGATCATTGCTATAACAAGCCAAGGCATAGCAGACTTACTACGCAACTTTGGTTCTGCTAGACCTACCAACGGGGATGGAATACAAAGGACTCAACGGAACCGTCACTTCCGCGATCTACCACACGACCCGGCCAATAGGGTGCATTTGCGTAAACGGCATCTAAGCACCATGCTCACATGAAATCTACCACCTAACCCTCCCGCGAAGAGAGCTAAGCGCTTTGCAAACATATACATAAACTTATTATCAATCATAACCATATCAAATGTAGAACTAGAATAAACTAGGAACATAATAAATAGAAACATAATGATATTAGAATAAAGTCACAAGAATAGATACAAGATAATACCAAACTCTTGATGATGAAGATCCGGAATTCCGAGCACAGCGCCCGATTCTTCCTCTATCTAGTCTAAACCTATGTAGAACTTGAAGAACTAGAGTAGCTATTCTAATTCTCCGGTGGAGAGATCTCTCTAAACCCCGGCTTTGCCGATGGCTACCTCGAATAATGAATTCTTGAATGAATTAGGTTTCAAATAGGGGCCGGGGCTCAATATATAGCCCCCTAGGATGCACCACAGCCATCGGATCAAACCGACCTAAATGGACGATAATTATTGCTCCTCAAGGTCGGTGGAGGCAAAGATCCGCGAGCCTCCACCCGATTGGTGGAGGCGGAGTCGGCCGACCCACCCTCGGAGCCGGCCGCCCCCGCCCAATGACAAAGGGGGCTCCGCTTGTGGTTTGCCTTCTAGAGTCTTCTAGAGTATACAATTTTACCCGTTCGGTCTTTCTCTCTATGTAATCATGACATGTGGGCCTCCTTGGATGTTTTTCGATAATCCCCGCGAAAACACATATTCACCAAAACTTGTGGAATCATGGGTTTAAACCCTAAGTCTATGGTGGTGAAAGATTATACCCCTCTTTCTTTCTCTGATTGACATGTAAAATTGATCATTAACAACCGTCAACACGCTTGCGGATAATCTTAGTGTGCATTAATAAATACCAGCAACATGGACTAAACTTCCATCCAAACACCCTTTAAATTGGTCATCAAGAGAACCTTCTAGGTTTGCTATCAAGGCCAAATCCAAAATAAAGTACCACATTAGTTTGAGAAGAAAAAAACAAAACCAAACAACCTTACATCTAAGGGAAATTTGGTCATTACATAGCGGATAGTGAATTTCTACTTCGTTTATCAGGCTTCGTGAGACTGAGTCTATTGGACGAATCATCATGAGACGAAGACAAGTTGGGTTGGTTTCAGTTGTATTTAATTTTGACCGGTTAAATATATCTGATTTGGTGATCAATGACAATAGGGATAATGGTAGGATATATAGTGTTTGGTTGGTGACGACTGATGGTGGTAAGGATTACTCTAGGATGTATTTAGGACTTTAGGTCGCTAATTGACGGTGGTAAGCATAACTCTAGGATAGTGTTTGGGATGGTCCCATGTATCATTATCTGTTGAAGTGTTAAGTATCATTAGGTAGACCATTGAATATACTTTCACAAAAAAAATTGTTTAAAGATATAATAGTACAGCATTTTCTATAAACCTAATCAAAGTTAAAAAAATAGGCAAGTGAGCCCGGCTCACTTGGCTAGGACTAACGCAAGCACTACACCTAGCCACCCAGGTTCGGATCCCGTCGGGAGCGAATTTGGGTGCCTATTTTCTAAAAAAAAATCGTATTGTGGGGAACTCTCTCACGCCTTTTCTTGTTAAAAAAATTAAAAAATTTGACTTGCACGTTTCTTATATCTTTTATTGAGACGGAGGGAGTAGGCCGTGAGTGCTTCCGCTGGCCACCTCATGCCTCGGCGGCCGCGTGCACTTACGCTTGTACTACCACTTGTCTTGCTGCATTTGGGTGAAGATCTTCACCCAAATAGCCAAGACAAGTGGTAGTACCGCTGCTTGTGTTTCTCACTTTCTCATCATGTACATACATTAGGTCGTGGTCATGAAAACCAAACAAAACCCGTGATTTATTACATTATTATCATCATCAACCGCTTCTTAATTGCATTGGCGTCTGCGTTACAATTTTTAGGTGGGAGTGCAAAATAAAGCTGTAGTCTATATCTGCTGGTCCAAAACTAGACTACCGGAAAATACCTGCTACCTGGATACTGGATAGATTACAGAAATAATGTCACAGAAACAAGCCAGAACTGGTGTGAGAGCTGATTTTGTAGTAAAGCACGGTGTCATGATCCCTCGGTCGAAGAGGAGTGTCGGAAGAAGATATTGTACGCATTAATAATGCACCAAGAAAATGGACGCCGGCCTGAACAAAATTGGCACTGGTGGCAAAATGGCGGATCGGACTTACATATAGCTAGACCGGCGGCCAACAAGGACATCGGATCCTCGAGCGCATATTTCAAGTCTCTCGACCACGTATATATTTATTCAGTTCCAGGCCAGGTGAACCACCGTACGTACGTGCAACACAAATATTAAGCTGTTCCAGGACCAGACGAATGAATGAATTCAAATTCAATTGGCCGACGATAGCAAGCTACCTCGATCTATTCAGGTATACGATTTGTAGCCCTGTGTCGTCTGTCGATCCCCTTGACTTCATCTGTTCATATATTTGGACAGTTCATTCAGGCAGTGTAGCTGGGATATCATGTCAGTGTGCCGTATACTATACGGCCGATCGAATGGATCGATCCATGCATATATCGTTGTCTGTTTACATTAAGTGTTTGCGTTAAATCACATTTATATATCGTTTGTCTGTTTACATTAAGTGTTCGCCAAAAAAATCACATTTGTTTCTGCTGTGCCTCCACGCCGCAATTGGGATCTCATGTACTCCTAATCGGATACTGTAGTGCCATGCAAAATCGTTATCTCTTCCATATCTGCATAATTGCCTAATCAAACAACAAAGCACATATGTCTTCGTTCCCGGCTACACCGGATCGTCGCCGGCCGCCCGTAGTGCCACGCCGCCATGGTCTCGGTTGCTATACTATTTTTGCAAAACTACTTCGTGTTACTATATACCTGCTGGACAGATTACAGAATGACACAGAAACATGTCAAATGAACTCATGCATGAGAGTTGTAGTAAAGCACGTTGTGATGATCCTTTGGTCCAAGAGGAGCGCCGGAAGAAGAATGCGATCGAGTGGCTCTAAAACGAGAACAAGGGGTGTACGCAATAATGCACCAACAACAAAATGGACACTGGAACAAAATCGGCACTGGCAAAAATGGCGAATCGGACGTGTAGCTACACCGGCCAAGGACATCGGATCCTTCGAGCGCTGCTGACATATGCCCCACACACATACTAAGCTTCAAGTGTCTCTCGACCACGTATATATTCAGGCCCAGTCCAGGTCACCAGGTGCACCACCGTACGTACGTGCAACACAATATTAAGCTGTTCCTGGACCAGAGGAAATTGAATGAATTCAATTGGCCGACGATAGCTAGCTACCTCGATCAGCACAGTATACGACTTTGTAGCCCTGTCGGTACCTTTGGCTTTATCTGTTCATATATCTGGACAGTTCATTCAGGTAGTAGCTGGGATATGATGTCCTTGTGCCGTATACTATACGGCTGATCGAATGGATCGGATGATCCATGCATATATCTTTGTCTGTTTACATTAAGTGTTTGCGTTAAATCACATTTATATATCGCTATCTGTTTACATTAAGTGTTTGCCTTAAATCACATCTGTTTCGAAAATCCACGCCGCAATCGGATCTCATGTAATCAGATACTTTAATTAGTACCATGCAAAATCATTAGCCCTTCCATATGTGCGCAACAACTGCCTAATCAAACAGCAAAAGCACCTATCGTGTTCTTTCCCGGCTTCCTGATCGTCGCTGCCCGTAGTGCCACGCCGGCCGCCATGGTCTTTGGTACGGCAGTACTATCCTCGCCTCCTATCTAATAAATTTATTGGAGTATAGTTTAGTAAACTATCTAACAGTTCTTCTACAAAAATGACAGACATGCAAAAGCCTCTACATGTGAATTCATTTCTTACATATGTCGAAGAACAATGTGTTCTGCAAACTATATATGCATATGTTCTGGAAGTTTTACTCCAAATTGCGTGATACTGGTTTACTACGAGATACAATATTTTTTCTAGAACGTACGTTCACACGTATTTCATTAAGAAGAAGAGAGTTTGAAGATAAACCACGGGTAATCCATGATTACCAACACCACCCGACCAAGCACACGTAATTGTGTATAACAAATAAACTAATTTGCTCTAAATACCCCCCACCCCCCTAGCCATCAGCTACCGTCTGGCCTCGATGGTTGCGAGGTGCTTGAACCCTGCAGCAGTCCAAAGCGCCGCCTTGTCCAAGATCTCACCGGCGAGCTATTGAGCCGAGCTGAGCACCCCATCAAAAGTCCTGGAGTTACGCTCCTTCCAAAGTCTCCAGCCGATGAGAAAGAAGAGGGAGTCGAAGGCTCTCCTTATGGGCATGGGCAGTGTCTTTCTCGCCTCCGTCCACCATTGCATGAAGTTTACCGACGCGTCGACGGAGATCAATGTGTCAAGGCGGTAGACCCGTAGGCAACGCGCCCACACTTCCCTGGAGAAGACGCAGTCGGGTAGTATATGGTCGATAATCTCGTCCTCTTGGCTGCAAAGGATACAGAGGGTATCGTCTTGCAAGCCATGGCGCCAACGGCGACGAGCAGTTCCAACACCTGCCATGCATCGCTAGCCAGAAGAAAAAATTTACCCGTTGTGGCGCTGGCGTCTTCCACAGTTGTCTTGCCCCAAGCGGCGTCGAGCACCCCACAAACATGGCGCCACAAGCCGAGGAGGCCGAGTACTGCTGGTCCCAGTAAGCCGCCAAGCAAACGTGTCTGGTGTCCCCGGCGACAGCTGAACCAGCTGCAGTCTTTCGAATAGAATCACGAACTCTGCGATGAGCTACCACGACCGGCCGTGCCCCAACACTACGAGATCAAGATACAGTATAACTAGGCGGCATGCCTGCTCTTCGCGCGGGCGGAAGGGTACACACTGTTCATAGCGGGCTCGGGTATACACTGTTTTGTAACGGGTACGTAGTGGTCCATAACGGATACCTACTGTTCATAACCGGCTGGGTACTGTTTCTTAACGGTTTTGTAACAGTAAATTCAGCGCTACAGTATCCGACCCGGTTGATACAGTATCCGGTCAACTCAGTGTCGGACCGGTTGCTACAGGATCCGCTCCGGTTGCTACAGTAAAACAGTAGACAGTACCTCGTTGTCGTGCAACAGTTGGCCTCTACAACTGTATATATCTTTATAGATACATGTGTCGATCAGTTGATGAACAATTAGTTATGTTTCTACACACCGTTGGCCACAATTTGAGAAATTGTGTGTGGTTGTTTTTTTTTTCAAGAGATATGTGGTGAGACTGTAAGCCGATCGATATTTCAGTGAGGTTTGACAAATGTGTGATTGTTTTTTTAAGAAATTCAGTTCTTTGCCAAGTTGCAAAAAATATCCGTCAATGAAATGCTTCGTATGAAAATAGTCTTGGCACTTGTACACAACGATTGAGTGTAAGTGTAACCCCGGCAGCAAGCTGAACAACGAAACCTGGCTGATCTCTACCAGCCCAACGTAACAAGCTGACTTCCAGGGTATATCAACCAAACAACAC
The DNA here is from genome assembly GCA_018135685.1 of Themeda triandra. Lineage (NCBI taxonomy): Eukaryota > Viridiplantae > Streptophyta > Magnoliopsida > Poales > Poaceae > Themeda > Themeda triandra. The sequence goes on along the minus strand of JAENPR010000621.1, from coordinate 337,322 downwards.
AGCATATTTTAGCCTTGCCAGCTTGCCTGTGGCCAGGCATTCTTGCAAATGAATACAAGGCAACTCCCAGGCAGGTGAAAACCCTAGGCAACCAGCCCAGAGTCCTATCCAAAGAAGCCGATTTATTACATTGTTATCATCGTCGTCAACCACTTCTTAATTGCATTGACGTCTGCGTTACAATTTTTAGGTAGGGTTGCAAATGTCGTAGTCTCCTGGTCAAAATTGACATTGGCAAAAGGATCGATATTGTAACAAGACCGGCCAAGCAAGGACATATCGGATCCTTCGAGCGCTGCGGACATGCCCCCACAGACATATACTTCAAGTCTCTCCACCATGCATCTATCTCTGCTGCGCGCACGTATATATATTCAGGTCCAGGGTTACGTACGTGCAAGTTGCTTGCAACACACAGCAGACTAATGAATTCAGTTGGCCGACGCTAGCTACTCCCGTACCTCTCAGCACATATACACTCATTCAGTACGACTAGTATATCTCTGTCGATCTCGATCCCCTCTTGGCTTTATCTGCAGCTCATGCATATCATAGTATTTCTGACACTTCATTCAGGTATAGTAGTTGGGATATATATGGGACACGCACGTGTGCCCTATGCTATACGGCAGATCGAAATGGATCATATCGATCCATGTATCTCTGGGACACGCACACGTACGGTCCCGGCTGGTTGCTTAAACATCCAGCAAGTGTATACGGGTTAAATACAGAAATGTGCATGTAGCACGAGCATGCAGGTAGCGATACGATCGATGGACGACGGAGAAATTAAGGTTGAAACAGCAAAATGAAATGACGACGTACAGTACTCCAGATCTAGATAGCTAGTGTATCTACTGTGCTGAATTTGTGATAACTGATCGATCTGTTGCTGCTCGATCAATCGAATAACAACCTCGCACCTAATTGCCGACGAATCGTCAACCAACAAAAGAGTTATACACTACTCGGCCGAGGGGATAGATAGACGACAGGAATAGCTAGCTAGGACCAGGCAGGACGTACGGACGGACAGGGATTCCTCTCGATCCATCCAGGCCCAATTGATTGACGACGATGATGATTATCTGGTTGACGACGATGATGATCTGGTCTGGGTTGCATGCACCGCGTCGTTATTATGTGGCAACCAATCTGGAGACGCCGAGAGTCCATGTTGCAATGTTGCATTGCACGACCTCACAGCCACTGGCGCGCAACTAGTAAGCTGGGCTGCTGCTGCGCCTAGCTGGGCACGGCATACCATATCAAGCCTGAAACAAAATCCGTGATTTCTTACATTTTCTTATCATCAGCCCGCTTCTTAATGGCATTGGCGTCTGCATCACAATATTTAGGTGGGAGTGCAAAATTAAGCTGTAATCTGCTGAGATTACAGAAGACAAGGACACAGAAACATGCCAAATTAACTGATGAGAAGAAGAATGCCAACATGAGTGCCGGAATGAAGACGACTGCGACTAGTGGCGATAGTAACGAAGAAGAGGTGTGCTGTAGGCAATAATACACCAACAAATTAAAATTGCATTGACTTGACACAGTCAAAAGGAATGGACGAGTAGCTAGACCGGCCAAGCACAGTGCCGGCCCTATGGTGGGTGTGTGTGTGTGGGGGGCGGGGGCCAAGTAGGGGCGACGGCCGAGGGCCCATACGAATTAGGGGCCTAGACCCAAGTATGTAATACACCCCTACCTTTAGTCTTTAGGTAATTCAACGTGGCCCATGAGAAAGAGATCGACGACATTTGTTTCAGAACTCAGAAGTCCAGCCGCCAACGCCCGTGCGTCGTGCCCGACCCCGACCCGACGCTGCAGCTTCTCTTCTTCGGTCTTCACGATCGCGAGTCGTCACGCGACCTACTCCATCTCCATCCAGCGGCGCCGGGCGCCGGCGGTGACCAGGCACCAGCATTGAAGCAGGGCGCAGGGCTCCACGCTCGACGGACGACGGCATCGGCAATTCGGCTTTAGATCGAGGGGCCGTCGTGACGAGTTCGCCCGAGGGCCTTCAAAAATATAGGGCCGGCACTGGCCAAGCAAGGACATCGGATCCTTCAATTCGAGCGCTGCCACAGACATACTACTACAGTACACTTCAAGTCTCTCGACCATGCATCTATCTCTGCCATGCACGTACTGTATATTATTGTAAATTAAGGTCCAGGGTGCACCACCGTACGTACGTGCAACACAACATACTACCTCAGCACACATACTACGATCGACTTGTGTAGCCCTGTTCACTTTTGGCTTTATCTGTTCATTAGTTTTTTTTGACAGAAAAACACATATATTAAATTAGCAGCAAACTGCTGCAATTAAGGTACAAAGTTCTAAAGGTACATAATTTAGGCACATCTTCAAAGGACAACTCTGGAAATGAGCTGGATTAATACATGAGATTAATCCAGCTCATTTCCAGAATTGATATATATTTTTTGACAGTTCAGGTAGTAGCTGGGATATGATATGCGTACGTACACATGTGCCCTACACTATACGGCACCATATTAAACATCCAGAAATGCATGTGTAGCACGAGCATGCACACGCAGCTAGCGATCGCCGGAGAAATTAAGGTTCAAAGACGGGCGAAACGACAAGAAATTCATTCGACACAGGAGTCCTCCAGATCTAGCTAGCTAGCTAGGTACGTACTCTACTCGATCAAGCTGTCACGGTTGCGTGCGTCTCGAATAACAACGTCGAATCGTCGATATGGGTGTCCAGCAAAAGAGTTACTCCTATATTAGTCGGCAGCCGGAGTGGATTGGATGGATAGATACAGGAGTATAGATAGGAATAGGTAGGACTAGGAGGACCAGGCACAGGCCCAATTGATTGAGGACGATGATGATCTGGGTGTTGATGATGATGATCTGGTCTCGTCGTATGTGGCAACCAATCTGGAGACGCCGCCGGTCGGCCGGGCCTTGAGCCTCCGTCCATGTTGCACGACCTCACAGCCACTGGTGCGCAACTAAAGCTGGGCCTGGGAGCACAACTGACAGCCATGAATTCCATGACGTCGAGCGCACAGCTACCTGCCGAGGTCCCTGGCGCGCGGCTCTCATTGCATTGCATCCATCAATCCATGACGTCCACGCGCAAGTCGTCTGAGTCGATAGATCGATAGATCCATCAGGGACACCGCCGGGACCGGCCGCGGGAGGTTGACCTTTCAAAGAGAAAGATCGAGACGAGATGTCATGCGTGTGCTGCCGACCGGTCAGAGAGCGGCCGTCGACGTCCCCGGTGCCGGCTGAAACGAGCGGAATCAGATAATGCCCAGGGGTGCGCCGTGCGCATGAACGTATCAGTCGCGGAGAGAGGACGCCAATCCCTCAAGTGAAACCGGACGTGCGCGTGCAGGCGGTGACCGCGACCACGACCAGGGTCAATTCAACGGCCACGTACGCCCTGCGCTAGCTCTCTGTCTGCATGGAGGAAGAACTCGTCGTCTCGTCTCCTTGGCGTGCGCGCGTGCACGCGGTTGTGAAGACGCGACCGCGGATCAGGCCGGGCACGCACGCACTGCGTCGTAGAACACTGACCGGCAGTAGTGGTACGGTAGTTGCTTGTCGTTCAACGCAACGCAACCACCACGTACGTACAGCCGGCCAGTCAGTTATTTGGCCGGAGCAGCTAGCTACCGCTGTTGGATCTCCATTCAAAACTGCACTCCTGTTTTTTCGGCCGGGCAGGCCGCCGTATCCATGGCAGTTGCTCTGACTTTGGAGCCATATATGGCACATGTTGGATCAGTTACTCTCTCACGTGCCGTTCCAAATAATGATCCATCGATCTATCTTGGTCTACGATGAATTATTTCTTCAAAAATTTACTGAGTTCCACCAAAAATATATCAATACTACTACAAGAAGTTTTGGCATTTCTACTAAAAGCCAAATACGTGTTGTGAATTACAACGGAGGAAGTGTCTACGTGATCAAATCAAATCAAGCAAATACAAAGTCAATTTAACTTGGACCAAGATTTTTTTTTCCTTGAGGGAACAACTTGGACCAACGAACGACGCGTGGAACCTAAAACGAGCGTGACACAGAAGGAGATAGAAGATGGGCAGGTGGCTGGGCCGTGGGCCGTAGCATCACGATAGGCGGCCTCAACCCATTGGCGGCGAAAAAGGACTCTGTTTGTCTCTATCTTGTGGTGCAATTTTCATAGTTTTACTTGAAAAGAAAGTTAGATGCGAAGCCCAAAGCTTATTTAGCAAAGTCGTCAAACCATCTTCTATAGATTCTCCTGTATCCAGATTTTGTTATCATAAAAAGTTTGTTTTTCAACTCCAAAATTCGTGACAAAGTCTTTCTGGCAAAGTTGTTCCCCAACAATTATGTAGCTCTAAAGTATATGGTTCGCTTTCATTGTTTTCAGAACTGAACTGCAGACCGAGTTTGTTTGATTTAGCATACTTTGGATCGAATTTTCGAATTCAAAACATCGTTTCGATTTCGTCAAGAAAACCTTACATGTGACCTCCATAGACCGACCATAATAAACTCTACCAATTTCCTCCGGCACTTGGGTAAGTTTTTATATGAATTTTTTTTTTTAGAGTTTTAGGGCATAGCCCCGGTCTATTAAGCAAGGCCCATAGACCCAAACAGGTTTACAGCGCTGGCAGATGGGGGTACCATCTGGACAGTTAAAGTGCTCAGAAAACCACTCATCCAACCATGATGAGGAACAAAAACGAAACTCCAGACCACAGGAAACAACTACAGACTATTACAAGATCTTAGCGATCTCCAGATCTCCGAAGTTTTAGTTCCAGGATCCCGTCCACCATATTCTGGGTGCTCCTCCAAATCACCCCGGCAGCATGTCCAGGCATACCACCAGAGAGTTCCTCTATCTCCACTGTAGTCCAGGAGCTTGAGACGCCACCAGCTTGATCATCTTTGCTTTTAGCAGCAAGGTAGTTTTCACCTCCTTCGAACACAGAATCGCCCACTTCTGTAGGCAAGCCGCCACCTGATGAAAGAGTATAGCCATACTCTTCCATAAAGATCTCTGAAAGCACATATCATTTCTAAGTTTCCATAGACTCCAAAAAGCAGCAGAGGAAACAATGTTAACAACACAATTTTTCTTATTACTCAACCAAAATTTCCCTACTGTATCTAGAGAGCAGCCTAACTGAACATTCAGAATATCAGACAACACCTTCCACATTTGTTGAGCTACTACACAGTTGAAAAATAAGTGTTGGATTGTTTCCTCTTCAGTACAGAAAAGACAAGCAGGGTCCTCAATGTCCCTTCTTTTACTCAAGTTATCTCTAGTTAGCAATTTGTTTTTACTCAGTAGCCATAGAAAGTATTGAACTCTGGGAGGAATTTTAAGGCTCCACACTGCAGGAACTAACACAGGCTGAATACCCCTAAAATTAATGATCTTGTATAAAGACTGCACTGAATATTCTCCTTTGGAGCTAAACTGCCAGATAGCAGAGTCCTCATCTTCAGAGTAACTAATAGTAGAAGCTAGTAAACAGACTTCTTCCCATTGGGACAACATATTTTCATCTCCCATTCTACTAAAGGTGCACTTAAGATTGGTGCCATCCCAGAGCTCAGCTATAGACTTATCCTTTTCATTCACCCATCTGTACAGCTTCCAATACTGGATAGCTAGACAGGAGTCACCCAACCAACAATCTTCCCAGAATTTCACTTTCTTGCCATTACCAACCTTCCATTTGTACCCTAACTTGGCAGCTCTAGCTGCCCACATGAACCCTCTAAAGAAAGGAGAAGCATTAGCTACTTTGGTATGGAAAATATTCAGCTTATGAGTCCTATACTTGTGATCTAACAACTCTGTCCACAATTTCTCTTTGTCCTTTTCATATCTTTTTAACCAGGAAGCTAACAAACACAAGTTTAGATCTCGAAGACTGGGAATACCCAAACCACCAAATTCCTTGGCCATATCGAGACAGACTCCCAGTTGGCCAGATGATACTTGTAAGCATTTTCCTAATCATTCCATACACAATTGCTCATATGGGTATTGAGTATTTTAATAGCCCATTTAGGAAATTTAATAAAAGACATAAGGTAGACTGGAATACTAGCAAGGCAGGTTTTGATGAGCAAAGCCTTGGCTGCTAGAGACAACAACTTGCCTCTCCAGCCGGCTATCCTTTCAAGAGTTTATCTACAATAGGTTGGAGGTCCTCTCTAGTTAACTTTAATGAAGGGGTACACCTAGATATTTCATAGGGAAATTTCCTAAGGGACAATTAAAAATGTAACTAGCCTTTTCAGCATCTTTCCCTTCCATATTCATAGCAATCAACTCACTCTTATGGAAGTTAACCCTCATCCCCGAGATTTGTTCAAACCACATAATCACTTGTTTTAGGTTGGTAAGATAATTGGGATCAGCATCACTAAAAATGATGGTATCATTAGCATACTGTAGGGAAATGATGTCATTGTCTCTTAAATCAGTCAGGACACCTCTAATCAGACCAGCACTAGCAGCTTTGTCCAACATCCTGCTGAAAGCATCACCCACCAGGTTAAAGAGCAGGGGGGACAGAGGGTCACCCTGTCTTAGACCCTTCCCAGATTTAAAGAAAGCACTCTCCTCACCATTAACAATTACCCCTAAGGATCCCCCCATAACCAGTTTCTTTATCCAAGAAACCAAAGTTGGGCTAAATCCCCTAGACTCTAACACTTCAAACAGAAAGAGTCCCAATTAACTCTGTCGTAAGCTTTTTCATAATCAAGCTTAAGAATAACTCCCTCCTTCCCAGATTTGTGGAGGCTATGAACCACCTCATGTGCAACTACTACACTCTCTAAAATGTATCTACCCTTAATGAAAGCATTTTGGTTAGTAGCCACCATCCTCTTGGCTACCTTTCCTAATCTTATAGTCAACAGCTTGGAAATCATCTTAAAACTACAATTTAATAGGCTAATAGGTCTAAATTGTTTCATGTTACAAGCATCATTGACTTTAGGAACTAAAGTAATAAGAGCAAAGTTCAATCTATGAATATCTAACTCCCCACTATAGAAAGCATTAAACAAACAAACCACATCCTTTTTTATAACTTCCTAGAACTTCTGATAGAACAGGAAGGAAATATCCCATCAGGACCAGGGGCACCTTCTGGGTAGCAACTAAACACTACCTCTTTTATTTCTTGCTCTGAGAAGGGAGCAGTCAGTTCACTATTATCCTCACTTGTTACCCTCTGGTCAGCACCCCAGAAGTCAGCATCTAATCTCATATCACCTCTATCCTCTTTAGCAAAGACATTTTTATAAAAGTCAACAGCTAAGTCCATCATACCTTTCGAACGTAAACAGGCCGGAAGGGCTCTCAAGAAAGTCAATTCTTTTCTTTCTACTTCTACAATTAGCTACAGCATGAAAATATTGTGTATTCCTATCTCCCTCTAGTACATCTCTATCTCTGGATCTTTGCCTCATTTTTATTTCTTCAATCCTCCAGATTTTATCAAGTTCTTTTTCCAGCTGCTTGTACCTAGACCATTCTGCAGCATCTAGATCTCTCACCTCTAATTCCCTATCTAACACATCATATTCTAGAGAGAGAGCTCTTTTGGTCTTATTAAGTAGGGCTACTTGATTGGAAGCCCAACCCCTAACCAACCTCCTAAAAGTCTAACTCTAAACTGCCAGATATCTATGATCTTGGTCTCAGGGCAAGGAATGGACCAGGCTTTCTCTACAACCTTACTAAAGGACTCTTCTTGAAGCCACCACTTTTCAAATCTAAATCTTTTTTTACCAAGGCTAACATTATTACCAAACTCAACTAAAAGAGGATTATGGTCACTGGGTAATCTATCTAAAGCTTTCACTTTGATCAGAGGAAAAGCAGCTTCTAAGTCAGTTGAGATAAACACCCTATGAATTCTAGGTAGGACAGGATGCTCCTGATTATTAGTCCAAGTGTACTTTCTATTTCTCAGCAAAACTTCCAACAAACCCCATCTGTTAACCCAATCATTGAACAAGTCAGTCCACTTGAAATTCACTACTCCATTATTTTTGTCAGTAGGGTTCCTAACCAGGTTAAAATCACCACCAATGATTAGGGGGTCCTTGCCAAGCCCCAATGACTTTATGCAACTCATCTATAAACTCTTGTTTACCTTTCTCATAAGGAGACCCATACACTACAATCACCTTAAAAGCAAAACAGTTTGTTTGTTAGTCAGAATCACACTAGCAGTATATGTGAGCAAGTCACCAGAAATCATAGAGAAAACATCTGTGCTAGCACCTACAAGAATACCACCAGCAGACCCTTTAGCTCTAACTGAGGTCCACTGAAAATTATAGCCAGCAATATTTCTCAACATGCCCAAAGGGTACTCATTTTTTTTGTCTCCACTATACCAACAAAGTCTATTTGGTTTTCCTTCATCTTAGAGGACAGAGAGAGAACCCTCCCCTCTAGGCCCAGACCCCTAATATTCCAAAAGAGGCCTTTCATTTGGACTTCTTTTTATATAACCTACCTACTCTACTTACAGACTCTTTACCAGGTGACTGCTAACCACTATTGTTAGAAAAAGTCGAGTAGCCACTCTCTTGAACTAAACTAGGAAAGTCAATCTTAGACAGATCAAACAAGATCCTATCAGGACAATTAGAACTATCACTACTCTGGCAATCAGACCCAGCAGTAACCTCACCTACTGAACTGCCTACAGAATCAGGAAACTCTACAGTATTCTCATCGATTACCACATCTCCTCCTGCACAGGTAATCTGATTACCATCAGATCCCTCAGCCTGCTTGGTATCCACCAAGAGACTTTTTTCCTCATCACACATCAAACTAAAGTTACTAGCCCTATTAGCATCCAATTCTAGCATGTTATCTAGCAACTTAAGAAAAATGCTACTGCTATCTACAGGAACTAAACCAATAACAGCAGCAGTATCAGCTAAGGAAGCACTAGAGATAGGTAAGGGGGGTTCGTTAGTTCTAATACCTTTGATTTTTTCCAGATTCTGAATTTTTTTCCCTTCCTGAGCTTTCTCCAACACAATCCTACCATCATCAATGAGCCTGGGGCTTTTCCTTTGAGCTAGGAGAGGCCCCCAGGCTTGAGCTTTACTCTTCCTGGTGCTAATGCCTTTAAGGTTGTTGCCCTTGGCTTTGTCCACCTCTTCAACTGTAGGTTGAGTGCCAGTTACTTCTTCCACTCCATCCTCAGCACCCCCAACATCTGAAAGCATCAAACTATTATCCTCCAGCCCAGCCTCCCCACAAGGCTCTTTTAAGTGTTGAACCCATTCAACTGGAAGAGAAGCCAATTCATCATCATCTTTGTCTATAGGGATTTCTTCAACATTCTCCAGATCTTCTATGTCATCTTCATCAAGTTCCATCCTGCCCAATAGGTCCATACAGCTCCAATGCTCATCAGCCACCAGTATACCATCATCAAAATCTAAAGATTTCTTCACTGACCCCCTTTGAGTAGTCCCTGATGCAGATCCAGAGTTTCCAACCATCCCATCCCCATTTCTAAGAATATTCATCTTGACTGAGCTATTGTTCTTAGAGCCACTAGCACCTCACTGATTTGTAGAATTCTGCTGATTCAGACCACCTGTTGGAGCATCATCATTAGCATTACCATCACCTTCATTACCTTCATCCTCATCAAACTCTCCATCCCCTTTTCCCTTGTCTTCATAATCTTCCTCATCTTTGCTATTATCCCCCTTCTTATCATCAGCATCACGATCAGGAAGACCTTCCACTTGAGCTAAACCTTCAGTAGTGAAATAAACAGAGTAGCAAGCACCTCCAAACTCATAGACCCTTTCCAGAGGTATTTTGGCTGGATTCTTGCACAGCAGTCTCACCCTGGCCATAGAGAAATAGCTGGAGAACAGTTCAGTCCAATCCACTTCCATCAGCAAACCAATGCTAGAAGTTACATCTTTGATTGTCCACCAATCTGTCCATTTTGGTGGAATGCCTCTCATCTGCACCCAAACCTCCTGGAGTTTGCTGATTGGATCCACTTCCCCATTCCAAGGCCTAAGTGATGCCACAGCTTCTGTACCCTCCAGCTCAAACAAAGTTGCCCTCCCAATCACCAGATCTTCAACTCTCTTGTGTGGAGGGAACCTCACAATGTAAGTGTAAGCCTCATCAGGCCTTAACTTCCATTCCCATTTAGCATCAAAGAGCTTCTTCAAGTGCTCAATTAACTCAGCTTCTTCCACAAAGCCTTGTTCCAGAGTGATTATCCCAAAGTTGTCCAACCCTTTCCAGTGATTGAATCTGCCAGCTCTAGCTTCCACATCAATGTGATAGAATCCTAGTCCTCTGCAAGCACTGCCATAGAACTGCGCAACTGAGTGATTCTTCTTCCATTCTGGACAATCTCCAACCACATGGTCTTCCTTTCTATAGATAAAGCAGCTTTGTCTTTGGACTCTACCATGACCACATCTTTGTCCCCTCCCCCAGCATTCAACCTGTGAGAGCTTTCAGCCTCTTGATCAGTTGTCAGCTTCTTCGGATCCTGATCTATTTTGTTCTGTTGCTGGCCCCTTCCCAATCCTCGCCCTCTCACTGTCCCTTGCCTACCACCACCTCTACCTCTGTTTCCCTGGAACTGCTGACCAAAGAAAGGTGGCTGATGTTGAGGTACCTGAGGGTAGTAGCCATATCCCGACGGTGGTGGTTGTCCAAAGAAGTGAGGCGGCGGCGCTCCTTGAGGAGGGAAAGGATGTGGAGGGAATTGCCATCCCCCGCCACTCCAATCCACCCAATCCTCCTCCTGGTTCCTCTGGCCCGCACGCCCTCTCCCTCTGTTCGCCATGATCTTCTCAAGGTCTCCGACGAACTTCTTCCGAACCAACTCCTCCCAAGATCCAGAAACCAGATCAAGCTTGAGCGGATCCCTCTCCCACACGTCTGAAGGACCAACTGGAAAGCAATCACTAACCCTAAACTCCTTCTTCTCCCATAGGTCTCTCCTTACCCAGACCAAACTGGATCTGAGTTGAGTCTTCTCCTGTGGGGGGTGGTGGCCAGGGTTATGACTAGGAAAGTACCAGAGTTGCCCCCAGAAATCTTGGATATCCTCATCTTCATCCCTACTGCCATCTCTTGCAACGTGTCTCTCCCCCAGCCTACGTCGAGCCCAGAACCAAGGTCTGGATGACGTTCCCTGGCTGCTTGAACCTGGAACCTTGTCTCTGCCACTGACTGGTCGGACCCCTACCTCCGGAATTGACCGGGAATTTGACTTGCGTCTTGGTGGAGTTCCCCGCCCTCTCACCGGACTGGATGCCAGAGCTCGCCGTGGAGATCTCGGCGGCCGATCGAAGGAGAAGCCACCCCACCGCCGGTCACCGGCCCAATCCACGTCGCTCCGAGGAGGAGGAGAGCCGCGTGAGGATTCGAGAGACAGGTTTCTCTCCCCCTTCCTCGCACGACCCCGACGGCTCGTGTTGACATTTCTTAGCGCAATCACCAAGTATGGAGGTTTTAAGTCCATCCCCGGCAACGGCGCCAGAAATGCTTGTTGGCATTTCTAAACGTCATTGCTAGAATTAGCAATGTCGCCAAGAAATACCTCAACGATAGTTCTGATTGTTTATAGACCAAGTCCGCAAGCGCACGGAATTATCGTTGTAGCACTTCACCCGGGAGTATTCGGGTATCGTTTTTGATATTTTCCCGTAGGAAGGCATGGTACAAGAGTAGGGACATGGACAAGATGACTGTATGATAGGCCAATACTCAATACAGGGGTAAGTCATAACAGTTTTAAGATAGTGTGACACACACTAGAGCCAACCTCAGGGATAAAAGGAAAATGAAATGTAAACAAAGAATGAGAGAATATAAAGGATAAAAGAAGGATCCTAGGTGGAGCAAGCATGTTCTAATATAGCCTTGCTATGAACAAGTTAATGTCACATGATATACAAGTCTAGAAATAAGTCAGCCTAGAGCAACAGGGAGACCCCCGCACTGTGGTCCCGCCACCGATAGAGGCATTTACGAACTCCTACACAACATGCGGACGTGGGGATTACGAGGACGGACAGTGGTCATGCTTTGCCACCTGCCGCCTACCCCTCAACCGTGGCATGCTATCATATCCAAAGGCTCCCTCGTATCCGGACACCACGCACGCATACTAAGGAACTACCTATGTCCCCCATGGACTCCCACCCTACGGATGGACGAGCTAGAACATAGGCAAATCCGAAAGAACAACGGACCGTTACTCCATTCTCATCTATACTTCTAAACTTATAAAGCACATGAACAATGAAGAACAATGATGAACATGTTATGAAATACTCATAAGAACTTTGGTCTAGTCTATGAATATCGAATATAATATGATCAAGACTATACTCTAGTTCATAAGCGATGCTATATAAAAGATATGAGAACTTGAATATGGAAGAACTCTTCATAGTATTCATACCAAGAGTCGCTCTTTCTTCCAAGGAGACAAGCTCTCCAATTAGCTTTGCCTTACTCCTAAAATACTACTAATACTAATCTAATACAAGAAGAGGTAGAGGAGGTGGCTCCAAATGAGGTGTGTGTGTGGAAATGTTTTCTTCTCCCCTTTTATAGTCCAACTAGGACGGTTCGGTGTAGGTAAAATTGGAAACACCCTCAAACCGCCATAAGCAACCGCCATAGCACCTTCCAAACAAAGCTGGACCAAATCGGCTCCCACGCTGGCACGCTCGTTCCCTTGGCGCGGCCGCACCAAGGGTGGCTCTGCTGGGCCTCATCTTTTGTAGGCATGTGGGCCTCATCGTTAGCTTCGCGTGGCCAGGTCGTTTGCCTCAATCGGAGTTCGTATGAATCCGTGGCGTCCAAATTATCCGAACATGTTCGTGCAGTCCAAGACAAACTTGACCATGATTTGGTGTTTGGGCTATGACACTCCCATGTCGCTGGTTTTGCCTGCACTGCTGCATCGATGGGCTATGTTCTTTGACCGTCTCTGTCACACTTTGTAGAAAAGCGTGTTTTCTTTATAATTCCTCTTGTATTTGGCTATAATCCCCGCAAGTGTCAATTCTACCGGTACAAGTGGAATTCGGTCAATAGCAAAAGTATATGTGTATGAAAATAAATAATTCTCCCTTTTTAATCTTATATTGGCGGTATAAAATCGTCGATAAGGACCGCCAACAAGATCCCCCAAGCTTACCCTTTGCTCGTCCCGAGCAAAGCCGGCTTTAGGTTGTTGATCGGAGTTGCTACTATGCCGATCATGTTTCAAATGTACGAGTTCATAACAAAGTTTTCTACTGCAATTTGAATATATCGGCATTCTATCCACCCCGTTATTATCCCGAAACCGAATGGGGCTTTTCAACCTTTCCCTCTGTCTTGGGCGATTGCAAAGTGGAACAGTATTCACGCACTCGGCTTATCATTCACCCTAAGATCAACCATCTATCTCGGAGGGTTTTGAATTTTTGTGTAAAATAAAGCACAAGTTCCTCGTATGATTCTCTCAATCGCTCAATGTGTATGAAATCCTCACCAAAGGCATTTTGAGTTTTTGCCTTCTTCCTACCACTAAAAAGCCGAGAGTGGAGTTTTGGGTAGGTATGTAAAGTGGACATACTTGTATCACATGTATTGTAAGGTCAAGGATCGAACCATATGGAGATTAAGCCATACACCTTGATTGAGACGTGCAAGTGTGTGGGAAGATGGATGGTTTCTATTTTATGTGGTATTTTTGGCTACTCTTATGCATCATGATTCTCTCTTTATTGGTGGACGGGGATTTTTGGGAGAGCATGGGCTATGAGAAGTACACTAAGGATCTATGCTTTTCTTTTCTTTCTTTTTTTCCTTTATTTTCTTTTTTTTCTTCTCTTTTTTTCTCTCTTTTTTTTAACGGGGGACCTATAATTTCCCGTTTGTCTACTTAATGGGACCCTTGTCCTCTTATGTGCCCCGTGGCAATCTCCTTTTTTTTGGAAGGACAAATAAGCATAGCCCATAGCTCTCTTTTGGAGAATAAATAGTACATGAGGAGAGAGATCTCATGATTGGAATGCACAGAGCAGATTTTAGTGACTACGGAATGCGCGGTTCTCAGGGTAAGAGCCGGCATTTTTATTTGGTGGACTGGTGCGCAACTCTCAGTGTAAGAGTTGGCACTTTTATTGAGTGGAATGATGCGCAACTCTCAGTGCGAGGGTCGGCATTTTTGGTGGAATGGATGCATGTTTGTGTGCGACTCTCAGGGTAAGAGTCGGTAGTTTATTTGATGGGTGCAAGTGAATCTCAATCGTGGGTGTAAGGTCATAATCTCGCGTTGGTAATAACGATCCGACCGAACTCAGTGTACGAACAAGCAGCGTATGAAGGTTTCGTACTAAAGATAAATCATATGGCTCTAGTGGGTATTTCATAATCATCGAGGAACTTATGGTTTTATAATTTTTGAAATAAAACCTCCAGACGTCAAGTCTTACTCAGAGCAAAGTCACAGCGGTGTCTATGGCACTGTATCATACTGAGCAATAACTTAGACAACTTCAAGCATATGCAACCCATTAGCTCAGGTTTTTAGGATGAGACATTCTTAGCCGATAAACCCAAACTTCAGAGAAAGCTCGATTATGAATTGAGTACAAGAAAAACATGAGACAGAGCAACTATTCATTATGCCAACAAGGGTAGAACTAAATATTTTCATGGCACATATGTATAGAGTGAAAAACGTTTATTCATAAGATACGTATAAAACAAAACAAATATTTATTGTTTTTTTTTTTGAATGTGTACCTCTTATTCGGGGTCCTCCCCCAAGCTTGCTTGGAAACAGGGGCCCTTAAATTATTTTCGAGGTAACAATTTATTTTGTTTTACCTTAAGTCTGTCGTCAGGACTTCCTTATGATTGCGGACCATCCTGCAGGGATTAGCTCACAACAAACTACCAAAGCTTCTACTAGCAATCTGTTTCAATGATCAACAAAGTTGACCAAGATAAACTAGCAACCTAAGCACCAAGCTCAAGCTACGAGTCTATGGAACAAAACATATTCCAAAACATCATACTAAAGCAGGAACAATGATAGCACGATAGAACTTTATTTGACAGACTAAGTATAATTAATAATAAAAATATTTTTTTTGCAATATAAAAAGTTAACTTACCGATTGTCCCGTCGGTCGTGGCTCACCATTTATAGTCCGTGAAGCGAGACTTTTCTCCTATGTGGGAGTCTTCCCCAAGCTAGCTTCTGACTTACCATTTATGGTTCGTCAGGGAATGTTGCTAGTCGTTGGTCGCCGTCCTGATTTATAATTTGTGGCCTCCTTTTGAGCATTCTGGGAGACTCCCCCCCAAGCTTGTCTTTTATAAAAGCATTGAGATACAAGACAACAATACTTGGGGTTGCCAAGCTTATTGTTATTATTTTTACTAAAACAATATTTCATCTCTATTGTCATCTCAAAAACTTACCCTGGTGAAGTTGATAACTTCGGTTTTAAAGTCCAATGAGTAGGACTCCTCTCACTTTTTGCTTGATGCTGGTACATCCGTGCCTGGAGAAGTAGATGCGGATGTTGACCCTTCTACTTGCCATACCTGCTTAACACACTTTTGTTTGTTTTTTTTTTTGTAGTGTTAAGAAATGGTCGCCCTAGGATCACATGATCCTTCTTGTTTTGTCGGGCAACAAGATCTTCCTTCTTTGCAATGAAAGATGCCTCTGCAAGATATTTATTGTTTTCCCGACATGGAGGTTTACCAGACCTCTTGAGACCATTTTAATGGATTCAAAAGAACTTTTGGGTTGCCCCAAAGTTTCCCCAAATCGAAACAAAAGCAAAAACAAGGTGAGCTAATTGCTTCTTTTTAGCTCAGCTGGTTTTTGGCACCAGAAGACAATTAACCATCAACTTTTTAGTGAGATGTGCTTGGCATAAAACCAAGTCTTTCAAGGAAGGTTGATTCGAAAAGTAATTTGACTTGAGATTCGAATTACCTCCTTTGTGTTGTGGGTGCAACTTGTTATTCCACCCGTTATGGACTCCTTGTTCGTGAAACCCGTTGCTGATGTAGGTAGTGTCTTCATGGGTCTCGGGGCAGTCGTTCCCCGTGCGTCCAATAATGCCACAGACATCGCATGTCATATGTGAGTCCATGGCCTTGACAGTGTTGTATAGTGTTTCTTTTGTCGATCGTATGCACGTCAAGCCTCTTGAACAGAGATCCATCTTTGCGAAGCATAACCGACTCCTTCTGGGTATGCATGCTTTCTTGGGACTTCCCTTCACTCCACCCTTGGTTAGCAACCATCTTGTCGATGAGTGCCATGGCTCCACCTATGGTGAGTGAGGGGATGCCCCTCCAGCAGTGGCATCAATGTGCTCTTTCAACAAGGGTGTCACCCCTTTTGTAGAAGTTTTGGAGCACAAGCCAATCTTCTAAACCATGGTGTGGGTAGGCCTGGATATATTCTTGTAGCCTCTCCCATGCCTCTAGGATAGGTTATGCTGCTGAAAATTGATGATTCTTTCTCTCAGGGCATTGGTTTTGCCCTTAGGAAAGAATCTGGTGAGGAATGTCGTGGAACATTTGCTCCATTGTTGACAGCTTCCTTGTCTTGATAGAATCATTGTTTCGCCTTCCCCGCTAGGGAGAAGAGAAACAAACAGATTCTGATGGTGTCTGATGTGACCTCCTTGATAACAATGGTGTCACATAGCTCAAGAAAGTGTCATAGATGGACATTTGCATCCTCACTTGGCAAGCCACAGAACGGGCTTGCATGCACCATTTTGATTTGGCCAGTCCCGAGCTCAAAGTTGTCGGTGCCTGTGATGATAACGGGTCCAATGGGCATGTTGGCAACATCAGGGATGGAGTAGTCATGAAGTGATTTGGCCATAAGCAAAGCAACAAATGGTGTAAGGGTGACTGGTTTGTTTGTCGGTGGTGCGACAGAAGAAGAATGACCGGTTCTTCCTTAGGAGTGCCACCAGATCTGCAATGTAGTTGTCCGACAGAGAGAAACCAATCGTACACTATCCTGTTTTCATCCACAGCAGGAGAAAACATACAAGGTTAACCTGCACGAGTAATAGCTACCATACATATATGTCATCATGATCATGTCCATACTAGAGTTTGATTAACTAGTGCCTTCCCCGGCAACGGTGCCAGAAATGCTTGTTGACATTTCTTAGCGCAATCACCAAGTATGGAGGTTTTAAGTCCATCCCCGGCAACGGCGCCAGAAATGCTTGTTGGCATTTCTTAACGTCATTGCTAGAATTAGCAATGTCGCCAAGAAATACCTCAACGATAGTTCTGATTGTTTACAGACCAATTCCGCAAGCGCACGGAATTATCGTTGTAGCACTTCACCCGGGAGTATTCGGGTATCGTTATTTATATTTTCCCGTAGGAAGGCATGGTACAAGAGTAGGGACATGGACAAGATGACTGTATGATAGGCCAATACTCAATACAGGGGTAAGTCATAACAGTTTTAAGATAGTGTGACACACACTAGAGCCAACCTCAGGGATAAAAGGAAAATAAAATGTAAACAAAGAATGAGAGAATATAAAGGATAAAAGAAGGATCCTAGGTGGAGCAAGCATGTTCTAATATAGCCTTGCTATGAACAAGTTAATGTCACATGATATACAAGTCTAGAAATAAGTCAGCCTAGAGCAACAGGGAGACCCCCGCAGCTGGTCTGCCAGCCGATAGAGGCATTTACGAACTCCTACACAACATGCGGACGTGGGGGATTACGAGGGACGGACAAGGCTGTCACCACCTGCCGCCTACCCCTCAACCGTGGCATGCTGTCATATCCGAAGGCTCCCTCGTATCCGGACACCACGCACGCATACTAAGGAACTACCTATGTCTCCCATGGACTCCCACCCTACGGATGGACGAGCTAGAACATAGGCAAACCCGAAAGAACAACGGACCGTTACTCCATTCTCATCTATACTTCTAAACTTATAAAGCACATGAACAATGAAGAACAATGATGAACATGTTATGAAATACTCATAAGAACTTTGGTCTAGTCTATGAATATCGAATATAACATGATCAAGACTATACTCTAGTTCATAAGCGATGCTATATAAAAGATATGAGAACTTGAATATGAAAGAACTCTTCATAGTATTCATACCAAGAGTCGCTCTTTCTTCCAAGGAGACAAGCTCTCCAATTAGCTTTGCCTTACTCCTAAAATACTACTAATACTAATCTAATACAAGAAGAGGTAGAGGAGGTGGCTCCAAATGAGGGGTGTGTGTGGAAATGTTTTCTTCTCCCCTTTTATAGTCCAACTAGGACGGTTCGGTGTAGGTAAAATTGGAAACACCCTCAAACCGCCATAAGCAACCGCCATAGCACCTTCCAAACAAAGCTGGACCAAATCGGCTCCCATGCTGGCGCGCTCGTTCCCTTGGCGCGGCCGCACCAAGGGTGGCTCTGTTGGGCCTCATCTTTTGCAGGCATGTGGGCCTCGTCGTTAGTTTCGCGTGGCCGGGTCGTTTGCCTCAATCGGAGTTCGTATGAATCCGTGGCGTCCAAATTACCGAACATGTTCGTGCAGTCCAAGACAAACTTGACCATGATTTGGTGTTTGGGCTATGACACTCCCATGTCACTGGTTTTGCCCAGAATTGCCAGACCGATGGGCTATGTTCTTTGACCGTCTGTCACACTTTGTAGAAAAGCGTGTTTTCTTTATAATGCCTCTTGTATTTGGCTATAATCCCTGCAAGTGTCAATTCTACCGGTACAAGTGGAATTCGGTCAATAGCAAAAGTATATGTGTATGAAAATAAATAATTCTCCCTCTTTAATCTTATATTGGCGGTATAAAATCGTCGATAAGGACCGCCAACAGCTCGCCGACGAGACCTTGCCCGACGGAGATGAAGAGGTGCTCGTCGTCTTCGACGGCGCTCGACCCCGCACCGGGATCTCCTCCGCCTCTCCGTCCATCAGCACGGAGATGACCGGGGACCCCCCATCCACCTATTGTGGTGAGGATCCCGGCGCCTCCGCCTCGCCGCAGCCGGCGACGCGTCGCCAACCGCGCTCGTCTGTAAACGCCTCCAACCCTCAAGCCCTAGCTCCATCAGCCCCAGCCAAAATCGCGACCATGAACATGACCGCCTCACGGAGCTGCGTCGATCTCCCTACTTTTAACGGCCTCTCACCGGATAGAACACCGGCGCAGAGCCGGTCAACGCCGGAGACGGCGGGGACCGCCCTGTCACCCTCGGGTCGGACAGGAATGGACGTTCGTTGAGGATATGATAGTGTTATTGATTATATGAAAAAATTCGAGAAAAACCAGCAGGTGCACTTGAACTGTTTTTCAGAGACTTCCTCTAAGGGTGGGTTGACAGTATAGTTTTTGCCTACTTTGAACACTTGCAAAAATATATAAATCCTTACCATACTCATCAAGACCCAAGTCAGATCAAAGAGGAGTGACTACACAACAACTTTGATTACTAAATTATTTTGTATTCAGCCCCCTTGCTAGTCAATAGTACTGATTTCCACACTTAGACCATTGCTCCGAGATATCATTGGAACCTAGGAATTCCATATGAATCATATGCCAGACTAACCTCAACTTTCTCCGAATAAAATGCACATGATTCTTGAAGCAATCCAACAAAAAACATAGAAAACAGATTTTCATATCATAAACTATTAAATTAGCAAGATAATTGTCTCAAAGGGTGCAAACTAATTAACTATATTCTCAATATTAAGAAAAACAACATAGAATTATATACTACAAACCCACGAAATATAGCGCGCCAGCAGAAACGCCGCGACGATATTGCTCTTTCTCACGCTATTGACGCTATCGCCGCTATTGTCGCTATAGCGCCATAGCCCGCTATTTTGGCGCTATCCGTGATTTGCTCAGCCCGCTTGAATTGAGCCCATATTCAGCCCAAAATTGCACTTATGATGATGACCTTATGAGATATCAGATGTTGTTTATCGCTTGCTCTTATGAAGTTATGACTTATGATTGATGACTTTATGAAATTGTCAGATTGACAGATTTTTATTGCATCTTTTAATATATTGTCTGTTTCTATACAAATAGCGCGCTATAGCGTGGCTAGACAACTAACGTTTTGGCACTATAGCGGCGCTTAGCGTCCAGAAATGGCTGACGCTAAATTTAATAGCGCGTAATTTTTTTCATTGCTACAGACTAAAAAATTGATGGAGCGTAAACTTAAGTCTTTAATGCAAGAGATGTGCTAACACTGTAATTTTTGACCATTATTACTTAGATTTATTCAGAGTATAACTAAATAATTAACTCCTATATACTGTACAAATTTCCATTAAATCTCGTAGTATAGAGCAGATCGGCAGCTCTCTGTTAGTCTGTTTTCTCCTTTGTATTCTCGGAAGCAGTCGCTTACTGCCTGGGCCGTTTTGCCAACAGATAGGCCGAGCTGGGCCACCAGCCCAGCAGATGCATTCTCTGCCAGCCGAATGCATCACATGGGCCGGGACAGCCGAGCAACAATAATCGCCACCTGGCCTATTTTTAGTCGGCCTAATCCAGAGCTCTCCATGTCCAGCGGCTTTGGACGGAGAGCCGGATCTAGGGCCCAGGCCCTAGTCATTGGCCCAGGAACACTCTATACCCATATGGTTTATGGCCCAGAAACAAGCCCAGCAAGAAAGGATTCGGCTTCCTTCCCCAGACCGCGCCTGAAGCCCGACGCCGCCACCAGAGTGCCACTGCGGTGGCCGCCGAGTTCGCCGCTCCTGCCGGCCACACTGCCCAGGCCCTAGGCACCCACCGTGTCACGCCGGAAGCCCGAAGGGTCGTCGGCCTCGCCAGGCGGCCAGACACTGCTGCCGTGCTGCGCCGTCCGCCGTGTGCGCCTGCATCAGGTTCAGGTAGTGCAACACTGCAGGCTGCAGCATCGGGCTAATCTTCAGTCTTCTGATGCGTGGAATCCAAATCAGTTTTGTTTGATTAAATGTGTATGTGAAAAAAGAAAAACGCTCTTGGAAGATGCAATAGGGATTCTTTTATGTACTTGTACAGGCTTACAAACTGAAATGCTGATAGGAATACTTTAAAATATTTTGTGTAAAGTCGAAACCTTGTGTAGAAACGTGAATCGGTAAAAATAGGTTGAAGATGCATTTCTTCGGTCAATGCCCACAATTTCGTATAATTTTCTGCAATTTGCCAAATTTTGGATAATTCCTGAGAGTAAGTTTAAAATGGTTCGAAAATAAATTATCAAGTAATCACGAAAATCGGCAAAATTCATGAAAATCGCTTCTGCGGCTACGGTTCTGTATTATTTCACTTAACAATAGTATGCCCACTGAACTGGGGCCTCACCGATAGATAGAGGTCCTAAGTAAAGGATGGGTAGAGTTGCAAGGATGGGTAGTAGTCGGATTAGGATAGAAGAGTCGAGACGTCGAGCGGTAAGGGATGAGCAGCAACGACGCGAAATGGCTTGCAGGGGAGGCAAGCGAGAGGTTGAAAACGAGCATCTGTATTACAGGCGCTGGTAGATAGAGGTTCAAGACGAGTGACTGCGTTGAGGAAGAACTCCCATAAAGTCCAATGCCAGCGATTAGTGAAATACTGATATAGCCAAATGAACACAACGGCAGATAACAGGTTGCTACTTCTTTTATCTCCGCATTGGAGAGCAGATCACATCTAATAGCAACCAAGTCTTACACATGTTTCAAGGTAGAAGATAATCATTGCAACATGTTTCAGTGTATAAGAGAGAATCACGGCAACTATCAAATTCAGGGAAACTATCAAATTCAGGGGCCTCAACGTGTTTCACACTAACAGAACGATCAAATGCTTCGCTGAAGATACAACAAGCATACAGCAAGGCCCAGTTCAGCAAGCAACACTTGGTCCAAACAAAAACACGCTATATTTCGAACACTCATTAGGAGTTATGTGCACCTGGAAGCACGTCTGCTATGAACGCACAATCATTCGGAAGAAATGCAAGCATAACAGGCAAGCATAGCAGGAGCTAACAAGGTTTAGGCAAGCATTGGCTATTAGAAACATAAGTAAACAGACAACCATAACAGGAGCTAACAAAGATTTAGGCTAACATTAGCTATTACAAACACAGGTAAACAGGCAAGCATTCCTGGAGCTAACAAAGACTTAGGCTAACATTAACTATTGCAAACATAATCAGACGCTACCAAATTACCAGCACAAGCATGCTGGATGTATACTGTAACTTGATCAAGGAAAAAGAATAGAAGCACGTGAATTTAACATTGACAACCCTCCAGACAACATGCCAATGGCCTTCGTTTGATCCCCAAATTAAGGGTACTGAGGTTAAAAAGGTTGAGGGATATCCCCCTCCAATCCCCATGGTTGTAGGATCAAACCAAAACTAGCAGGCCCTAAGACGTGCTACAAAACATATGGCTGATGAAAAATGTTTCAATAGGCACACTGAAAACTAAATAGATCATGCAAATTAACACAATAAATTGCTTCCTCACAAGTAGATGTAATTCTAGAAACGATAAATCATGATAATTCAACTGACTGATTTCAACAGTCAAGATAAACAACTAGATGCAATTGATAAGCAACGGAGTGAAGACAAAGCACAGCAACCACTTAGGAGATCCCACAACGAAGAGATATTAACCATATAATGAGTTCTTCATATCTCAGATAACAGACAGATATAGATCCACATTAAGTTCCAAAACTCTCATCAAGACACAAAGCAGTTTTCAAGTAACATAAAACTCCTAGCACATAATCATTGATAGCAAAAACTAGAGCGATAAGGAGGAAAAGGCGGCACAACCACCATCAGATCCCCGCGAAGCGCCTAGTCGATCTCCTGGAGAGAGGCACCGGTGGCGGCGGCGCCCCCAGCAGCGGCGGCGACGTCGTCGGCGGTGAACTTGCCCTTGGCCTTGTCGGCGTTGCGGCCCCGGGCCTTGCGGTCGAGGAGCGCCTTGCGGTCCTTGTCGAGCTTGAGCTTGGTGACGATGACCTTGGAGGGGTGGATGCCGACGTTGACGGTGGAGCCGTTCACCTTCTCGCGGGTGATCCGCTCGACGTGGATGACCCAGCGGCGGCGGTACACCTGCACCACCTTGCCCTCGCGGCCCTTGTAGGTGCCGCGCACGACCTGCACCTCGTCGTCCTTGCGGATCGGGATGGAGCGCACGTTGTACTTGTGGCGGAGCTCCGTCGACAGCGCCGCGGACATGAGCACGCGGCGGACGGAGGACGGGGCCGTGAAGTGCGCCTTGCGGCACTTCCGGCGGGAGCTCGTGACGCGGGGGTTGCGCTTCATGGCGGCGGCGGCGGGGGGGTGGACGCTCCTGCTTACCTGGGAGGAGGCCGCAGCGGCGGCGGCTAGGGTTTTTTGGGTGGGGAGCGACTGCAGGAGGCCGGTTTGGAGTGGCGAGAAGGATTATATAGCTCTTGTGCTGCTAGGGTTTTGTGTACGCGCGGCTGCGAGCGGCGTGGATACGTTTGATTCGCATCGGACGGCGTCCATCTGTTGGATGGAATGGGTGGTTGGGTTGGGCTACTGGGCCTTGGCCTTTTTTCTGTAGGGTATATGGGCTGTCCGTATATATAAGGACAATTGAAGATTGGGAATTTCTCAAAAAAAAAAAAAAAAATTGAAGATTGGGAAAAGGTCCTCTCTTTTTTTTTCACCTATGAACTACTGCCCCTCTCAAAAAAAAAAAAAAAAAAAAAAAAAAAAAAATTGAACTGTTATCTTTTTTTTTTACAACACGCCTACACTTCTTTTTACAACATATGAACTATTACCTTGGTATATCATTTTTTTTCCTCACAAGAAAACTTGGCATGATTTTTTTCTTCAAACTTTGAAGCTGAATGTCCTAATGCCAAAACCATTTAAATTACCTCCTTTGCACGGGTTTCAAGTGGTTTTCAAAGTGGTGCCAACCTCTTTTTAGTTGGTTAAAAAAGGTAAATATCTTATAAAGCTTTTAAAGTGCAAAAAATGAATTTAAGCTTTAAAAACTCCTAGAGATAGATTGAGACATGAATAACCCGAGCCAGTGTTCAACGTTCGAATGGGTATGTTTTTAACTAGGACCTACATATTTATGGTCAATTCTCTATAGGTCAATGTATGCGTACATGATAAATCAGGATACCCTTTTCACTGATAAAGTTATTTGGAAATTGAAGCTCCCTCTTAAGATAAAACTTTTCATTCGTACCTACAAAGAGGTGTCATCTGAAAAACATACAATTTAGCTTAGTGGGGGGATCTCCCTACCTTCTTATATGTATTAATGCTTTGGAAAAGTATGAGTACAAAATGCACGAGCTGTGCTTACAAGGTGCTTGCAAAGCTCAAACAAAAAAGGCAAAAAAAAGAAATAGTGTATGTTCTCTAACAGTTATCCTAGGGCGCCTAGGTTTGGCCTTGGTGCACACATGGCCAATTTCTCTCTCTTCTTTTTTTTTTACATGAACGATGCCAATTTCTTTCTTGAAGCTTTCTTTTCAACTTGCAAAAGGGCATGGAATGGCATCGAAGATCAGTCAAATGGTCCCAAACTTACATATCTGCAGGTAAATTAAACAACGGCAGCTACTACACAAGCACAAATTTTGTTTATTTCAGTCAAAACCCACCCAGCTACTGGGTGTTGTCACCTCGTGGCATTGGGTTGAGAAGGAGTTTCTCTTTACGAGACGCGGTCAATCTAAACACCTCAGTCATATCAACTGTATCTTCACCCCTAGGCAGCTCCCAGTCAAAGTGGAAAACAAGGTTTGCCAGCATGATTTCCATGGAGGACAGTGCAAAGTTCATCCCTGGGCAGATTCTACGCCCTGACCCAAACGGCAAGAACTGAAAGTCCATCCCTCTAAAGTCAACACTTCCCGTCGTATGGATGAACCTCTCGGGCATGAACTCCTCTGCAGCATCGCCCCACAGCCTGGGATCCCGCCCAATTGCCCAGGCATTAACGAGCAGAGGCGTGCCAGAAGTGATCGTGTAGCCATCGACGGCGCAATCCTCTTGGCAGAGATGCGGCACGAGGAGGGGTGCCGGTGGGTGTAAACGGAGTGTCTCTTTGATCACAGCTTTCAAGTATGTCATTCCAACGAGATTGTCTTCGCTGATGACAGTTTGTGTCGTGTTAGGTGGTGGGCTCTTTCTCACCTCTGCTTGTAACTTGGCCATCACATCATGGTGCAGCATGAGCTCAGCCATGGCGAACTCGAGGACAAGGTATGTGGTGTCTGTGCCTGCTGCGAACATATCCTGTTGTGCAAGACAAGCAGACACATGGATTTATATATATTCTCTGATTAATAAGGAAGGCAGCAGATGAAAGTAAGTACGAGAATGAATGAACTCACAGACAAGATGCCCCAGATGTTGTCTCTGGTGAGCCCATACTCCTGTTGCACAGCTAGCAACACATGTATGAAATCACTCTCTTCCGAACCATCCTCACCTGCTCCCTCGCTCAAGTGTTGGTGGGTGAGCTTGTCAAGGAGCTCGATCCATCGGTTCCTAAGTTTCTCGGCCCTGCGTCGAGCCGGCCACAGCAACACGCCGCCAGCCGCCTTGGCAAGGCCAGGGTAAAAATTCTCCAGGTTTACTCCCCCCAGGATGTCGAAAGATTCGGCGATCAGCTCCCGGAATACCCTGTCCCGCCCCTCCACTCTGAACGACCTCCCTGCCACGGCCCGGCACACCATGTCGTTGGAGAACTTGCTCAGGATCTCGCTCATGTTCACCTCCTCGCATCCAGCTGCCGCTCCATGGATCTTGTCGATCACCAGCCCTACCTGCTCTGGATGATCAAGAACGAGATAGGAATCGATTGAACTGGTTGACACGATTGGTATGGTGGATTACCTCCTCGTGGCGGGCGGCGCTGTAGGACTGCACCTTCTTGGCGCTGAGCAGGTGCGCGGTGACCAGCTTCTTGCACTGCCGCCACGGCTCGCCGTAGGGCGCGAACACGACGTCCGAGGTCCCGTACGTGAGCACGTCGCCGGCGACGGACCCCGCCCGTGACGCGAACGACTGGTCGTGCGTGCGCAGCACGGCCTGCGCGGCGCGCGCCGACGACGCCACCAGCGTCGGGACCGCGCCGAGGCGAACCGTCATCAGGTCCTCGCATCCATTCCGCGTCGTGGCGAGGCCTCGCAGCGAGACATGCGGGAGCGCGCCGACGAGGTGGGCGTGGCCGAGCAGCGGCAGCGCCCCCGGTGGAGAGGGAGGGAGCCTGGTCGTCGTCCGGCGACCTGCGCCTGCAGTGAAGTAGCGCAGCAGCAGCAGGAATATGAGGCAGGAGAGGAAAGGGAGAATTGTTTTTGCCGCCGCCGGCGAGTCGCCGCCGACGAGCTGATCAAGAACTACTACTTCAGCCATTTTGAGTAGATTTCAAATGAGACGGGTGATAATTCCTTGTTGATGTTGATGATGAGATGATCTTATACCTTCTATGTTCTAAATTAACCAAGTCAAATGTCCATGAAAATTACTCCTGGTAGCCGCCGCCACCGAGACGACCCGGCCCTAAGCATGCGTAACGTACATTGTCATGTTTGGCCAACATATCATTTTCATGTTTGGCAACAAATACAAGAGTCTGATGAGATAATTTATGTTGAGAAAACTCTGCTAATTGAAACAAATACAAGAGTGAAGAGCCTAACTGCATAACTATAACAGCCAATCGGGTGCAAACGGACTGGTTTGAGACCCAAATCGAGTTTAGGCAGGAGAATAACATACTTTAAAAGTTTATAGACCGGGATGACACCCCATGAAAAGTTTAAGGACCGGGTTTGTATTTTACTGATTTTTATTGGAAAACAGTTTTTCTTCATCATAAGTAAAATATTTTAAACGTTGGAAATCAGCAGTGGTTGCTGCCAATCACATATATAATGTATAATATTCACAAGCTCTTTGTTATTACACTGGCATAAATAAGAGCCTCTCCAATAGTTTGTAAACAATCAGTTGCTAAATCCATGAGTTTTCTAAGTGGCTAAAAAGTTTGGGAGGATATTTTCCTCCAACAGTTTCCAAAATCTTCTTTAAAATATATAAGACAATTTTACATCAAGAATCCCAGAGTATTTATAAAACACACACCAACCCACTTTATATTTTTTTTTTCTCTTTTGTACATCTGCATTGGAAATTATGACCTTCTCTTTATTATTACTCCCCCCACATCTGAAGTCAGACACTAGTTCTGTCTGAAACCAATTACTGACAAACCACATCTGAACTCAAGAGGAAACAAATCCTCTGCAGTACAGCAGATAAGACTCATCCCACACAAGAGCCATTCACAGGCAAACGGGCCAAGTAAGATATGCAAGCTAATGATCCTCTCACTGCCCAAAGTCAGTTAGTAACACCATGTCAGGTTCTATACAAAAAATCAATACAAAGCCTCGATACCCAGTTTACAAGTTACAACACTAGAATCTGTCACAAACTCCCAGTCCTGGTTGCTTTTACATGATTCATCGAGAGCATAAGCATAGCTAAACTATTTGTAGTTTTGTAGACTCCTCGAGCAAGTAAAAAAGAATCAGTGCACTACAGGAACTACAACGACTGCTGCATACACCCCATATTATAGGCACAAGCACATATGCTACATTTCGAATATCTCAAACTGTGAGTGTAACTGTCATGGTATGGAGCCTGAGTGAATGCAAAGGCCGCCATACTGGTGACACAGGCAAAATTGATTCAAAACCTATATACGTCCTCCATGTGTCTTCCATGCCACCAACCACCATGAGTGTTCACTCAATAAATATAGCTATCAGTGAGACCAGCACGTCACTCAGTGAGGGCTCCCGTTTGTGTAGAAACCATCTGGGTTATGTGCCTCCATCTCAGCAAGCATCACAGACTTTGCCCTCTGGTACCTATTCCTTTTTGCTGATATTGCTGATATGGCTGTAGTCAGAATTTAGTAAGTTTCAGACAGTGCCATCAAGTTACGGTTTAGCGAAGATACATAAAAATTATATGAACCAAGTTAGAACTGAACGGTTATCTTTCTTACAGCAAGAAGTTGCTAGAAAGTAAATAGGAACCAAGATAATGGTTAACAAGAGAAATAAACTGCCCTGCTGCGGTGTAAATTAAATAATACTTATGGATCACTAAGCAAGTTCAGTCAAATATGAAGTTTAGAGCAGATATTAAGAAAAGGGAAGTTGATCAAATAATACTTACATGTCAAATCTTGAGGGAAGTCAAAATCATAGTCATATGGCCCCCTTCTGATGCACAGTATGTAGACCACTATAAGTATGACAAGAAGAACAAACCCAAACGACGCTCCAAGTGCAATCTTGCCAGTTTTGTTCAACCCTCCTTTCTCCCAGAATAATGCACAAGCAGGTAGTGTAGGCACACCACACAGACCTTTATTACCTGAAAGGCTGCCAGAAGAATACATGTTAGCAGAAGACCAAAAATTAATACAAGTATATGTCAACTAGCACATTACATTATCTATCTGCTCACTCTCTGTACTCCTAAACTCCCAAATTTGAAGGAAAGAGCTAAGAATAATAAATATATTCGAAATAAAGCTGCACAGTGCAGTTAATCATTCATCCCCAGATATAGTAAACAAAGTGTTGTCCATTTGTTCCTAAGAAATAGATTCTTTTATCACCCAATCAGGTCCTTTTTCAGGATTGGTTAGATGGCAGTCAGACCTATATCGGTAAGTACGTAATTTTAAAATTTTGGTCTATTCCACTCTGATAATATCATAATACATACCCCTATGTTCCGAATCATAAGATGTTTTGGTTTTTCTAGATACATAGATTTTATTATTTATCTAGATACAGTGTATGTCTGAGTGCATAGCAAAAGCTATGTATCTAGAAAAGCCAAAACGTCTTATAATTTGGAATGGAGGGAGTACATTACTCAACATGATAGAAATTAAATCCTTCATTATTGGACCTGTTCAGGAGCCAGGCATAAAATAGACTATAATGAATAATGTGATTCTTATCCTGAGCATAGTAACTCTTTTTTAACTATGTCTGACATCACAGGTAACAAGTGGAAGTTTTGTTTACAGGAGTTAGTAAGGATATATTACTCTATCACGCCACCATGCACGCCAATTGAGTAAAGTCTTTCTGGAACTTGCCCATCGAGTTGATTATTGTTTAGCAATCTGCACGAGAAGTCCTAGCTAGTAAGTTATGCTGGTACATGCATATACTCATATATTACTAAAGAACTGCTGAAATAGGTCATAAAAAATTCAATAGTAGCTTCAAAATGTACTTACGCAGTCTGTAACTTGGATGAACCTATGGTGCCAGGAATGCTTCCAGTAAACTCATTTGAGGAAATATCCCTAAGAACACAATGAAACACTCATATCAAACAAGCCTATGATGTCTAAGAGCATCAGGTTTTGCATAAGCACAAGAGTTACAAGATCATAGATAAATATTATTTAGGGAGTCTTAAGATTTAAACATGAGCTGAAATAGTAAGAGAATAATCACACAAACATGCACAACTCTTAAGCACATTTACTAATTCAATATTCTATTTACTTGTATAAAGTTGGTTAAGTGTAACAAATCATGATCTTGTATTCTTATGTTGAGCAGCCGTTGTCCAATTGTTTCAGCAACATGTATCTTGTATTCTTATTGTCTACAATAATGTTCCAGAAGAATGTTAACTGCAATGCAGTGGCGGAGCTCGCAGCAAAACATAGGGGGGGGGGCCATTTTTGTCTATCATGCACATATTCTAGTTCAGTTAAGACTTAAGAGCAAGAACCGGAGATTTCTCAATAATTGAATCAACTCTTTTCCTTTTAAAGAATATAGTATATAGTAATGGGTTTCTTAACCATTTCGTCTAAAAGTATATATGGATGTAGTCATTATATCATATGAACGAGGAAATTTTGGATAAGAAGCACATCTTTTTTAACTTTTTCTATATATAATACAACATCCTAAACGATTTAGCATTCTAAAATTGGGAATTTGGAAGCAAAGAACAAAATTACTGCAAAACAAGCAAGCGGGCTACAATTTGGAATCTTCCTTTCGGTAAATCGTGAGTGCCCACAAAGTAGTCAAACTAGATCGCTACTGACCATTCCAGTCACCAGGAGTCCAGGACAGCGGACTGCGTAGGGTTGGTGGCGGACTGCAGACTGAAGCCCTGCTGGTGCTATCGCTGCTGGCCTGCAGAGTGCACGTTGTGCCGCTGCGGACTACATCGGCGTTGTGGGCTCGTGGCCTCGTGGGGAGAACGGGAGAAACACATGGCCATGGATATTGGATAACTAGCAGAGACGCAGATTCAATTTCTGAATTGTTCAACTCTAGATACTATTATTAGTTTCTTTGCATGCAGCGAAGAATACTCGTTAATTTTGTTTTGGACAAGGGGGGGCCGGAGCCCAGTTTAGCCACCACTAAGCTCCGCCTGTGCTGCAATGAATGCACACCTTCATCTTATAAAATGGAATAATTTGTGTACTTACAGTGACACAAGTGAAGGTTGACCTAAACCAGGTGGTAAGCTTCCCGTCAGTGAATTATAGCTTAAATTCCTGACCAAATAGAAGATACAACATTAACAACCATGGCTGGATGCCTGAATTGCAAACTGTTAATAAGTAAAGAAATAAGCCAAAAGAGCATTTCCATAAACAAGAAAGAATTCATGGCAAATGCATGAGCATGTATGAAAAGTTGAGAGCTTGGAAATTTTAAAAATAATAGTTTATTGTTTAGATAAGTAATAAATATTGAACATAAGCTACTGTGAAGCAGGTCCATCAAAACAAGAAGGCAGTATGACAAATTCACGAAACAACTTACATTTTCAACATATCCTTTAGCATTTGTACTCAACGTTTGTAGAAATGAATATATATACCATTCAAATCAAAGAGTACAAGAGAATAGTACAATGTAGTACATAGGAACAAGAAACTGTTTTTGGTCTCAGCAGGGGAGGGCCCCATAGTAAAAATTTAACTAATAAGAAAAAAGGAACAACAAAACAACTGAGCAAACGACTGTACAAAAAGGAATCAGACAATAGAAGAACTGTACGGATAAAAACTGTTTTCAGGACTACAGAGTACTAATGGGTATTTTTTGCTGTTCACAGCAAGACTTGATGAATATAGTGTATCCAAACTTAGAAAACAATAAGCCAGTCAGTGAGCTTAATCAGTTGAGATGTGATTAATCAATTGTGAGGGCCAGGGATCTGAAAACTGTAAGAGATGGAGAGACTATGAACCTATTCCCATAGGTTTAGATCCCATAATGGAAGCTTCAGAGTCAGAGCCATTCAGTTTTGTGCACAAGCCCTACTGCCTAACATTCCTGATCCACATGAAATGGTACATTATTTTTGTTGAGAAAGAGAAACATCTTTCCATTTTAAGCATGCTAGCAGCCTAGCACACATGAACGGCAACATAGCCATTCAGCTCATTCCAGTCATGTTATCATGCATGTCCATGTCAAGGAACAAGGATTGCTATTCGTGGTGGTCTGCAGACTCAAATCTCTTGATATACTTTCTTGTTGTAACCACATGCACTTGATTTTATCTAACTTCAATTTTCAAATTTCATTCATTTCCATAGGTGATGTTCTGCACTGTTATTCTCTGTCAGAATTTTCATAACAACGCCAAACTAAGATGACGCAAGCTGCTATACAAAGGTGACACTTTATTTATTGAAACATCTCTCCATTTTAAGCGTGCTAGCAGCCTAGCATACATGTACAGCAAAATAGCCATTCAGCTCATTCTAGTCATGTTACCATGCGTGCCCATGTCAAGGATTGTTATTCATGGTGTGGTCTACAGACTAAAACTTCTTGATATACTTTGCTGTTGTAACCACATGCACTTGATTTTATCTAACTTAAACTTTCAAATTTCATTCACTTCCACGGGTGATGTTCTGCACTGCTATTCTCTGTCAGAATTTTCACAACAATGCCAAGCTAAAATGACACAAGCTGCTATACAAAGATGATACTTTATTTAGTTTATTCTCTCTTATATTAAAAATACTCATATAACAGAGCTAAACTAAGATGCACATAATTGAAATCCGCCTCTAAGTTATGCTAACATAAAGCCAAGATTATATATATGCAAAATAATCTAAATATCAGGGACGACCAGGGTCAAATTTGATTTCAACTGGTGTGTGAAATGATACTTACAAGCTTACCAAGTCTTTAAGATGACTTATTTCATCAGTGATGTAACCTTTTAATCCTTGACTCGCCAGATCCCTGTAGAGGGCAACAGCAACATCATACAAAGTTGTAACCACAAGCACTTGAAACTTTCAACCTAGAATAGTATTTTAAGGAAAATAATCCACAGGCCCTTCCATCCAATCTCACATATTGATACCGATGTACATAATTATATTATAGACAAGACATTGGCAACTACAAGAATTCAAATTAAATAATCGGAAGACCTGTAAGTCAAGCAACCAAATTACAACTTCCATTATGCAGTGTCCAAGTAACAAAGCTATTATGCTACGTGTTCAAGTAGATAGGACACTGTAATTTTTCAGTCAATCCAATCTACTCTATGAAAAATGATCACTGTCACATTAGTGCATTTTTGTCACCAGAATGGAAAGCCAATAACTCCTAGATGACAACCAGAAAGGACCACAATAAACCACATTGCAAATAAAAACAGCATCTGGAGAAGAATGGTACTTACAGTTGTGTTATCACAAGGCCTTTGTCACCGCGATGGCAAGTAACTCCCTCCCATGCATCCCACTCCCTGGGTGCACAAGGGTCACCATTCCAACCCATCCTCGAAGGAATTTTCAGCGACTCCTTCAACGCCTTCATCGCAGCCACTGCCAAAACCAACGCAAGAAGCTGAGAGGGGCATTTTTGCGGGTATCCTAATATTTCGACAGTCAGTCCAGCCAAAAATCTTATAGAATTGATCACACCTTGGCTGGGCACCGTCCTCATCTCAAGTGGCACCATGGCATAATTCTCAAGCCCGCACAGAATGGGGCGTCCCACCACCGGCACAAGCTTGACGCTGAGCGTGGAGCTGGTGAGATTCTTAACAATGTAGGTCCACTTGAACGCCGTGAATCCCCCGACCTGCTTGAAGATGTCGATCCTGGTGACGTTCTCCCCCGCCAGCACGACGTCGAACACCCTCTGCCCCGCCTTCCCGATCCCCGCGTCGATCTCGGCGAAGTGCAGCCAGACCATGTACGACAGCCTGGTGTCCACCGGCATGAGGTACTCGATCTCGTTCGCGGCGTCCCCGCCCGTGGTGACCGCCGACTCGTACAGCTTGGTGGGGAAGTAGTTGGGCGGCTGGTCGCTCCCGAAGATCCTCTTTCCGCCCGCCGTAATCGCGTCGTAGCTGAGCGCGTTGTTCCGGAAGTCCACGTCCGCCTGCCACACCCTGGAGAAGGCGTCGGCGTCGCGGGTGAACCCCGGCCCGAAGAGCGCGTTCCCGCACGTGACGCGGCCGTAGTTGACGAGGACGACGTCCGCCCCCGTGGTGGCGCCGTCGTAGGCGAGCGGGTGGACCGGCGCCACCTCGATGGACGCCACCACGGGCGCGTCGGTGGAGAGCGAGTAGAAGCACACGTCGGAGGCCGGCTGCGTGGCCGACGGGAAGATGAGGTCGGAGTAGGCCCCGTACCGCGCGGCCGGCTCCGGCCAGGGGGACCGGAACGAGAGCACGAGCGTGGCGGCGGCGGACACGTCGAAGGAGGGGGTGCGCAGCTTGGAGTCGTAGTTGTCGTAGACCGAGAAGAGGCGCAGGTAGTAGCGCCCGGGGGGCAGCGGGAGCGAGTAGCAGGAGGACTTGCCGGCCGAGGACGGCGGGAAGAAGCGGAGCGTGCGCTCCTGTGGTTGCGGGAACCGGTGCGGCTCCGCCACCATGCCGGCGTTCCCGCCCGCGGAGAAGAACTGGTCGGCGAGCCAGCGGCGGCCGAAGGCAGAGGTGAAGTCCGCCGCGCCCCCGCAATCGATGTTGTAGCTGTGGTTCGCCGCTGCGTGCGTTGCGCCACCCACGGCGTTAGCATTTGCATCCGCCGTGTGTTGCATTGCGGCGCGAATTGAAACAGGAAGTGCGGAGGTAGGGAGCGTACCGCCGGAGAGGAAGGGGTCGTCGGAGGCGCGGGCGGCGCCGGCGAGGAGGAGCAGGAGCAGCGGGAGCAGCCGCATTGGGGGATCCCGTGGCCGTAGCGTCGGCGGCGAGGATTTTAGGGGGTTTGTGGAAGAAAAAAAGTTCTTCGCTGCGTGGGAGTGGAGCTTGGAAACAGCTGGATGAACAGAGGTGGTGGAGGAATAGTGGTGGGGAAGGAAGGGGACGACAAGGTGAAGCAGGGGAGAGGGGACGCTGGATCTGACGGTGATCCGTGATCGGACGGTCGTGCGTGAGGGAGAGTGCCCGCGTGGGGGGGAATCCGGAGCGGTGAGAAGCGGACAGGGAGGCGATGCGGGTGACATTATTGAATACGGAACGGAACGGGGGTCGCGATTCTGAGCCAGCTTTTTGGACGCGCTAATCAGCCGCTTTCTTTTTCGATCCTCTCCTCCCGTCCCGGTCTCGGCTCGCTGGATCAAGCTACTGCATTGCATGCATGGAGGATAGCTCCTGTTAACGATGGCAGCCCGATTTAATACACTGTTTTTCTCTCATGACAAAACAACATCAGCGAATTTATCATTCACATAAAACATCAGCTGAATATGAACCGGTCTTGTTTGATAATTGCATGGATAAGCAGAGTAGATTTGGCTACGGGTCATAGGGACCTGGCTAGCGGTGAGTGAAGAGACGCCACAAACGTTGAAGGTTTTATTTTATTTTCTTTATTTCCTTATAACATTGAAGCTTGTGGTTCACGGGGGTGGGGGGAAGAGCGATTAAGCAGAGAGCCGATCAGCCGAAATAATTGGTGGGGCGATGGACCCTCCTTCCTTGAACACGTAACGAAATGGCCCACGCGACAACAGTAGTACTCAAGTAGTAGATCTCGACATTGGCATTGGCGGTATCACGGGAACCACCACCACCACCCCCTCCATCAAGCAAACACAGTGACAATTTCTGTGGTTGGCAGCTGAGCAGCTGGCGGCGTTCCTGCATTTTATTTGTGCCCTCGGATCGTGCGCCTTGGCCGCGTCCGAGAATTTGGCCGGGCAGGCGGCCGCGACGTGCGCAGTGATGCGGGGCATGTCCGTGCCGCGCGTCAACCGTCAGCCAACGGCCGTCCAGAGGAATTTCTCCCGTGTTTTGACTTCAGGGCGTACGTACACCGAGCATTTTATCGTGGGCTTCTCCAACGCCGTGGTGCGTTCCTGTTACTGCGCGCCTGCACGACCGCAAGGCCTTGTACCGTGCACTTGATAGATTTGGGAAGGCCGTTTTGTGCAGGTTGATCAGCAGCCATGCCAGCCAAGAACTCCCAGCTCAGAGTTGGAGTACAAGATTCAGCTATTCATTCAAGCGGTACACCTGAATTCAGTGATTGCCTGGTGCGTGCCAAATTCAGGGCAGTCGTATAGCATGCCTTTTACTACTGTCGTACGACTTGCTTAGACCACCAGCAGCGGAGGACGGTAAAACCTCCCGTACAATCCAGCTCAGCCAATATACAGGAAAATCAGCTGCAGTGGATACGGAATAGCATGCGCCACATGCACGCCGTGCCCCAAATCTAGCTCCTGATACACATTTTCCAGGAGCTACGCCATGTGCATGTGGGAGAGAGAGGAGAGAGAAAGGTGAAAACATGCAGCGGGCCCTACCATTTTAAGCAACAAAAATGTTATAACTCACAAACTATAAAACCAAATTAAATTTCAATTGCACCATTGAATTCCTTTCAATTAATTCTTCAAATCTAGATCTCACATGGATATATTTAGATAAAGTGACAAGTGGGTCCAGTTTCGGTAGTTGAAATGGAGTATGAGATATGGAGGTTCATGAGTGCGGAAGAAACCTATATGGAGGAGAGAATCTTGATGACCAGGACGTATGGAGTAAGAAAATGAAGGTTGATGAGTGCGGGTAGTCTTACAAGAAGAAAAGCAATAGCCCTCCATTGGTACCTAGAGTAGCTATGCCCCTGACTACCGGAAATCAAACCTTTTGGTTCACCTCACGTGTGTATCAACAAGGCCGTGGTTAAAAAAAAAAACAGATTTGGATGAAGCTCATGTGAAAAGTAGATATTGGCAAGACAATCAAGTGCGGCTCGCAATCTTTTATTCATATATGTTGGGGCTCCACTCCTAGATCTCTAGCTCTGCTTCCTAATCCTCTAGTGCAGTGTTTCTACTTGGTAAGAGAGTAAGTGATAATTGATTCTAGAGTGATTTTGGTGGGTTTTGAATAGAGAGCAGTGGAGAGCATGTTATTTTTCTCACCTCCAAGTGTAAACGAATAAATGATTCTTGTTTGCTCTACACCTAAATCTGTGTGGTATTCTTGTCATGGAGAATGTGCTCCAAAGAGCCCTGCCAAACGGCCCCTAACATTAAGATTTGTTAGTCGGTCACTCTTAAGTATAAATAGTTAGTGATGTGTGTGTTTCTGGTATAAATAGTTAGTGATGTGTGTGTTTCTGAGAAGAAAAGATAAGCACGCACGGGAGCAGAACCGGTACTTTGGGGTAGTCACGTTCCATGAATAGGGATGGAACGAAGAATGTAAAGATGACAGTATAGCGATGCAGACATGGACAGAGATTTTGCAACCACATCCATTACTTACGTGATGGACCTTGTCCAATTGAAAAAACTATAAAGTTATGCTCTACCTAGATCAAAATGAGTTGAGGCCAATAGCCTCTCGATGCAAGTAGTGGCTTGTCCTCTGCCATGGTCCCGTCACTATGCTCAGCTTCCGTGTCCAAAGCTTTTCAGCTTTTAATTAACTGCTCTTTTATACCAGATGGCATGAACGTTCTTTGTGATTTATAGATGTGCGTTTCTAAGAAGAAAAGATAAGAATGCACGGGAGCAACCTAGTAGCCACGCTTCATGAATCGAGAATGTATAGTGACGACAGTCGAGCGATGCAGACGTGGAGAGAGATGTTGCAATCAGATCCATTACTTACGTGATGGACCTTGTTCAATTTGGAAAAAAAAAGAGAGAAAAAGCTTGTGTTGGACCTTGTCCTACGTGTCAGGACCAATATAATAGATAAACTCAGATTAGTAGCAGACAACGAGAAAAGTTTATGAGAAAAAACAAGTAAAATAACGGAGGATCTAAACAGCAAGCCTTGGTGAGCCGTACAGTCACGGGCGTGCAGTGGTAGCCGGTAATTAAGCGGCGGCGGCGAAGACTCCAAAAGTGGATGCCATTACCTGTAGGGTATGCACTCGTGTACTACGTACTACTCCTATACAGTACTCCGTACTGTACAGTAGTAATAACAATTCCTCCATTTGCAGGAGCTGGACTTGGACAAGTTGCTGGATGGAGCCGGGAGGGGAAGCATTGCACGCCGTCCGTCCTTGGAGCTTGTTCATGGAGGATGCCTTTCAGCTCAGGACTGATGACATGGGTGATTTTGCGAATTTGTGATCTACTCCGTACACTAGTACTCTTCACTTCATTTCGATCAGAGATTAGAGGCTTTCAGAGTAGACGACTTTATAAATACCACATCGGCTTTCCATATATGAGATGATTGGCGTCTTGCTTCTTGCGATACAAAATCCGAACTCCGAAGGAGAGAAGCGGAGACACCATGGCGACGAAACTCTCCTAGTCTAATAATGTTCCACCATCGTCTTCAATCTTACCTCAACGCACCTGCTCATCCTTTCCAATGAAAGAAAAGAATATGATGGTGGTAGGTGGTGGGGGGCTTGAGCCCCCTAGCTTCGGTGGCAGATCCGCCCGTGTAGGACGGAATAGTGGCGATGGACCAAGGCAGAGGTGTGCATCGACACAGATAACGAAACAAGTTCTAGTGCTCTAATGCATCTAGGGGTTCAGGACAAGTGTGGGGTGTGAGAAGGTTAGTTGCCGCGGGCGATGAAAACAATGGTGTTATGGGCGACTTTGTGTAGTGGTTCCGTGGGGAGGAAAATCCATGCATGGCCTGTTCTACCAAATAGAATATCATCTGAGTCTAAGCGAGTTATAACTCGGCTCTCACATTGACATAGCATGTTGACTATGCAAGTGTGCATTATGTGGTCCTTTACACGTAAGGTTTGTACTTCAACTTGGTGCTATACTCAAAATCATATCTCTAGATCTATAAACTTGGTTTTAGATATCATTCAGATTCAAAGGAGTTCTAACCCACGCTATACGCTATTATGGCAATTTGAATATGAATTGACAACGTGACATCTATATGCGGGGCTCGTATGTCAGGCGGAATATATTTCTATTTTTTTTAGTTTCACTTTTCTTTCTCCCTTTCATGTTTCACTCGTCATCCATTTTTATTGGATGACAACATTTATCATGTTATTTTAAACTTATTGGCTATAGTATAGTGTTTTTCTCTTAAAAAATCTTTTTCATCGTGACATTTCAGTGAAACGAATAGACTTGCCTACGAGCAGGATATGCCGCCCCCACCGCTTGTGCGCGTCACAATCGCCACAAAACCTGATAATTAATATTGTCATATTTCGCGCTGCTCCCTGGGCCTGGCGCATCTTCCCACCGCTGGTGAGGACAAAAGATCAAAGGCCTTTTTTTTTTTTTTGAGAAGAAGGCCGGAAAGTTCTGTGACTCCTCATCGCGGCAAATCAGGGCAGCCGGCCCGTGAAGAAACATCCGCTTGGGCCTTGTTCCCCTATTGGACTGGACTCGAGTCCAGCCCCGGCCCTCCATGCTGCAGTGGTCCCTGCCCAAGCCCAACCAAGCCCTCAAGCAGTCGTCCAGCGCGATGCAGCTGTGAGACCATGAAGCGGCCCTTCTCTTCCTCCTCCGCCACACCGGCGCCCGCGTGTTCGGCCGGACTTTGCGCCTCGGAGCTCGTGCTCGGCCCTGGACGCACGGCGACGATTACGAAAGGCGATGCCGATGCCGATGCGCGAGTCGAAGGCTTTTTTTCCACTGGAAAGCAACGTGCGGATCGGAACGGAGAAAAAAAGCAGCGCAAGAGCAAACCTGGTCTGCACGGCGGGCCGGATGGGCGTGGGGTGGGGACATGCTGCACGGTGGTGTCGACGGACCTTCGATTCCTTTCCTACCGTGGAGGCGTGGAAGACAAGGACATCGAGCACGATGGGAGCTGGCCAGCTGGACTGGGTCTGGGTGCAGTGCTGCTCCGCGTTCCGGAGCGATCAGCGATGCATGGCCGCCCGGGCAGCCCGGGCTGCTCCAGTACCAGTACTCTATCGTCCTTCGCTGTACACAGGCAAGTTAGCAATAACATCCTGTGCCTAACGTAATCAAGCGGCATGGCCGTGCCGTGCCCATGGCCGCGTGATGCACCCTTCTGCTGTTAGCCTGTTCTGCAGGTCCTTCGCTCCAGGTCTGCGTTTAAGTGCTCACGTAATTGCATCGTCCCCCTACGCAGGGCCGCTGGTTATATTTAACGTTTTTTTTTGTGAGCGAGGGGGTATATTCAATTTTCTGTTTATACCACCGTACGTCAGAGAGTAACTGCGCGCGTGTTCCACCTAGTGATATGCCGACCTACCCTTCCCCTCTCCGTGCAAACAAAATTCCCACTTCTTGGACTGCAGGAGCGTCACAAGAAGAGCACGAGGGCCAGGGAGGGATTAAAGAAGAACTAAACGGAATCTGTTACTACCAACCACCAGAACCGTGTGCCCCTGTCTGTCTCTGTCAATTGGGCCACTGTTTCTTGATAACACGGCACGTCGGCACGTCCAGTCCAGAACTCCAGATGCATGCAGGCAGCGTGCATGGGAGAGTTTTCAGGATTTGTTTGTTTTGAGTTATCGTGCACTGTCGTCATTTTCTATCCATAGCAGGCGGTTGGGATGCGACAACGATCGCAGTCGCCGGCGTGAGTGGCTGAGTGCGTGGCCACTAATTATTGTGCTCAACAAGACTGTTAGCGACGTGCCACCTACTCGATCATCATGCAAGGCCATGAGAAATGCCGAGAAACATCGTAGATTGTACATCTAACTAAACTCTTTCGGTTTTTATCTCCTGTTTATGCAGTAGTGTACACAAATGTTGTTCATGTGGGTGTGGCCGGAATGACGAATGGTGATTCGCTCGCATCAGCGATCTGGGATCCAACGTTAGAGATCGTTAGAATGACATGTGGCGGCTGGCCACGCCACGCCACACTAGTCCTTGATCCTTCGTGTGGAAGGCAGGCAGGCATGCATGCGTGGGCCCATGGGATTGGGATGGAACGGTGGGGACAACCTCTTTCGGAGGCATCTGCGACGTTGAAAGCTCACATGCAGCAGGTGCATTCAACACTGCCGCTGCTCTGCTCTGCTGCCCAACAGTAACTGCTACCAACCACCATTAATCCTCCATTGCAACGAAACAGAGGGACCTCTGCTCAGTGCAGGACAGTGCAGGGCCTCCTTCGATCTCATCCACTTCCTCATCGCTCATCCGGCCGTCATGATACATAACCGGGGCCCACAACCGCAAGATAATCATACGAGCCCTGCTAATTCGGGAATCATCACCCGGTAAGTTCCCAAGCAAACAGCCGTATACACGGGCCCGATGTCGTGGAGGAAAGCTCGAGTGAAGTTGCCTCGCATAAAGCCGCGCGGAGAGGAGGTTAAGCAACAGCCTGACGCATGTGACCTGATCCCGGCCGGTGGCAACCAAAGTTCACCAGGGCCCCATGAAGAGAACAGACGTGCCGACACCGCCGCGGAGAGACGCTTTGCTCAACCAATTTGCTGTCCTGTGCTCGCTAAACCACTGCTGTACTACACTTGCACGGCACAGATTACTTCCATTTTCTTGGCATAATTAATAAAATAAAAATAAATACACTCTAAACCTGGAGCCCCCATGATCTAATTTCGTCATGACACGGCTCCACACACACACATCACCCCATGCACACACACCCATCCATACTCAACACACCCATCCATACTCAAAGACCGAGACCGAGGGAAGAACGACAAGGGAAACACTACCGGACCCACCCGCGCCGAACAGCCTGGCACGGCATCATCTGCTGTCGTCCTGGCCTCTGTCTACCCTTTCACCCCTCCCCATACCATCAGGCCCCACCTCTTTCCTTAATTACCCGCCTCCACTAATCACTCCCCCTCCCGCTAATTAAACACCGGCTAACTACTCATTACCACCGCCGCCGCCGTGGCTAACAAGGCGGTTAACCAGAACGCCAGAACACTAGCACTTGTTGGGGGTGAAGCCGACGGTGCCCTTGGCGGTGTCGAACCCGACACGAATACCCTGCTGCTGCACGTTCCCGATGATGGACACGGCCGCGTTCGTCGGCGCGAACGCGAGGCAGTAGGTCCCGGCGCCGTCGACGGGGATCAGGTAGTTCTTCGCCGGCAGCCTGAGCGCGCCGCCGCCCTCGAACCGGAGGGCCACCGCGGGCACCTCCACGCTGCTGCGGCCCGACAGGTCGTAGCACGTGTCGAACAGGGAGACCCCGGAGGTTCGGGCCAGCGTCGGCGTGCCACGGACGAAGGCGTCCCGCAGCGCCGCGTAGGCGGCGGACTGGAGGCGGGTGACGGCGGTGCCCGAGTCCACGATCACGCCGCCGGACCCCGACGTGGCGTCCATCGCGAAGGCGGAGGACGGGATGGACAGGGACTCGCCGCCCACCGAGATCCCGGTTAGTGCGACGTAGTAGAAGGTGCCCGTCCGCGGGCTCCGCACCAGTGGCGCTGTGACGGTGTTGTCGGAGGCGGAGGAGTCGCCGAACTGGAGGGTGGACGCGGCGGCGGAGTCGCGGTCGACGAGGCAGTAGGAGAAGGTAGAGGCGGAGATCTGGGACGGGAACGAGAGCGGCCCCCCGCCGAGGGCCAACAGCCCCGCGGCGCCGACGAAGAGGCCCTCGTTGTCGTGCCCGCACCCGATGGCGACGTTCGTCACCGGCGCGGAGTCTCCCAGCGTGAGCGTCTCGGTGGCGAAGTCCCCGACGGTGTAGGACCCGTCGCCGTAGGCCACCTCGTAGAGGCACCCGCCCGTGGCGTTGCGGCACGCCGCCGTGTCCAGGTCCCGGCACCTTGGGGACTCGCAGGGCACCGCCGCGTAGGACGCCGACGCCGAGGGGTCGAACACCGGGTCCGTCTGCTGGTAGCAGTCCGCGCAGGGCTGGCACTGCACCCACGTCACGTCGCTCCCCGTGTCCAGCACCATGTAGAGCTCCCGCGCGGGGCTCCCGATGCCGACCCGGGAGAAGTACTCCCCGCTGCCCTGCCCCACGCCGGACACCACCGGCCCCTGGATGGACATCGCCGCTGCCGCCAGGGAGGCGCCGAACAGCGCGGTGTCGTTCGCGGGGCGGAGGTCGTGCAGGCGGGTGACGCCGTCGGCCGCGAGCGTCGCGCGGGCCGAGAGCGCCGCGGCGCGCGCCGAGTCCCGGCGCAGGCGGGAGAGGACGAGGGAGCGGTACGTCGAGTGCTGGTGAGACGACGGCAGGAAGTCCCGGGAGTGGAGCCGCAGCGTGAGGCCGGTGGCGGCGGCGGCGGAGTCGGGTGAGGAGGGATGAGTTGAGGCGGCGGACTGGTGGAGAGAGATGGTGGCGGTGGAGAGCGCGGCGCGGGCGCGGGCGAGCGAGGCGGCGACGTCGAGGGTTTCTGTGTCCATGGGCGAGTGGCGGTGGTGGCGGGAGACGGCGGGTGTCGGGGCGACGGCGAGGAGGAGGGCGGCGACGACCACGGCGGCGGCGAGCGGGAGAAGGGTAGGCGGCTGCATTGTGCTGCTGCCGCTATTGCTGGCGGTGAGAGGGCTGCTGGGACAGTGGAGTGGGGAAGTAGAGGAATGAGTGGAGGAGGGCGAGGAAGGTGGTGGTGGGATTTTTCAAGGGCGGGCGGCACGCGGCAGCGAGCGGCGGGAGGTGCAGTGACGAGGGTGAATGGAATGGGGATCACGTCATTTCGGTGGTGGACTGGATGGATTAATCCGCTT
Organism: Themeda triandra; assembly: GCA_018135685.1. Lineage (NCBI taxonomy): Eukaryota > Viridiplantae > Streptophyta > Magnoliopsida > Poales > Poaceae > Themeda > Themeda triandra. The sequence goes on along the minus strand of JAENPR010000621.1, from coordinate 294,022 downwards.
CCCTGCGGCGGGCGGCGAGCGGAACGGAGGAGCTTTTATGGAGACTGCAACCGCAGGACGGGGAGGTTGCGGTGACGGTGGTGGTGGGGGACAGATAGAGCGACGGACAGAGCCAGCAGGGGCACACCGGCATAGGAGGCCACGCACCGGGGAGAGGCGAGCAGAGGACGGGGTGAGTAATCATTTCGGTCGTATGGTTAGGAGGACGGCACAGAATCATTATGCACAGATCTTCGTACAGGATTACTGCCGTCTGTTACGGCCGTGGTCGTAAATTACCCACACGGCCACACCGTGCTTTGCTCTGCAGTCTGCCGCGAGTAACGTGTGAACATGTGGTGTGTCCGTCCCGTGATCCGGTGATATGCATGGTTACTGCTCACGCCGTAGCGAGGTTGGTTTAGGCACAGGCAGATCACACTGCCACCGTTTATTGCTCACTGGAATCCAACAATACAAAAAGTTACGTAATGAAAAGAAATGCGGGCCGTAGAGATTCTGCTGCACTTGAAAATGCGTTGGCGCCAAGTGTGCTCCCGAGCTAACCAACGAACGCGATCGACCACTTCTTTTTATCTATACCTAATAATAAAAGGGTTTTGTTAATTATCTGTCGACTGATTTTGTCGATCTTTGTCTGTCTAATTTTGTTACGTTGATTTTACTTCAAGATACATGCTGGTTTTTGTTTTTTTCATGGGTTCCAATTGCATTGCTGAACGGTTTTGTACTAACGGTGTCCGCAACATGGATATCCTAAACCCGTAAACATGTTATTTTCGAAATCCGCGCCTCTCCTACCGGCTTTTTTCCCCCAATCCACTCCATTCCCCTCACGCCGTCACGCGCGTCGTGCGCGCTCGGTGCCCAGGCGTCGCAGGCGAGGCCTGCTCGCCGGCCCTCGCCGCGCCTCTCGCTAGCCTTCGTGCGCGCCTCCTGTGTCGAGCCGTGGACGCGGCTCCCCCTCGCCGACCCTCCCGGCGAGACCCTTTTGTGCCTCCTGCGTCGAGCTGTGGATGCGGCGCCCCTCGCCAACCCTCCCGGTGCCCCTAGCGAGCCTCGCCGTGCCTCCGGATGAGGTGAGCCGTCCCTCCATCTGAAACCCCGTCGATGCCTGTTGAGGATTTTGTCGTTGATTTGAGGATTTATTTTTTCCGTTCTGCATGGTGCCTTTTTGTTTGGTCGCCGATGTGCCGGCCGTGGCTGCTGGATGTCGCCGGCCGTGCCTGTGGATATGCACAAAAAAAAGGCAACCGAAACACCGCCAGTAGGTTTCCGAATCCTGTTGTGCTGAGCGTCTGCTAGTCTGCTACAGCTACCGTGAGATTACGCTGTTATGCTATTATGCTTTGCTCGATCTGTCTTTTTAGTAGTGTGACAGAAAAGTAGATTTCAACAAGTAGAGCTCTAAAGGAACCAGATTCTGTCGAATGGGTTGCGTTGCTGCTCGTGAGCTCGAGCGGCAGTCGTGGGATTCATGTTGACTTCCCAAATGTGTATGGGCGGTTTCTGCTGAGTTTTCATTGATCTTCTGTCGAAGGAAGGTGCTGGTTTTCTTTGATCTGCTGTCGAAGGAAGATGGTGTGCACTGTTATGGACTAGACTAAATACGATGCTAGCCTTTTGTGGTATGTTTTGGAACTTTGCATGGAACTAGCTGTTGATTCGATATGTGCTAAATAGCAGCTGTGACGCTCGTTGCTTTTTTCCAATGTTTTTTTTTAAAAAATAAATGGATGGCCCTGATGTGAGCGAGGCTGTTTTAGGCATATGTTTTGGCCCAGGTAGCTGGCTAATCGTTGAATTTTGAATGGAGTGATATAGAATTCAAAATCCATTTTTTTACTTCCACCTCATTTTTTTGTGCTGGTAGGAGAGGTGTAAAACCACCCAGAGATTGCATGTGGTAAGTAATTTGACATTTCTTCAGTCTCGAGGATTTATGAATTGTCAAATATTGGCAACCCCAAGTGTCGGCTTTTGTTTAGCTGCCACCGTAGCGGAGCTTGATCTCAAAGGGGGATATATCAATGAATTAGCGCCGGGGGGAGGGGGTGTTACTAATGGTGCATGAATCAAATTAGACCATGGATTACTGTTTTTTGTTAAAAAAAATTAAAAACCTAGGGGTGTCCTCTGTCTCTGGCCTATCCTCTGTCTCTGGCTGCCAGCTTTGTTTTGATTCTGAAGGGTCCATTCTTACTAAGTTATTGAGTCCCTTTCAGATGTCTTCAATGGCTTGTTTGGCTGTTATCATAGCTGTCCTCTTATAACTAAAATGAGTTACAAAATTACTTGGTTCAAATGGCAAATACTTGTTTTACTTTGGACAGGATAAGTAGGAATCCAATTTTTTGGTAACATATTAGTATTTTGATTTTGACTATCAATGAACCCGTGGAAAGAAGAAGAGGTGCCTAGTATGGGAACATGAAAAACTGAAACCACATATACATTAATTGGATTTCTCTTGCATTGGGATATATATACAGATGGTATTTTTGATAATGTCTTGTGTAAAATATTACATGGCATGCACTAGGCATGCTTCCTTTCTTTCTGATTCCTAATAACTACTAGTTTAAATGAATTGAAGGAGGTACCTTATAGGTGTGTAGTGTAACAGCAGTGGCCATGGCCGCCAGTGGCGGGCCTACAGTATATCAAGGATATTCAGTTGAGTCTTTTTTTGGGTTTGTGATGTGTGAGAGTGTCTATGCTGGGGGGGGGGGTCTTTGTTTGTGTGGTTGTGTGTGCTAGCTAGCTTTGGTGTGAGTGTTTGTGGTGTCTGATGTGTGGGTTTCTTTCTCTCTCTCTCTCTCTCTCTCTCTGTGTCTCTTTTTTTATATTTTTAGTTTTCTCTACGTTGGTTTTGACTTGGAACCAGAGTTGTTTCAGTTAATTTGTGTTTTATATCTGACAGTTATTATGTGTCTTGCAGCTGGCTTTGGGTGTTTAGGCCTTCAGTTTTATTTGTGAGGCTTGAGTTTGTGCGTGTGTATTTGTGAGTGTTGACCGATTGTGGTTGTGGTTAGTTTTAGTTGTAGTTGTAGTTGTGGCTGATCCATTTTATCTTGTATCTGACAAGATGTTTTGCCAAATTTTTGGTTCTAGTTGTTTCGTAGTTCGGCTGTTCAATTTTGGTTATAGTTGTCTTCAAATTTTCGTTTTAGTTTTAGTTTGAGGTCCGGTTAATCCATTCGAGTTTTGAGTTTTGTTGGCTTTAGCTGTATTTGTTTAAGATGAGTAAAGTTTGTAATTTGGGGTTGCGATGGGCTGTGTATGTGATAGAGTTGATGGCCATATGTCAGAGTTTTGGATATTGAGATGTATTATTTGCAGCTGTTTTTTTATTTAGTTTCCAAGACTGATGTCCCTGAGATTGTTAAGTAAGTTGTTATCTAGATATCTCCTATGTTCATAGTTCTATTGTAGTCTATGTAGTTGTTTTGAGTTTTAGTTATAATGTTGTTTGATGCTCTTGTTTTTGTAGCGCTACCCCATCTCATGATTTCAAGATTTGCATTGCCTAAGTTGGTTTTAGATGAGTTCTTCTAAACTGCATTTGATTTTTGAAGTTGAAGTTGTTAGAATTTTTTGTAGATTTGTTTTTTGCCAAATATATGAGAAAGTTTCAACTGGATTGTGGTTCTGGATAGGGAGGAACCGATTTGTGTTGTAGCAGAGCTAACAGTATGGTGACTGTAAATTTTATGTTCTGATGATGAGCATGTTCCATTGCAATTTTATGTCATAGCTTGATGGTGACGGAGCTTATCAGACTCCCCCCCGTGTCATTGAGAATGCCAACGTCATTATGGAAACATATGAAGACAAGCTCTTAGGTGATGTCCAAGTCTGCCTAGAGGAGGGGTCTGTTGTGGGTTTTCTGCTGTCTTCAAGGTCAGATTACGAAACAAAATATTTTGATTTTTTATGTGAACTGTTATGAGATGATAAATTGAGAAAATTGTATAGTATGCTTAACTAGTATCTTTTGACATAAATACATGTGCAATGATTTGAGGGAATTCAGGTAAACTCACATACACATGACATATTTATAGTATGTTTTTGTAGGTTTACAGCAAAGTGATGACCTGATCAGACCAAATAGATGGCAACACGAACAGAAGAAGTGTGTCACACATGGGCAGGGGGGACTGATGGCTATGTTGTGTTGTGCATCCCCAACCCCAACCCCAACCCCACCACCCCATTCCCCGTACCAATGTACATTCTGATCTTTTTGTTTTGGCTATGATAAGAACACATCTATGAGATGACAGAAGTGTCAACAAGATAGCATAAGAATTTTCGAGTAACATAGATTCAGGGGATGCTTCAGTTTAGCTGTTTACCTTTCTTTCTAACTCTGTTCCGCTTTTCTTCTCTTACGATGGGCATTTTGCTTTTCACGTACAGGATGGTCTGCTAACGGGTTCTTGGTTTTATTTGTTTCTTTGCCCGTTAGAAAATCTAACAGATTTGTGGCCACCAAATCTGTCGGGGTTTTAGATGTTCTTTTTCTTGCTAGCAAAAGAACTCGACAGATTTGGATTTGAGAAATCAGTCGGCGAGATAGATAAAGGGTCAATAATAAAAAGGCAAAATTTCCACTGCGTTTTTTCGTCCATCTCCTATCTCTATTCGGATTATGTTTAACCGCTTTTTTGGCTGAAAATCAAATCTACCTACTTGATCGGAAAATCAAATCTACCTACTTGATCGGACTTTAGAAGTAATTGGAAAAAGAAAAAAAGGACTCTAATCTCTACCTATCGAATCCAGAGCTCAAGCTCGGGTCGGAGAGCGTGGCCACGTCGGCCGCAAAACCTGGACGGTCCGATCGGGCGAGCCCATGGCCAAGATTTAGCGAGCGTATGCCCCAGCCTCCCGTCCTTGCACGTCGCCAGCCTTCGCGCAGCCCTCCAGAAGCGTCCGCACAGCATCGGCCGGCGTCTCCGGTCCCCGGCGCGGGATGGCGTGGGTGGGGTCCCCGGCGACCCCGGCTGTCATGCCGCAGTCGCAGCCGTGCGTTGCGCCGCTTCAGTTGGGCCCGTGCGCGTGGCAAGCAGCCTCCTGCCTCCCACCGAGCCACGGCCATCCCCAGAACTGCGCGGGCCGGGTGCAGCTCGCCGGCCGGACAGGCACCGCCGCCGTGGCCGTCTCGGACCAGACCCAGCCGCCGTGAAGGCGATCTTCGAGGCCGTCGCTTCGCCCTCTCCGTCACTAGCCCTGAGGCCATCGCAGAGCAAAGTGCTGCGTCAGCAGCAGCCGGTGGTGAATGAGGCGAAGATGGGAGGGGAAGGCGAGCAGCTTCAGCTGCATGGCAAGAGCAGGCACAAGTGCACCTACGTTTCTTTCCCCCCTCACATTCTGCCCGATCCAGGGTGTGCCAAAAAGTGCTCCAGTTTCTCGGTTCAGCCATTGTTGCAGCCTATTGATTCACTTTGGGAGAAATCTCCCCTTTTCCCTAGCCGATTGAATTACTTTGCTTGCTGATTAGTAAACCAGAAACCAATGTCTACTTGAAGGGAAGGAAAAATATTGTTGTCCAATTAGTTTTATACTGGCCAATACTGGGAATTTGGGTGAAATGTAGTACTGACATCTATGAACGATGGCCTATGGAAATAAGGACTGAATAACTTGTGTAATCTGCTGATGAGCATTTCTTGGCAGCCACAAGAGATGCTTGTTTGCATCTGTATAATAACAATATTTGAGAAACTAGATCAAACAAAGGTTTATTGAAACTTGTTAAAATCCGTGCATTTGCTTGTAGTCTTAAATAACGACGTCTACAAACGTTGTTACTGATTGAAAATTTCAGAATTAAAGATGAAAATACATATCAATAACATTTGTTGTATGTCACTTATCCTCAAAAAGTAAGTGATTAATCAACAATTGTTCCAGCTTCTACACAACTGGTTCCACCCCACGTGGCCGCGCGGCAACGCCGCGCGTTATTTCTAGTTCTAGACGCAAACAACAAGAAGCAAACAGATGGTGGGCCTTGCCAGGCTGAAGCCGTGTCCAACAAGGACATGAGTGTTGTCTTTTTTTTTTGTTTTTCTTTTTTTTTTCCTTTGGTGTTTTTTTTCTTTTTCTTTCCGTTTCATCAATCGTTGGTTTTCTGTTTTCTTTATGCATGTTTGCTAGGTAGTGGTGATTTTATTTCTTTTTTCTTATATTATTTTATAATTCTATATCTAATACAGCCTAGGTATTGTACTACATATATATAAACACATAAAAAGATTTGAAGAACAAAAATACACAAACAAAAAAAATGACGCTTCGGCACCGCACCCCGTGCTTGCCATATCGTGACTCCGTGCACTACGCAAAGTTCGTGTTGTGCCAACAAGCAGGTGGCGACGACCTCAGCCGCGCATCGCCGCCATCCGGCCGCGGCTATGTCCCTTGCCATAGCCCATTGCCTTGAAGACGAGCCCTGTGCAGTGCCATGCTGTGCCAAAAAAGCAGGAGCTGTCGAGCCACCGCCACGCGGACGTGACCCCGATCACGCGTCGCCGCCTTCAGGCCACGGGTTCGTACCTTGCCTCACGTTGTTGCCGTGAACACAAGCCCATGGACGTATACCGTTGTGCAACCCTACTGTCACGAGCACCGCCAGCGCAGCCATTGTTGCGCAGCCTAGCGTCGATGCTGCGCTGCCTCGCGCCAATGCTACTCCATGAGTGTATGAAGAAAGCGAGTGGGAGGACGGGATTCTGGAAGAGAGTGAGAGGGAAGACGGGAAGAGTGCGAGAGAGAATAACGCCGCCGCCAAGGAAGAGAAAGGAGGCGGGAGGAGTGAACGGGTGGAGGAAAGTTAGGGTTCGGCTTTATACATGGTAGCTCCTTGTGATCCAATTCATTCATAGATGATCTAATGCTACCAAACAATCGGGCCGGCTCATTTTTTTACCGTGCCCATAGCGGCAAGCAAAAGTCGTATATGTCTTTTAAGCTGTCTGTTTCTTTCTTTTTTTGGAGTCCTTTTTTCCACGTAATGTTTTGGACACTGCCTTCGCAAAAAAAAAAAAAAAAAAAGGCTGATACACGCTGAGTTTTTTTTTTTAAAAAAAAACTACCCTTCACTAAGTTAATAATAAAATAATATTCTCACCACTAGATTATTAATGTAATTTTGATAGGAATAAAACTTTTCTATTAGAACATGGATTATAAGTTAAAGTTTGTTATCCAATCGAATCTAAATAAATGTATCTCCAAACTATACGCATATACTAATGCAATCCTCAACGGGCTGCCTCCATCACAATTATCAATGAACAAACAAAGACAACTATTTGACCGAATACAACTAACTCCTTACTGACCGTAATCATAGATTAAACTATAGCTTTCAAATTTTACAGAAAAAAGGTAGACTATAAATAAACATGCAACACTTTTATACTTGTTTTTCATTAATGTTTGAGTTTTACTCCCGTTGCAACGCACGGACATATTTGCTAGTAATAAAAAAACGCGATCGATCATTTGAGTGCATTTAGTTACGAGAGACAATGACGTCACCTACATTGAGGAAAATGCATGGGCGGTCCTTCAAGTTGACGAGAGGTGTCATCTAAGTCCCTCCACTTTGAAAATGCTATTTCTGGGTATATCAACTTGGCTTGAGGTGTCATCTAGGTCTAAATGGGTCACAACCCGCTTTGTCCGCTGATGTGGCATGCTGAGTGTGCATTTGACGTGTGGGACCCATGCTTAAAGGGAATAAAAAAACACGTTTTTCTTTTTCCTGCGCCTCGCGTGCGGAGGAAGCTCGGTTGGGCGGGCGCTGCCCTAGCCCCTGCCGGTGAGGGCGCCGCCGCGTCGGCGACCTGCGGGCACGGCCCCAGCCCCGTGCAGCGAGGGCGCGGCCGCGGCTGATGCCGCGCTGGTGCGGCCGTTTCCCCTGGCTGGCTCGAGGGGAAGGCGAGGGAGCTGTTCCTGCTCGTGGAGTTCGTCGCGGAGGGCAAGGCCGACGGCAGCGGGAGGCGCGACTTCTACGGAGTTTTGACGGCCATGGCTGCTCGCACGTGTCCGAGGCGTGCCGGGACCGGATGCACGAGCTGCTCGCCATATGGAGCTCGCCGTCGTCGCCGAGGAGCTTGCCGAGCATCTTCACGCGGATGGAGACATAGGTGATGTCGGCCGGCGGGCGCGCCGCGCGCCGCCGCTACGTGGAGGAGCGTTGTGGCGTAGTAGCCAACTACGGCGACAGCTGCGCCCTGTTCTGTCGGACCACCCCAACGAGCTGGAGCAGATCGATGCCACAGGCGGGCGCGTCATCTTCTGGGAGCTCGGCCGCAATGTACGAGGCCGGGCATGGCGTCTGGCTTTGGGGCGGACGGAGGACGACGGTGACGCGCGCGAGCTGCTCAAGCAGCACGTCAACCGCAGCCTCCTCAAACTTTCCCACCGCAACACAGAGGCCATGGCGACTGTTAGACTAAATTGTTTTACTTCATGTAATGAGTCGTTCTAGTCTTAGACAAGTTCTTGAGTCAGGTAGAATAGGGGTGGGCATGACCGGAGGCGTGCCGGGTCATGACTCTACCTGGAGTCGGTTTAGGTAGGCGCCACGATGGGCGTCGCGCACGCGGTGAACGGCACGGTGCAATGTCGGACACTCGGTGCACGTCGTGGCGCAGGAGTCCTGATCTAAGGATCATGTACCTATTTATATCAAATAAAGAGAACCGAAAGAGCTGCGGTTGTGGGCAGCATTAAACCCTAACTTATCGTGTTTTCCATCTACATACTTTCTGTCATTCATCGTCGTGATCTCGGCGAGTTGGATTGTCGCCGGCGTGGTGCTTGCAGGTCGTCGGAGCAGTCCTTGCTCCAACATCTAGTATCGGCTCCTCGTTATTGCAGCAGACGCCGGTTGCGGAAGTAGAGGTCGTGGAGAAGACAGGCGCAGCACTTGCGTCCACGAGAAGAAGAAGGTAGCCAAGATCGCCATAGATGGCCACCTCGGGAAAGGACGCGGAGAAGGAGGCGATGGAGAAGGTCTTCAATCAAGCCTCGAATAATCTCATGTGGCCAATGTTAACACGCTCGAATTATCAAGAGTGGGCGTCCCATATCCAGTGCAATCTGGAGGCCATGTTTTTGTGGGATGCTTTGTCTGATGATAAGATTGAACGGCGTCGTGACAGATTGGCTCTGGCGGCCATGCTCCGTGGTGTTCCGTTGGAGATGCATCCCATGTTACTGAACAAGAAGACAGTAAAGGAAGCCTGGGAGGCCATCAAATCGATGCACCTCGGTGCAGATCGGGTGAAAGCGGTGAGTGCTCAGAAGCTGCTGGCAGATTTCGAGGCGATCACTTTCAAATCTGGCGAAACGATCGAGGATTTCGCTATCAGGATCACCAAGATTTCAACCGACCTGGCAGGGCTTGGGGATAAGAGCATCGATGAGAAGAGACTTGTGAGGAAATTCCTCAGGGTGGTTCCTTCTCGCTACAATCAGATTGCAGTTGCAATAGAGATGTTCAGTGATCTAGACACGCTCTCGATAGAGGAGTTGATCGGCCGTTTGCGAGCGGCCGAGGAGCGCTTCGAGCCAACTGTCGAGAAGATCACGGAAAAGACTGCTGATCTCATGATGACAGAGGCACAGTGGCTGGCTAAGAACAAGAGTCGCCTAGTGTCTGACTCGCCATCGTCATCATCAGGGTACAAGGGAGGTAACCGTAACTTCCGTAAGGACAAGTCTAGAGCACGAGGAGAAGCTCGTGACACTGGAAACGGAGCCACCTCGGGTACTCCTAGGAGAAAGGGCAGATGCAACAAGTGCAAGGTCTACGGACATTGGGCGAGAGAATGTCCTTCGAAGCCCAAGGAAGAAAGAAAAGAAGTAGCTCATCATGCCTCGGCAGATGCTGAGACAGGTGCTTTATTGGTAGCCCAGGTGTGTTCAGTGGTACGTACGTCGGTTCGGCAAGCACCAAGTGTGTTCCTGAATCAGGAACGTGTTTTCCCAGGAGATTATCATGAGGGAGCTTGGATCCTAGACACAGGCGCGACCAACCATATGACTGGTTGCAAGGAGGCTCTGACCAACTTGGACGAGTCAGTTCATGGAGCGGTGCATTTTGGGGACGGCTCAACAGTGCAGATTTCTGGCATTGGTGCAGTGGCAATCTCAGGGAAGAATGATGAACACCGTGTGCTCACCGAAGTGTACTATATCCCATCATTGAAGTGCAACATTGTCAGCTTAGGACAATTGGAGGAAGCTGGGTGCCGAGTAGAGATTGATCATGGAGTTATGACAGTGTTTGATCGTTCCCAGGCTGAACGTAGGCACCGGGGAGTGCTTATTAAGGCAGAGAGGAAGAATTGGCTTTATGTCATGAAGATCAAGCTGGCCACTCCCATTTGTCTGATGACAAAGCTTGAAGAGACCGCATGGCTGTGGCATGCCAGATACGGTCACTTAAATTTCAGATCGTTGCAAGAGATGAGTTCCAAGGAGATGGTGGGAGGACTACCACAGATCAGAGGGCCAGAGCAAGTTTGTGATGGCTGCGCCATGGGCAAACATCACAGAGCGTCCTTCCCTCGAGCCAGTTCATATCGAGCTAAGAAAGGGTTGGAGTTGGTCCATGCAGATCTGTGTGGACAGATCACGCCAGCTACTCCAGGAGGTAAATCATATTTTCTTCTGGTAGTTGATGATTATAGCCGTTACATGTGGCTAGAGCTCTTGGCAACGAAAGATGAGGCGTTTGTTCAGTTCAAGAAAATCAAGGCAGAAGCTGAACCGGAATCGGGATGCGAGACTCAAGTCTTTCGGGGCAGACTTTGTGGAGGAGAATTCAACTCGGGTATGTTTGTCATCTTCTGCAGAGATTCAGGCATTAAGCATCATACCACAACCCCATATACACCGCAGCAGAATGGCGTTGTAGAACGACGAAATCAAACCGTCATGGAGATGGCTCGCTGCTTGCTGAAATCTATGAGCGTGCCAGCAAAATTTTGGGGTGAGGCTGTTAAGACGGCCGTATATTTGTTGAATCGTGCTCCTACCAAAAGTTTGAGTGGAAATACTCCGTTTGAGGTATGGTATGGAAGAAGACCAGGAGTCAAGCATCTACGCGTCTTTGGCTGTACTGCATACGCAAAGAAGCTAGGGCCGGGCATATCAAAGTTGACTGACAGAACTATCCCGGGCGTCTTTCTCGGTTATGAACCTGGTTCAAAGGGGTTCAGAGTTTATGATCCAGCAAAGGATCGCTTGATGGTGTCCAGAGATGTGCTATTCAATGAGAAGAAAGCATGGAATTGGGGGAGAAGGATGCTGGAAGAGTGGCAGCGGCAGCAGAACCAAGCACTTTCACGGTGGATTATTCAGACGACGGCACTGTTCATGGTCCGACAAACCATGAAACCGATCAGGGAGATTTTTCACAAGGCGGTGAAGGCGCAGCTGCACCGGCCTCTCTAGGCATATCATCAATTCCATCGCAGGCAAGCACTGCGGGCACACCACCAAGCACTCCAGGATCTACACCAATGCACAATCCAATTCAGTTTGCCACTCCACCGACAGATGGTGCAGCAGATTCAGATGGTGTACCTTTAAGGTACAGAACTGTGTTTGATCTTCTAGACTCTACTGATCCAGTTGATTTGGAGTACAGTGGAGTATGTTTAGCTGCTGCAGAAGAGCCAGGGTCGGTTGAAGAAGCATTAACAGAAGATTGTTGGAAGGATGCAATGAAAACCGAGATGGAGTCTATTGAAGCAAATAGAACTTGGGATGTCAGTGATTTGCCAAAAGGACAGAAAGCAATAGGTCTCAAATGGGTCTTCAAACTAAAGAAAGATCTTGAAGGCAAGGTTGTAAAATACAAAGCCAGGCTAGTTGCTAAAGGATATGCTCAGGTACAAGGAGTCGACTTTGAAGAAGTTTTTGCTCCAGTGGCCAGGATAGAAACAGTCAAGGTGTTGCTAGCACTAGCTGCACAAGGTGGTTGGCAGGTTCACCATATGGATGTCAAGTCAGCTTTTCTTAATGGAGATTTGGCAGAAAATGTATATGTGAAGCAGCCACCTGGATTTGTTGTTGGCAATGGAGACAAAGTCTTGAAGTTGAGAAAGGCTCTGTATGGCTTGAAGCGAGGCACCAAGAGCCCGGAATTCCAAAGCTGGACGGGGAGTTAATAGCCCTAGGTTTTGATAGAAGTAAACTAGAACATGCGGTTCTGACGAAGATGCAACAAAGGTTCTCTACTTCTTGTGGGAGTGTATGTTGATGATCTAGTGATTTGTGGACCGGATGTCGGTGACATAAGTCGGTTCAAGCTAGAGATGCAAGAAAAATTCAGCATGAGTGATCTAGGCCTCTGAGTTATTACCTTGGCATAGAGGTAAAGCAAGGTGATGATGGGATCACGTTGAGTCAATATGCTTATGCAAATAAGATGCGAAGAATGCGGGAATGCGAATTGCAACTCTACCGCAACTCCTATGGAAGCTCGACTCAAACTCAGGCAAGAAGATGGAGGATGAGGTTGTCGGGCCCACGAATATAGAAGCATAATTGGTAGCCTCGGATATCTTGTCAACACACGACCTGATCTTGCTTTTTCGGTCGGTGTTGTCGCGGGTTTACGGAGGCACCAAGCAAAGCAAATTGGGGTGTCTTTGTTAAACGAGATACTCGGATATGTCGGAGGGACAAACAAACTTCGAGCCGCGAGATATGCAAGAGGTGGAGAAGAACTGAATCCATTGTTGCTTTGGGATTCGGTGATAGCGATTTTGCGGGGGATGTTGAGGATAGAAAAAGCACCACGGGTGTTGTCTACTTCCCGAGCAACAATCTGGTCACCCGGCTTCACGAAGCGAGAAGATAGTTGCTCTATCGTCATGTGAAGCCGAGTATGTTGCGGGTGCAGCAGCTGCGTGTCGGGGTATCTGGTTAAGTCGCCTGATAGGAGACTTGTTGGGAACGAAGGAAGCGTCGGTAAAACTCTTCATGGATAATAAATCAGCAATTGCTCTAAGTAAAAATCCTGTTCATCACAACAGGAGCAAGCACATTGACACAAGATTTCATTTTCTGCGTGAATGTGTGGATCAAGGCAAGTTGGAGGTGGAGCACATAGGGAAGTGAGAACGACACTTATTTTGGAACGGAGGGAGTACGCACGTAGGAGTACGCCGTTTACCTACTCTTGCATTGCATTTCCCGCAGAAAATTGCAGATCAAGCCAACCCACACATCGTATGCTCCCGCGAAATGCATGCATATTGATATTGCGTAGCGTAGCCCATACCATAATTTTTATAGCTCGGTGCAGTCAAGTTCCTCGACTTGTTTGCATGGCAACAAGAAGAAGAAAATTCACCCCCGGTCCTCTAACTTGGCAGTAGGTGTCAATTGGGTCCCCGATCTTTGAAAGTGCAACTTTCAGGTCCTAGAACTTGTCCTAGGCGCCACCAGCAGTCCAAACGGACTCTGACCCGGTCTGCTTGCGTACGTGGCCTCCATGCTGGCGTATACGTGGAACCCGCTTCTCCTGCTCGCTATCCTTCGCTTGCACGACGCGGAGTCACGGACCCATTCCCTTCGTCGCCCTACGCCGCCAGCTCGTGCTGGCCGCGCCGCCCAATGCTAGCAACGAGCTCCGAGCACTCCAAGCAGGATCCTGACGCCGGCGGCCGCCGCCCCCAGTGCGAGTGTGCAACGCGCGCACGACAGCTACTCCCTCCCTCCCTCTCCCTTGCCAGGCACACGCGCATGACACGCCATGGACGCCGCTCGAGCTCGTCGCTGGCGTTGCCTGCTGTCCTGATAACCTTCGTTCTGGTGATGATGCCCGGGGCGAGAGAGGTGGCCGCGGGGTGCACTGCGGCGGGGATGATTAGGGAGGAGGACACGTGCAGGGCGTTGCGGCTCAAGCTCGTTCGCGGTTCGCGGCGGCATCCATCATGGCATCGGAAATGGCCGGGGTGCTTGTCCCGCTCCTAGGCCGCTCTACCTCCGCGTTGCTCCCCGACGGGGAAGTCTTCGTCGCCCCGGGCATCATCACTAGACGCACTGCAGCAAGGATGCACGGAACGAGAGGGAGTTCGTCCGAGACGGCCGAGACGATGACCGGGAGGTCATCCGGCTCGAGAGCATGCGATGGCCTCTCGAGCTCGGCAGTCGCCATGGCCTCTGTGTTGCGGTGGGAAAGTTTGAGGAGGCTGCGGTTGACGTGCTGCTTGAGCAGCTCACGTGCGTCACCGTCGTCCTCCGTCCGCCCCAAAGCCAGACGCCATGCCCGGCCTCGTACATTGCGGCCGAGCTCCCAGAAGATGACGCGCCCGCCTGTGGCATCGATCTGCTCCAGCTCGTTGGGGTGGTCGACGAACGGGCGCGGGCGTCGCCGTAGTTGGCTACTATGACACAACGCTCCTTCACGTAGCGGCGACGCGCGGCGCGCCCGCCGGCCGACATCACCTATGTCTCCATCTGCGTGAAGATGCTCGGCAAGCTTCTCGGCGACGACGACGAGCTCCATATGGCGAGCAGCTCGTGCATCCGGTCCCGGCACGCCTCGGACACGTGCGAGCAGCCATGGCCGTCAAAACTCCGTAGAAGTCGCGCCTCCCGCCGCCGTCGGCCTTGCCCTCCGCGACGAACTCCACGAGCAGGAACAGCTCCCTCGCCTTCCCCTCGAGCCAGCCGGGGGAAACGGCCGCACCAGCGCGGCATCAGCCGCGGCCGTGCCCTCGCGCGGCGGGCCGTGCCCGCGGGTCGCCGGCGGCGGGCGCCCTCACCGGCGGCCTGGGGCAGCGCCCGCCCAACCGAGCTTCCTCCGCACGCGAGGCGCAGGAAAAAGAAAAACGTGTTTTTTTATTCCCTTTAAGCATGGGTCCCACACGTCAAATGCACACTCAGCATGCCACATCAGTGGACAAAGCGGGTTGTGACCCATTTAGACCTAGATGACACCTCAAGCCAAGTTGATATACCCAGAAATAGCATTTTCAAAGTGGAGGGACTTAGATGACACCTCTCGTCAACTTGAAGGGTCGCTGGATCGGACAATCGGCCCCCAATCCAGATCCACGGAGCATCCTACTAGTAACTAGTACGTTGCACGCGCCATTGCACGCATGGCCATTTTGCGATTCAATTATGAATGATAAATTCATAAGGAGAGGCCAATAGTGGTATTGTGAAAGATACACATATAATTCATTCGGAAGATCATTTACAGCCATATAGTATTTAGTTGAAACCAAACATACTTGATGATGAGTCTAAGATAGTTGATGTTAATTCAAGGCTATATATATATATACACACACACACACACACATATACAGTAGTGGGAGCCCCCGTGCGAAGCACAGTAAGCCAGAATTATAGTAAACAAATATTATTATACATGGAGCAAAAATATCAGCAAAATTAGTTACATGTGGATTGTTATTGGAGTCCTTGGTAGGATTATGTTAGCATAGTACTGAGATGGTATAGTTGGATATGGAGACCGATTTTTCCATGGGTGAAACACCTCGTTGTTATATGAGGATAGCGGATTCTATGGACTGAACCTCTGACAGTAAGATCTGAATTAGAGGTAGTTCATGGTAAAGAAAATCGAGGGTCGTGAGAAGACCACACCAGTCTTGAGTACACCAATCACATATCCTCAGATTCATGGAGCAGTGCCTATAATTTGTGGAGCAAACAAACAAATGAAGTAATTAATTATTAAGAGCAGATAACTAATTTAAACAGATGTTTATTTTTTTTGCAGCAACATGAGCAAGTGCCTACGAAGAATCATTTTGGGCAATGATATACCTAAAACTAAGGTACATGTATTGATGTCGAATACAAAAACTGTAAGTTCAGAAAATAGCATGATCTATATTAAGTATACCATACCCCTGAGATGGCAACGTAGAAGGATTATGTCAGCAGGAAAGATCTTTGCATGTGTAAAAACATGTAGGAAAACATAGGTCTGTTGATGGAAAGTTAGACAAACTACAAAACACAGGTCTCATATATGTGACAAAATATGAACCATTCAGGGGAAGATATGCTTTTCATCATAGATTAATATATAATATAATTAATGTAGCAAAAGTTATTGTTTATGCAATGAAAATTTTGCATTAGGCAATATGTACTTGTGGCTCTTTCATGGAAGAAGCACGAGATGAAAATCAACCAAAAAAATTGATTGTAAGCTGGTATAAATGTAAATTTCCTACCAACTTGATTGTGGGTCGACATAGTCATTATTACAAATAGGCAGCATTCCAAGATACAGAGATGAACTAAAATTCAGCGTTGAAATTTTTTTTTTTGCTAAGTTTACAGACTGACTATTTGAAAATTCCATCAGTGCATTCATCCTGGAAGGTAGTTGCACTATTTTTGCTTTGCTATGCTAGAACCAATTAGTCAAAGAGTCATCTTGTTTGCTATTTGGAAGATCACATGGTAAGTTGGTTTTTGTAACCTCAACAAATCAGGCTTTGGCTGTAATGTCTTATCATTGTACAATTTGACAGAAACACTCTTAGGCAAAGCGGTTCATTGCAAAATTACAATCAGCTTGGTTGCTTGAAAAATGAGGTGCTCAAATTCAAAACTGCAATGCCAACCTTGAAGCAAGAAGAAGCTAACCTTTGTTGTAATATCATTTGACATCATAATGTCAGATTTCAGAAATCGTATGCGTCCAGAGCTGCATTATTAGGCCCCGTCATGGTCCAAAGCTGGCAGAACAAGAAGAATGTGTCTACATTTGCTGGTAGATTCAGCAAAGAACCTCACGTTCACCCTAACCTGCCAAATCAGCTGAAAAGCGTCAAAAACTGATATAGGATGGTAATTGATCTATTACAAATGCAACAAAAGCCAGGCAGTGAAATCCTTTTTTTAATTAATAGGATGCAAGCATACAGGAATTTCGAAACAAAAAATTAGAAGAGTCTGTGTAACTACCAATGTATATCATTGATATTGACATGTAATTGCATCTGAGAAAGGCTAGGATGACAAATAATGAGAACTTTCTTAATCCTACCTTAGCGAAATAAGGTAGTTTGTAAGATGTTGTGGGTCTAGGATATACTACTCTCTCTAGATCAGGCAAGAACCTCGTTTCTGTAAAGATCACACACATCAAACAATGTGAAGAACATGTGCCAAAATCATTTGCAATAAACAACTCCAACTTTGCGTTAAAAAAATAAACAACTCCAACTCATGGAAGGGGTACATTCCAAACTATGCAGGGTGACCAAAGTTTGAGATGCAATCCATCCGGTCTCTGCGGCGTGCCAATGGCTGAATGCCAAATCTGAATAGGTGTATACATTATGATATAAATAAACGATATGGGTGTAGAAGAAAATGCAAGGTGTATCGAGGGCTGCTTCTCGTCACTTCAAAGTTTGGAGAATTGGAGCAATCTGTGACATAGAGTGAGCCCTATACGTTAAGCCAATAGGAATATATAAATAATGTATCCCAAGTATGACCCAATAAGAAACCGTAGGCATGAAACCTTGAAAAAGGAGATAAGAAAATCAACAATAAGAATCTGGAAAAATACATACAGAAACAATACGTTGGTTACAGAAGCTAGAACTGTTGGAAATAATCTTGTCATAAGAGATGAATAGATGCATCTACATGCATCTATGGACATGAGAAGTCAAGAGAAAAATGACTTGGTGCATGAGCTAATGGTTAGCTAGCATTTGGTAGTCAATTTGGATTTTGCTATGAGCTAGTGATGAGTTGTAAAGTGAGTATTCTAGCTAACTCATAGTTAAGTATGAGTTGTATTGTGTAAGTGGTAAAGTTTGATTTGGATAACTTGTATGACGGTTCGCAAAGTCTATATAAGGACTTGCATGCCTCCTTTGTAAGGTAAGCTAGTTTGCCAAAATGTAGAGCATTAGAGAAGTTGATGCTATGTAAGCCTAGAGGTGATAGTAGTAGGCTACATAGCTTGTCAAGTTGGTATGTGTATATTTGAGAAGAGATAATAAAGAGAAGGAGTTCAGTTGCTACAAACCAAAAGAGCAGAGCTCTAGCCAACGCTGGTGCATGTGCTGAGTGTGTGTGTGGTGTTCTCAAGAGCACAACTACAGCACCAACGTGCTGCAGTAGTATTCAAGAAAGGGCTGCAGTTTCCTTGTGTGTGGGCTCATCTTCTTCTAGCTCTGGTTCAGAGAAGAGGGAGGGTGAAGGTGAGCTTGCTGCTCACCTGGTTCTTGGTTCCAGGAACCAACAAGTGTTCTCAGAGCTTAGCAACAGCACCAACGTGCTGTGTGCGTCAAGCTCATCTTCTACCTTGGGTCAGGGGAGAAGAAGAGGGAAGGAGAGCACGGTCTGCTCACCTGGCTGCTGGTTCAGCAGCCAACAAGAACTTCAGTAGCACAGGACAAGAAAGATTTTGAGCAAACTACAAGTGTCAATATGAGAACACCAGGCTGTTCCAAGCTTGTATGTAAGACCATATGGGCAACGTAGCCTCATAAGAGGCCTAAAAAGATTCATGGGAATATTCCAATTTTCAGAACTTAAAATCTACGACTCATTACAATTTTCATAAATAGAGGCAATCAACCCAGTTCACTTATTGGGAATACATAGTGAGGTGCTTAGGATCTATTTTATGGTCATACTCGTAGATTAATTTCAAAAGGCATTGAACTAAGCAAAAACATATATGAATTCTGAGTTCAAATAGCTGCCATAAAAACAAACAAATGAATCTCTTCTTAAGGTAGTAATTAACTAAATATATATTTTTTGTTAGGTGCAACTAATCTGGAACCGAACGATGTAAGAGAGACATGGAAAAGCAGCTATGACTTGAGCAGGGTTTTTTAACCCAGATACAGCAAGCTAGCAATACATACCTAATTTATTTGACTACAATTAGGAAAACAAGAAGCTAGCACAATAGATACTCATTAGTTGCCATTGAAGCGTTCTTGAAAACCACTTAGAATTACAAACTCCCAAATCTCCACTGGTAAAACATTTAAGATATAGCAACCAAAAAATGTCATGTCACCCAGTTGTTTTTCAATGCTAGACAGAATCTATAGAGGGAAGAACAATAATAATAGGTAATGCGACGACTGCCTGAAAGCAAATTCACTTTTAGAAGAGGAAACCAGAAGAGAAACTTGTTTTGAATGAAAGAATATCTAACCTCAACCATGATAAAGACATGATTTGAACAGGATACTAATGCGGAGAGATCTCAACTGTGCATACAGTGTTGGAGAGGCAACATCAAATTTGATCTGAGCATAATAAACTATCAGTACGCCGTAGCATAAGATAGAGATCATATTATGTATCCTGCAAGAGAAAGGCAAATTTCAGTTTTAAACTAACAAAAAGCGGGTAACGTGGTAATCTTTTAGAAATCTGCCGAACAATCTATCAATGGAAGGAATCTGTACTTGATGGTAGCTATAGGTGTCAATACAATCAAAATAACTTGGTAATAGTTGTAGAAGTAGTAGAACCCAATTCATTCATAATACTTGTTGGTTAGTGTACTGTTCTTATGAAACAGGAACACATTATATGTGAAGCAACAAAGCTCCGTTAGCAGGCTGCAAGCTAAACAAACTAGACGTTTAAAAAAGTCAAAGTAGGGGTTCTACCATTACCTCAAGTAAAAATGAACAAATTACAGCTAGTTTCATCTATCTTGCACAGGCAGCACATTGGGAGGGATGAGCTTTGCTCATCCGAGACATAATTTTCTATCAAAATAATCAAGATAGATACAGAAGCTAAAGAAGAGGCTAAAGAAGAGGCAATAAGGTTTCACCGCTCTGCAAAATCTAACATTATCAGAACAGGACTTTTGAAATCTGTGACTTTAGAAATCTGTCCATATGTATTTGTGTTGATTCATTACCAAAGGGCATACCACCGGTGCCAGATGGTGCAAATGAGAGACAATAGCCTTCCACTTCGCATATTACTCACCAATACTCTGTATTGGGAAAAGCAGGATGGCCCAATTTAATCTTATGTCCAGAAAAAAACAACAATTTTAATCAGAGAAACCGAAAGTGCAATTGTAATGGTGAGGAGAGGGCACAATCAGGAGCATTCGTTCCAATTGCCGGAGTACATACAGCTTTCTAAATTTAGATACAGAAGTCGATTTCAGGTGGCCTATGCCTTAGTAATGCAGTGGTCAATATAAAATCCCAAGCCTGACATAGAAACCTCATCAGAATCGCATTTACCCTATCATGTCATTTTTCAACAATTAACCATTTTGATATTACCATGACAGGGGTACATAAGAACTCATAATATTATTGACTTCCCTGATGGACAACTGGGTTGAAACGGAGATAACATGGCATCTCAGTGATGTTTTTACTATGCTAGGTGGCAAGGAAACACTTGGGCACTCAACCAGATCAAATATCAAATTTATTTTCTATGCTGATATTGTTTCAGATCAAGAAAATGTGAGCCAATAACGATGCTTGCCAGCATTTGTTCCAACTGCCTTATGTATAACCATTTAGATATAGAAATCGATTTCAGGTGGCCTATGTATTTCTAAATTTAGATACAGAAATCGATTTCAGGTGGCCTTGCCTTAGTAGTGCAGTGATCAATATAAAATCCCAAGCCTGACATAGAAACCTTATCAGAATCGGAAACCAGTGACTCATAGTTGTTCCCACTGTACTTCCTCTCCCAGGAGTCCCCAATGGTTATAACCATGTTAGCTTTGTAACTCTAAACCCCAAACATTAAGCAGTACTATCAAATGAAAGCTCATCGCCAATGCATACAAAGTAGACAGGACTAGGAAAAAGGCTAGAAGCTCTTATTCTCACAAATTGGAAAGAAAGAAACCATCACCTTAGCAGGGCACGGACAGACAACAGGAAGGCCTCCCCTGCTAAGCAGGTGGAGGCAACAGCCGTTCCAACCAGGAAAAACCAGAGAAGCAGTAGAATAAAAAAAAGCGAGAAAAGAAAAGAAAGAATGAACAAGCCGTCAGCCACATTGCCCAATATTGTAAATTTACATCTATACTATATTACATACAACAGTATAGCACATACGGTAATACATATAGCCACGAACAATAATTATGCATAGATTCATAAACAAGCAGCGCCGTACATTATAGAACGGAACCCGATGATAGGAGAAAGGAACCGGTTGCAACAACACGATAGAAGCACGTCGACTTACCGGTAAACCGAGCAGGTAGAACACAACGATACAGGAGAATTGAGGAGCACGACCAAAGACCCGATCGAGAAGCAGTGACCCTACAACAGCAGGCACGAAGCGACGATGCCGTGATAGAAAATAAGAAGGCAAGGTCAGTAACTCAGAGAAAGGAAACCGAGTCAGGAAATAGTAGGAAACATTGGTTGGAGAAGAAGATGGCATCAGAACATGATTGGAATATCCAAAAACCCACTTACCGAGAAACCAGGCAACTATGTCGGAGGAATCAGCAGGACGACCAAAGTCCAGATCGAGAAGCAGGAAGGCCGCAACAATAGGAAGTACAGCAGGAGGAATGGTCTAGCGTGGAGTGTTAAACCCTAGGATCACTAGCAGTGGGATCTAGCGGGTACAAACTTTGGGAATCGATAGACAGTGAAGTCGAGAGAGAGGAGAAGACGGGTAGGTATTACCGGGCGGGCTTGATGGGGGCGAGGAGGACGATCCGGCGGCGGCTGCCGGGATCGGCCATCGCGTCGAGGGAGGGCCGTGAAGAGACCGGCGATGTAGTCGTCGAAGTTGCGCGCATGCGACGAAGAAGATCGGCGCAGGTGCGGTGGCGGCGGCGCGGAGGAGCTTCCGTCACCGGCCGCCCCTCGGATCGGGTTTAGGGTTTGTCGGTGGGTCTGGTGAGCTCAAGGCGAACCTCGTGTCTTGAGCCGCCGGCCCTCACCTTCTTTTTATAGCGCAGGGTGACAGGGGCCCTCCAGCCATAGTGGGGGGCGCCCCGATCGGGGCGCATAGGTCAGGGGCCCGAGTTGGGCCGTTGGGCCCAACTCGGGATTGAGATCATCCTAACATTCTCCCCTTGATCTCATCTTTAACTTTATCTTTAACTTTACTCTTTCACTTTAACCTTTTCATTTTACTTATTCCACCTCGCATTTGTGCATAGAACATGTTTCATCGTCACGGTCTATTGCCGTTGGATTCCACAACTACAATACACATCTCTCGGTTTGAAATAAATAAATACTTTATCTTTGGGCCCTTATTGTTATCCAGGGAATCATAGGCTTCGCCTTAAACCCATGCCGGCTACGTGTTCAACGAACACTTTGGGTGGCAAGCCTTTTGTAAGCGGATCCGCGAGCATCTTTTCGAGTGCTTATGTGCTCAAGATTTATAACATGATCCTGGATTTTCTCTTTCACAACATAGTACTTTATGTCAATGTGTTTGGCAGCACCACTTGACCTATTGTTGTGAGCATACTCTATAGCCGGATTATTATCACAAAGATAGAGTCATTGGTCCATTGATGTCATCGACCACTTTTAAACCGGGTATAAATTTCTTTAGCCAATTCACTCGCCCGATGCCTCATAACATGCTACAAACTCGGCATACATAGTAGAGTTTGTAGTAACTGTTTGTTTTGAGCTTTTCCATGATATAGCTCCTTTTGCGAGAGTGAACACATATCCAGATGTGGACTTCCTGTCATCTCCCGCATAATCAGAATCTGAATATCCTAAGATCTTTAGGGAGTCAGATCTTCTGTACGTTAGCATCAGGTCTTTTGTACCTTGTAAATATCGCAAAACTTTCTTTACTAATTTCCAGTGTTCAACACCTGGATTACTTTGGAACCTGCCAAGCAGCCCGGTTACATAAGCCAAGTCAGGGCGTGTGCATACTTGAGCATACTGTAAATGTCCAACTGCAGAAGCATATGGCACACTTTTCATTTGGTTGAGCTCATACTCATTCTTGGGACACTGAAAATCCCCATACTTATCGCCCTTGACTATAGGTGCGGGTGATGGACTACATTTGTGCATCCGGAATTTCTCCAAGACCCTTTCAATGTATGCCTTTTGAGACAGTCCTAATACCCCTTTCTTCTATCACGGTGAATTTCTATGCCCAAAACATAGGAAGCTTCACCAAGATCTTTCATCTCAAACTTTGAGGACAAAAATCTTTTGTTTCCCGTAGTAGACTCATATCGTTACTTGCAAGTAAAATGTCGTCTACGTACGGGACTAGGAAAATGTATTTCCCATTCTTAAACTTTGTATAAACACAATTGTCCTCGACATTTGCTATAAACCCAAAATTCTTTATAGTTTTATCAAACTTCAAGTTCCACTGCCTTGAAGCTTGCTTTAGCCCGTAAATCGATTTCTTTAGGCGACATCCCATCTTTTCTTTGCCTTCCACGACAAAACCTTTCGGTTGTGCCATGTATACATTTTCCTCCAAATCGCCATTTAGGAATGCCGTCTTCACATCCATCTGATGCAACTCTAAATCATAGTGTGCCACCAATGCCATTATTATTCTGAGAGAATCTTTACATGAAACTGGAGAAAATGTCTCAGTGTAATCAATTCCCTCCCTTTGTGTGAAACCTTTAGCCACAAGTCGCGCTTTAAATCTCTCTATGTTCCCTTGGGAGTCATATTTTATTTTGTAGACCCATTTACAGCCTACTGTCTTGGCTCCTTTGGGAATTTCTTCCAAGTCCCAAACATCGTTGGCACTCATCGATCTCATTTCATCTTCCATGGCTTCAAACCACTTGGATGAATGATCGCTTCTCATGGCTTGTTCAAATGAGGTGGGATCACCCTCCATTTGATACTCTTCGATATTATTTAACTCATATATATCACCGGAGATAGCTGGCCTTCTTTCTCTTTGAGACCTTCTAGGGGCCTCTACATTTGGCACATCTACGGTTGGAGGCCGAGGTTGCTCCCCTTCATTTGTGGCAACATTTTCAACAGTTCCTGCGTGAACAGTTCCTCATTTTCTTCTCGTTGTTACCACGGGAGAGGAACAACAACGGTTCTTGCTCCACGTTGTCTTGCACTATTGGTGCAGAACAATAAACGGCTCGAAAAATGGCTCCCGAATCAAAGGATTTGGTGCACACACCCGCTTCTCTTCAAGATCAATTTTCCGAGTAGCCATACTCCCCTCATTATTTCATCCTCTAGAAAAATAGCGTGTCTCGTTTCCACAAACTTTGTGAGTCTATCGGGACGGAGAAACGATAACCTTTTGACCTTTCGGGATAGCCAATGAAATGGCAACTCACTGCTTTGGGATCAAGTTTCCCAATATTTGGGTTAAACACTTTAGCCTCAGCGGGACACCCCCACACACGCAAGTGGTCTAGTGAAGGTACCCTTCCCGTCCATAATTCATACGGTGTTTTGGGCACCGATTTACTTGGCACTCTATTGAGAATATGAATGGAGGTTTTTAAAGCCTCTATCCATAAACTCAATGGTAAATCGAGTAACTCATCATACTCGCGCACCATATCCATCGTGGTACGATTGCGCCTTTCGCCTACTCCATTTTGCTTGAGGTTCACCCGGCATGGAATACTTGGGCAACTATACCATTTTCCCGTAGAAACCTTGCGAAAGGTCCAGAACTTGACCATATGGGGTATGCCGACCATAGTACTCCCCCCACGGTCGGACCGGACTAGCTTTATCTTTAAACTATGCTGATTTTCTACTTCACCTTAAATATTTTAAATTTATCCAATGCTTCATCTCTTCCTTTAATTGGATAAATATAGCCAAACCGGGAGTAATCGTCGTCGTGAATGTAATGAACGAATCATAGCCATCCACACTCTTTACGGGAAAAGGACCACATATGTCGGTGTGAATGATCTCTAATATTCCCGTGCTTCGTTTGGCATTCTTTTTAATTTGCTTTACATATTTTCCTTTTATGCAATCGATGCATTGCTCTAATTCAAATAACTCCAAAGGAGGAAGAATTTCATTCTTTACTAGCCTTTCTATTCTCCCCCTCGAAATATGGCCTAAACGACAGTGCCATAATTTCGCCGTTGCGTTTGTAGTTCGCTTTCTTTTTCTTTTCTCATTTGTAGACGAGGAAACGCTATCATTCACATTACATATGGAATTCACACTTTCACACAGTGATAACATATATAATTCGTCTTGTCGGAAGGCAAGACCAACACAAATATCTTTAAACCAAATGGCACATTTGCCATGTCCAAAATTACAGGTAAAACCTGAATCATCCAACTTTATTACACTTATCAAATTACGCTGCAGTGTAGGAACATAAAAAACATCTTTCAAAGTAAGACTATAGCCATTTGGTAAATCTAATGCTACATCTCCTATTGCCTCTATCAGCCTTTGTACGCCATTCGCAACGCTAATGGCCTCTTCGCTTTTTAGCGTAGTTCTCGTCGAAATGAATCCTCAGAAAGAATTTGCAACATGAATAGTTGCACCGAGTCAATAAACCATGTTGACTTTGAAAACTTTGCATACGAGATTCATTTACAAATGAAATAACATTCTCACCCTTTTTCCTCATGAGCTCTCTCACCCAATCGGGCGCAGCTCGGTCTTCTTGTGCCCCTCCTTGCCACAGTGCCAGCACGAGTTGTCACCTGCCTGTTGCTTGCCCTGTTACTGAAACTGTGGTTTCTTTTGCATAGGACCTTGCTTTGCTGGGGAGCCTTGAAGGGCATTGAAGGACCTTTTGCCCTTCCCTTTGACCATGTTCGCTGGCCACCGGGTTGGCCATTGATCCCGAGCTCCTCATCAACACACCGAGCAATGAGCTTGTCTAAGTCCCATTTCTCAGCCGCATGTTATAGTTTATGACAAAGTTCTCATACTCTCTAGGCAAGGAAGCTAAAACAAAATGGATAAGGAGCCGTGGTTGTATTTCCGATCCATTCCTTTTAGCTTATTTGCCAAGTGACTCATTTTCGGGATATGGTCACGAATGCTACCTCCTTTAAACTTTTCATTTGTCGGTTGCTTTTTGAACAAATGGGTAGCATACACTTTGGAGGCACCAAAGAACCGGTTCTTGATCCTCTCAAAGTAAGCAATAGTCGTTTCACACTTTTCAATTGACCCCGTAAGAGCCGGGTCAATTGTATTCTCAATGACAAGACAACATTTCTTGTTGTCACGACCCATCGAGCATGCTTTATATCATAGGCCATCCCGATGGGGCCATGATCTTTCTTTCTTTTCTCCCATGCATCATCACTTTCACGGCCTCCCGCACCGGTTCCACAGCACCGTGGGACACGGTTCGATGAACACCCAAATCAACCTCGGCTATAGTGAAAGTGAAGTCAATCTTCCTCTTCCACTCAAGGTAGTTGTCTCCCCTCGGTGGTGGAATCTCTCTCGGCGGACATCGGGGAGGAACTACCTGAAATTACAATTCATATGAGGTGAGAACATAATATAAAATTTACTTTGCAATAACTCTAAATCACCGTTGGGTAAATAGAATTAATGTAGACAACAACTATTAATAAACATCATAATATTGCTATTAATCAACGTTGGCCAGAATAATAGCAACATTATAATCACAATAAAATTATCCATTTTCAAATATTAAACTCTCCCGTTGGTTCGAATTTAACAATGAAAACGATAATGACTTTAAATACGCAGCGGAAACTTTAACTTTTTATAATCAATTTCCAGAAACATAAATATACTTTACTAATCTCTGAACAAAGTTATCGTTGGATAAACATTTGTACAGAAATTAGCATCAAAATCGATTCAAAATGAGCAAAATATGCCTCTATGCAGTTCTGGAAATTGAAAAACAAAATTAAATTGCTTTTCCTATTCTCGTTGGCCAATCTGGCCCAAATTCGCAAGCGGCCCATTTCCTCGCGCGGCCTTTTCCCTTGCGCGGCGCGCGCCGGCGGCCCACCCCCACTAGTGCAGCGGCTCGGCCCAGCCGTAAGTGCGGTCGCTTTTTTTTTTTTTTTTTTTTTTTGTTGTTGCTCGCGGCCGCCCGGCCAGGCAAACGGCCCGGCCCACATCGGCCTTGTTGCGGCGCAGCGGCCGCCCGCCCGCGCCCAGGCCTTAACGTGGGCCTGGGCCGGGAATTTGGTTTCCCGCCTGGGCCTAAAGCAGCCCAGAGCTCGCTGGCCGTCGATCTTAGGGTATGGTGATCCGACGGTGGCGCGCCGTTTTCGGCCAGATCAAAACCCAGCGAGCCGGTTCACCCGAAAACCCTAACTCCCATTCTGATTTCTCCTCTCCAGCGCGCAGCCCCAGCTCCTGTCCAGCCGCGAGCAGCAGCCGAGAGCAGCCATGGCGCGGCTGCGGTTCGCCGCCGCCCGGCTTGCCGGCGGCCCGGCCGGAGCAGGTGCCGGGTCTCCCCTTGCTCTCCTTCCTCCTTCCCTTCTCTCTTGCGCGCGGCCTCTTCTTCTCCTTCGCGCCGAGCGCGCGGCGGGCCTCCTTTGGCGGGCCGAAGGAGGAACGACGGTAGCGCGCGGCCTCCCGCCGGTGGCGGGCGAAGCGGGGAGCGCCGCCGTGGCACCTCTCGCCGGTGCGCGCGTGCGGCCGGAACCGCGCGCGGCGCCGTCGAGCGGTACCGCGGTGGTGCTCTTTGACCCGAGCCCGAGGCGGAGGACCCGCGTTGGCGAAGCCTCTCCAGCCGGCGGCTTGGGGTCTCCTTCCCGCGCGCCGGGAAACCGGCGGCGACGCGTGGATCGGTGAGCAAGACAGTGATCTTTCCTCCCCACGCACCGGATCCTTTTCTTTGACCCGTTAGGGTTAGGGTTTTCCCTTGCCGATTTGAAATCGGTGTGATCTGTCTTTCTTGATCCGATTGGATCAACATTTTCTAACCCAAAACACTAGATCCACGTGCTATCAGGCGTCTGATACCATTGTTAAACCCTAGGATCACTAGCAAGGTGGGATCTAGCGGGTACAAACTTTGGGAATCGATAGACAAAGTGAAGTCGAGAGAGAGGAGAAGACGGGTAGGTATTACCGGCGGGCTTGATGGGGCGGGGGAGGAGGACGATCCGGCGGCGGCGCTGCCGGGATCGGCCATCGCGTCGAGGGAGAGGCCGGTGAAGAGACCGGCGATGTAGTCGTCGAAGTTGCGCGCATGCGACGAAGAAGATCGGCGCGCGCAAAGCGGTGGCGGCGCGGAGGAGCTTCCCGTCACTGGCTGCGCCCCTCGGATCGGGTTTAGGGTTTGTCGGTGGGTCTGGTGAGCTCAAGGCGAACCTCGTGTCTTGAGCCGCCGGCCCTCACCTTCTTTTTATAGCGCAGGGTGACAGGGGCCCTCCAGCCATAGTGGGCTGGGCGCCCCCGATCAGGGCGCATAGGTCAAGGGGCCCGAGTTGGGCCGTTGGGCCCAACTCGGGATTGAGATCATCCTAACATGGAGAGCAAAGTGGTACAGGCACTGTAATAAAAGACAGACAAGACTGGAACTTAGCAGATGCAGGAAATGTACATAGGAAGTAAGAAACTGTGCCATAACCCTGGCAGCAGGAACATTAGTCCAGTGAACAAACCAACACGGAGTAAGTACGTCGGCTGTAAGAACAGGCACGACCAACCATAACCGGTAGCTCTCATAATGAAAGAGGTAATGTAGGACACAACAATGCAAGGGAACCAGCCAGATTGTGAAACTATACCTCAAGACACCAAACTTGCAACACATAAGAACATAGAACGAAAAGAAGGTCCATCTACAAGCGAGACCAAACAAACGAGTCCCAAAAAATTTTGGCACCCCGGTCTAAATTCCTATAGCGGGACAACCATTCAGTGTGATGAGCACCCAACCTGAATCTATGTGTACATATAAAACTGAAGGAAACAAGAAGACCATTAGCTTAGCAGGACACCCACAGGGAAGAGGAAGGCCTCCCCTGCCAAGCAGGCGAGGCCACCATCCGGTCGGAATGGATCTGTAAGCAACAGTTAGAAACAAATTAGAACATGCTATCTCGGTACACAGAAGATTCAGCGTTGTCACAATTCACAGTAAAGATGCACACAGGACACAACATTTCCTCTGTCACCATGGGGCCTGTAGAAACCCATGGCATGGAACAGACCGAGCTAACAGGCAGGCTGTATTAACCCAGACCGCTGTGTACTATCCAATAACAGGTGGAGGCACATATGCAATAGCAACGGCTGCAATCTTATAGCCCACAAAATAACTGACGCAGGATTTAGACGTATGGAACAATAAGACAGTACGACGGATAGAGCAGCTGGAACCGCAATAAACTTGCATCAAAGGTAAAAGCACCCGTGCTTATTTAGTTTAACTGGCATGAACACTGAACTGACTCCGAACTCTGGAAAGCAACACAGAAACGAACAGCTTACCTACATGACAAGCTGAATCGAACAAACCGCCCAACACCAGAAGCAACCTGCAAGAATAGAACGCATGTTAGCTCAGAGCAGAGAAGCATCGTAAAATCCAAGCCAAACAACGAAGAGAAGGTAGAAGCAATCTGGAACCCAAAAAACGAGGGCACGGTGGTTCAGAAGAAGAAAACCGTGCCGCACTCCGGACGAATAGAACGGCGTAGTGGAAACACCCAGAACGTACGGAAGCAGATCGAAGAGGGCGGACGGCATCCGGCAGGAAGCCTACGAACCCCACCTGCACGGCAACAGCAATAGGTGGACACGACGCAAGAAAACGAAGAACAACCGAAGCCTACAGCTCCCAAATCGAGGGCCAACCGAAGCCTACAGCTCCCAAATCGAGGGCCAAATACGGCACAAAGGGGATGGGGATTCCATAATGCGTACAGCCACGGAGACAGAGAGAGGCGCCAAAACCCAGCAAGAAGGAGAAGGCGCGCGCAACGGCGGCCATGGACACCGCATCTAAGAGAACGGAAAGAAAGGGGAAGAAGAGGAAGAACGCCGGAAGGAGAGAATGCAAAAGCAGGCCAAGAAGAAGAAGGCTCACCCGGAAACGCGCGTGGTGGAACCGACGAGGACAGGAGCCGCGCGCGGACCAGCGATGGAGACAACGGCACGGACGACGGAGACAGGTCTCCGCGACGGCGACGGCGACGGCGACCAGGAGGAAGAGGAGGCGAGGCGTGTGAAGATGAAAGAACGAAGCAGGAGGCGGGCCCAGAAAGTAGGTGCGGTAACTAAATGGAAGGCGACGGACGGTCCAATGAGACGCGAGGACGCGGGCGACGGCCGTGAGGACGGTACGCCAATTACGGAGCAGCACGCGGCAGGAAAGCAGTGGAGGACGGCGGACAACGTAAGCATACACGCAGGAGCCAGCGCGGCGTCCGACGTGGGCACGCTGGTTGCCCTCCGGGGCTCGCCGGCCAAATAAGAGTAAATATCCATGCATGCCTCTTGTTTTTTTTTTTTGCAGGGTTCATTAGTCGACGAGGAAAAGCCAACAACAAAAGAAAAAAAAGATACTATATAAAGAGAAAGGACGTGGCCATCAGTGCATGTGCTTGATAGTTACTCCCTCTGTCCCTAAATAAATGTTGTTCTCGCTTCTCGAGAAATAATCGGCGGTAATTATATATTAAAATATATAAATATTTATGTTAAGTAATTAGTATCATCGGAAAGATCTTTACGTCTAGTTTTTTTAACAAATTTATTTAGAGATAAAAATGTTGCACGTATTTTTCTACAAATTGAGTCAAACTTGTGGCACGAAAACCCACGGCGACACTTATTTAGGGACGAAGGGAGTATATCTATACTTCAGTAGTACTAGCAAAAGAATAGCGAGTCTTTGGTCAAGACAACAGACAGCCGGGTAGTGCTTTGGTCAAGCTAAAGCTTGGCTACGCTACCCCTGGCGGTAGCTGATGACTCACACTCACCTGGTCTGCTGTACTACATGGATCCGCAGTTACTACTCCCTTCGCCTATTTTAGATGTCATTCTCGCTTCTCAAGAAATAACTGGTGGCAATTATATATTAAAATATATAAATATTTATGTTAAGTAATTAGTATCATCGAAAAGATCTTTACGTCTAGTTTTTTAACAAATTTATTTAAAGATATAAATATTACACGTATTTTTCTATAAATCGAGTCAAATTTATGGCACGAAAACCCAAAGCGACATTTAAAAAGCGACGGAGGGAGTACTTTGTGCACATTCCTAGATTTTGCCAACCTAGGCCTTGTTTAGTTGCCCCAACAAGGCTAGAAATTTCACTCTCTCTCCATCACATTAAATGTTTGTGTCGTATGCATGGAGCATTAAATGCTGGTAAAATAAATAACTAATTGCACAGATTAGTTGTAAATCACGAGACAAATCTTTTGATCCTAGTTAGGCCATGATTGAAAAAATATTTATCAAATATAAACGAAATACTACAGTACTTTGCAGGCTAGTTTTTTCACCGTCTAAACAAGGCCCTAGTGACATGATGCACGACGCTGATTCCGAAACCCTCTCTCACTGATTGTGGGGTCACGTGCAGATGGACCCACGGGTCGAGCAGCGCTGCTCGTGAGTCGTGCACATGGGGACGGGACATCGAGCACACTACATGGCGGGACGATTTTTTCCATATTTTTTTTAAATTATCAACAATAAACAACGGTGTATAGAACACACTGGTGAAGACGGAATTGAAAACAGATACACCGTTCAGAAGTTAAAGCAATTCAGAAGAAATGCTTTGCTTTTTTCTATGTGCATCAGCGATGACATCATAGCTAGTGCCAGTGCGCGCATGCAACAACCACCGTCCTGCTGAGCATTGCCAAATAGGGTAATATGTGGAAATCATTTCTTTCCTAAAATGGTTCGCTCGATTCCCAAACGATGAACGTTCGCGAAATATCAATGCTCGCTTATCTAAGATATCTAATTCCAAAGTAGGATATACATGTTATAAAACATGTTGCCAGCGGTTAGGACCTTCCCCTCTCCGTCTCTCACGATCAACATAGTAGATGAAAGTAGAACAAGTAGACACAATGTAGGGAGACTAGACACAAGGTAGGGAGACTATTCTTTATTTCTCTAAATATTGGTAATTACAACATAGAGCTCCCACATATATATAGTCCTGCCAAGGCCTAAGAGTTTCGGTAAAAGCCCACATACCAACGGACTAGGATTAGGATTCCTCATCTTTCTTTCCTTCAAGGATAGAAAGTCTGTGTGTTTTACAACACTCCCCCTTGGGCGATTACCACGATATGCACATGCCTCATCAAAAACTCCATCCGAAAACCCAGTGGGAAAAAACGGTTCTTGGAGAAAAGAGTACATCGCATTCGTTAATTGAATTGCACATGTGGTCTCATTAAAAACCTTGTGTGAAAAACCATCAAGTAAAAACTCACATAGAAAAAAGAGTACAACATTTAATATTCTTGGTCATATATTCTTCAGGATATTTAATAGATATTGATCTTCATTATCAATGCATAAACTTCAATGTTTTGGCAAATATGATTTACTTGATCTTTCGAATTCTTCTAGTGGATAATTACCTTCAACGTAGATCGAATCAAATTGCTCCCCCTCATAAAGCCATTCTTTGAACTTCATTGTTCAAACTGCACTTTCGAAAAGTTGGCTTATAATTCTCTATGAATTATATGGGTATACCAAGAAGAGCAATATGTTTCATACATAAATAACTATTTATTAGTTGTGCAAAACAAATAAAATTTATCCTTCAAGATAATAGATCCTTTCAGAGGATTATGGGGGTAAATAAATTAATATTCAATATCTTCTAGATAGTGTATCAAACTTGTATTAGAATTTGGATACTTATAGTTATTTCTTAGTGGATTTTCAAATTGTATGTGTACAAATCTTTAAGATTTTGATTGTACCACTAAATAATAAATTCAGCCTTGCATTCGGCATTTAGGGGATAATTTAAATACCGAAGTCACCATTATTCTTATACCTTCTATGGTATCTAGAGGATATCAACACTTCATTGCTAGCACTACACTTTCTGAGTGTTTGTATGACACCTTCATGGTGTTTAAAATTCTCTATTCTTTCTCTCGGGTCTATATTCACTTCAGGGATCAGTGGTGTTTTCTTCAAGAATTGGCTGGTAAATCATCCTTCAAGGATGTTCTCATTTTCTATAAATAACAATTCTCTTCTATGAGATACATTCTCTACTACATCAGAGATTATTATGTGACATACACAATGAGATAGTGATATTCACTATGAAGTCATTCAATGACTCTTTTTCTTCTAGGATATGCTCTTCTAGAGTTTTTAATATTCATTCATTCATGAATATATTATACCTTAGACTTCTTAATACTCGGTATGAGATTTAGTTTTCATATGTTGCTATTTGTATTCTTCAGGAACTATGTATATAGATCTTCATAATTCACTTATTAACTGCATATTTCATATTTATTCATTTCATTTGCCAGAGATATAGCAAACATGTATTTCTTCTTAGTAGGAGATTCAACCTCAATTGCATTTCTTCACTGACCCGATATAATCACTACAAGCGACTTTGCCATGGACTTTGTTTCCGGATCTGGGTTCTCATAAGAGAAACATTTGCAATTATAGAGGTAGCGTTGTCGACAACAATTATTTTCTCCCAATATTCTCATAATATGAGATTATTCTGTCTCTTTGTCATTTCCTAAACAAGAGATACTTCTGCATATCCAACACTAATGATGTGCGCACTTAGTGTGTTGGATTCCATCTTCATGATGATCCTCTTTATGAGGTGCTCAACCTTCTTCATGAGGTGTTCTCTTCATGAGAATGGAGGAGTTTCATTTTATTTCTATTCAACAAGTATACGCTAAAATAGAACCCACAGGCGTCCTCATGAATTTTAGCTTAATAGTATACGATAATTAGTTTACTACTAGTAAACAAACTTCTGGTTTATAACTTTAAGTTACTCCTCTCATTTCAATATCTGGCATATGCTCTGCTTCATGTTTCACAAGAGCATTAGTCAAACTATTGTTTGATTTAGTGCGTGATGTTATTCCTGCTTCAAGCTTCAAGGAATATTTTCTCTAGATCACTTTCCTTCGGTGGAAATAATATTTTGCATTCAACATAGGCTTTCTCTCCCCCTAATGCCAATATTAGATCTTTAATAGCATACTTCAAAATAATCCCCTACGATGGGCTTACAATAATTCATATTCATGTATGTCCGTCTACAAGCGGAGGCCCATTTATGTATGCTATGATGAAATTTTATGGGAAATATTCACACATATATTTAAATATGGGGGTTATCCTATATTATATGCAGTGAGCTAGAATACATAAAGTGCATTTAAGAATGTTCAAAGATTCCTACAAACTCGGGGATGTTCTCCCCGATGTGCACATATCATAGTTTATAAAACTATTTCATTATATAGCTTCTTTATTATTTAGCCAAAATAATTGATCCATGTACTCTTAAATTAAAAATAAATTTCAAATATATAAAATACGCAACATCCAATTCACATGGAATTTCTTCTAGAATTTTCTAATTGCCATTAATGCAAAATTCCCTTAATGCCTTTTCTTCGTAAATCCCAAATCATCATGAGTGTGTTATCCATCATCTTAGTTCCACAATTATTCACCCCATCGATTGGGTTAGTCTCTGTTGAACGAATTTCATATCGACTTACTCCCCCTGATCTTAGTCTACTTGGCCCTAGACCAATCTATTGCTTATGCATACGATGCACTAAAAGCAAATAATTTCTTAGTTCAACGGGAACCATATAGACATAGCATGCTAGCTAGCCAATTTCATTATGAGGGAAGTGCAAAGGTAGCTACTAGCTACAACTATAGCTTCTATGCTAATATTCATGCAAGAGTGAAGATAGTTTAGCTCAATGAGAGAACAACATAGCAATACACATGCATGTGTAATGTGGAATATTAGTATTTAGTCCAACATAATAGATAACAACAAAAATACAAAGCTACAAGCTTGTGTAATTAGTGCAGTAGAGAAAGTTAACTTGGCCGGAAGGGACGCGGGCAGAACTTCAAGTCCCGATACATGCACCTAAAATAGATTTAGGAAGGCTATGCCTATTAAATATATATTACCCATATTTTCTTATGCCTTTACCCAAAATTTCTCCCCCTCATGCCATAATTACTTCAAGTAGTAATATGCTTCTTGCATCATCTATGAATAATCACTTCTAATGCTCCATAGAATCCAATCATACTTCTAGTATTCATTGGTTTATGGCATGAAATTCACATACATAGGGTAGAGCAAAACTTCTAGTTCTCGGGCTAAAAATATTAAATACTTAGTTTTAGGATTATACTAGTTCTTGGCTAAATTTGTCCTTCTAGGAGCAATTCATATACCAGTATAGTCCAATTGTTCATGTGATTCAAGAAAATTCAGTTCCCTTCCACCTACATGGTAGTGGTACACAAAGAACTATAACCTTCATAGTTAATTGAGGCTTCTTTTGTGGATAAAATAATGCAAAATTATTTAGATAGGCAATAGACAATTATTTATATGTGAAACATATAAATCTAATTTATTCCATGAGAAATTAGCATATATTACTTCAGGTAACAATTGCAACTAAGAATATTAAATATTTTATATTAGCCTTCAAGCTAATAAATTAACCATTAATCACTTGATTCAATGGAAATTAAAACTTAATGTATCAAAGACAACAAATTTATAAGCACATGATTTATATTCTTTAAAAGTTCTTATATGTCTTAGCTTCAACGCTTGACATCTAGCAGCTTCATGCTTGCTCGATCCTTCTAGGAGTATGATATATGTAAGTCATATATTCAAAGTTAATACAATTGACAATATCCTGGTTTATAAAGCTGTTTAAAAAATTTAACTTAATTTCTGTTTGAGTAATGGTAAATTTAAATACTTCATGTATTACATTACATTGCTCTGTGATATTCTATACACAAGAGACATTTCTTCGAGAATATGCATTGATAAAATCTTATTTACCATCTTGTCTTTTAGACATTTAGTATAAAGCTTTAAGCTATTATTTATAGAGCAGCACTATATCTCAATCTATAAGCTTGAAAAATTCAACTTTCAATGCAATATGATATTCTATAATTATAATTTGGGATTTTACTCATGCAGTGAGTCCCATAATGCCTTAATTTGTTACTTCTCATGGCCATATAGTCATTCTAGAGAGTAATTA
Organism: Themeda triandra; assembly: GCA_018135685.1. Classification (NCBI taxonomy): domain Eukaryota; kingdom Viridiplantae; phylum Streptophyta; class Magnoliopsida; order Poales; family Poaceae; genus Themeda; species Themeda triandra. Next base: position 257,730 of record JAENPR010000621.1, on the reverse strand, counting down.
AAAATTACAATGCTTAAGTCCACTTCACTTCAGTGATAGTAGAATATCCTTCTAGAATTTAATAACGACCATATGAAATAATTATGCCATTCAAGACAAGCCCAGGATATTCTTTCTTCATAAACGTATGCATATATCATTATATAGATAAATCATGTGCATATAGGTTTACTACACGTAAACAAGTAGCAAGGCACAAAAAGACAGTGGATGGTTTATACAAAATATTCTTAGAAGCATTCTAAGATGAGCCTCTCAAATGTGACAAGTCTAAGATCTGCAAGATTCAGAGAGCTCATATTTCTTATACCACGTTTCTAATATAATTATTCAAGATTTTATTTTTACAATTACATGGCATATCTTACTTTAGGTCGTTCAGTGACCCGCACACAAACTTTATATGCAAGTTTGCAGCTTCAGGCTAAAACAGGCAACGACAATCAGCTACAGGTGGAATACACTCAATCCAGGCAGAGGACATGACAAATACGCTTATAGTCTTTTCTGATACTGATATTTCAAAATCAGAATTTTTAGCTTCAGGCTACTCCGTAGAGTCGATATGAGCCGTCGGAACGCGAATCTCGGCATGCAGGCGAAAGACATTTTCAATGCCAGCTGCATCTGCATGGGGTCATCACACTAGCATGATATTTTGTTGTGGCGTGCTGGCCGTGTGTCGTGGGGCCAAAGAGAGGCAACTCAAAGGCATGCGAGCCGAGCTGATGCGAAGGGCTCCTAGACATCCAGTACAATGATTCCGATGAGGTCGTGTGGGCATACGGGCCGCAGCACGACTACAAGTCAATAATATACCAGATACAACACCTGTGATGCGTGTGCGTTTGTATCCTACGGGGATACGTTGATGCTGGCCTTATGTGGAAGTCCATCATGCTCGTACGAGATTAAAAATTCCATCTATGTATACAGTGCTCGTACATGTCCTGTACTACTTGTACATATGGTTACCTACTACCGTGGTAGGCAGTTCTGATTTGGAGTCGTGCATGGTTCCAACACGATCCTATCTTGTACTACTTGTACATATGGTTACCTACTACCGTGTAGGCAGTTCTGATTCGGAGTCGTGCATGGTTCCAACACGATCCTATCTTGAGTATAGTAAGATCATGATGGCGGTGGTTGTTCATGCGACGGCGCACAGCCGTGAGCGTTCAGGCGACGGCAGGCGTGTGCATTCAGGCTGCGGTGGCTCACATATGCAGGCGAGCAAAGCCGCGGTGGTGTCCATAATAATTTGCAAATTCAAATTCAATTCTACAACAGTAGCTAGGGTTGCTACTTCTAGTAGATCTAGATTCACATGAACTAGTCTTCTTGCCTATTAGATTTGGGTTCATAATTAATTAATTAGTCTGCGAGCTGATCAATTATGTTGTCGTTGGACTTCATGCCAACGCTTTTGCCGTTGATATTGCCCTGATTTGGCGTTCAAGCCCAATAGTGTGGTTATGAAGTTTCTTGACAAGTCTAGTAGATTGTACTTTGTCATGCTTCTTGCATGTACATATATGTACTGCACGTACAGATTCTATATTGCATTGGAAAGCATAGACTAGCTCGAAGGCTAGCACAATAGTCAAGCAATCTGCGAGATCTTTTCCATACCTTTTAAAGGATGCCAATTTGATCTACCCCACGTGTCGCGTAGGACAGTGTTTAGTAGATATATATCGCGTAGGGCGCTTGGCATTGTCGTAGACATGTCTGCTTGACGATGACGGTACATGTCGATGCAGTGCAGATTAGTTGCAGGTAGAAGTAGCAGATCCGTTCCGCTAACAACGTCGGGTTGTCGATGTCGTCGAAGTAGTCGCTACGGAACGTCGGTACGGACGTCGGCGTCGAGGTCGGCGGCGGCTTCAATGGCGATGTCGACGAAGAGCTTGTCGTGCTGATAACGTGTTATAAAACATGTTGCCAGTGGTTAGGACCTTCCCCTCTCCGTCTCTCACGATCAACATAGTAGATGAAAGTAGAACAAGTAGACACAAGGTAGGGAGACTAGATACAAGGTAGAGAGACTATTCTTTATTTCTCTAAATATTGGTAATTACAACATAGAGCTCTCACATATATATATTGTCCTGCCAAGGCCTAAGAGTTTCGGTAAGAGCCCATATACAAACGGACTAGGATTAGGATTCCTCATCCTTCTTTCCTTCAAGGATAGAAAGTCTGTGTGTTTTACAACAATACACATATAATGCTACGTATGAGAGAACAAAGAGTTCCCGAATCTGAGAAAACTATTCAGTAAGCATGTTCGCCTTCTTCACTCAGTTTTAATTAAGTAATGAGCAACGGATATTTTTAGATTTTGTTGGCCTGCAACAAGATATGCGGTCGTTCCATTTTAACTATAGGGTTATTTGGTTTTATACCATTAGAATTCTCACGTCTTTGAGATCTACCATTACAATTCTTCAAATTAGAAATATACCATTGCAACTCTTCGCTTTGCTGAAAAATCCCATTGTCTACGTCTTCGAACCGTTTGGGCCCAGCTGCAGTGTATAGTATTTTCATATGGACGATATTGCCCTTAACACCCTAGTCACTGACACATGGGCCCCACTCGTCATCTCCTTCCTCTACTAAAGATTCATCAAGGGGACGTTCTTTATTTAAACACTGACCTGACTTGTTCGACACTGCATTTTATATAAATGGAATTAAGACATTCTAAATCTGACCGTGTCCACTGTGCCTGTGCGGGACTGATTGAACACAGCTTTCATGCAACGCTTGATTGTGCACAAGCAAGGAACCTCCGCTGGGCCATGAGAGAGCACTGGCCTCAACCAGGCTAGCGGCTTTTCAAGAAATCAGGCCCATATTGGTTTCTTCTATTGCTTGGATGAATCTTTAGTAGAAGAAAACAAATCTACTTGCCGTGATATGATATAGGTGCCTCCTCATCCTCAATGAACATTACGTTTCCTATTAGACAGGAATTGTTCTCACAGACATACTATTTAAATCATCATTCCCCACGATGTTTCGTGATGTATTTAGTTAGCAGGGATGGGCGGATGGCAGCTGCCGCTGCGTGCGCGTGTGCGAGCAGTCGCCGCCGCCGCGGGCGCGCGAGCGAGCACGCCCCTGTGCACGAGCAGCCGTCGATGTGCCCGAGCAGCTGTCGCCACGTGCGCGCGAGCAGGCAATAGGCACCTCGGGTGGGCCTCCAGACCACCACCATGGGCAGCAGCAATGAGCCCCCTGAGAACGAGCAACAAGATAGAGAAGTAAGGATGTCGGCCATGGTAGGATGGCAGGTAAGAGGAGAGGAAGGGGATGACGAGTGGGGCCCATGCGTCAGTGACTAGGGTGTTGAGGGCAATATCGTCAATACGGAAATATTATACGCTGCAGCTAGGCCCAAACAGTTTGAAGACGTAGACAATGGGATTTCTCAACGAAGCGAAGAGTTGCAATGATATATTTCCAATTTGAAAAATTATAATGGTACATCTCAAACGCATGAGAATTGTAATGGTATAAAACCAAATAACCCTTAACTATATAATGCCTTCATTAATTGTTGTAAAATAGAAGCTATTTAGTTTCAAATTAGTCCAAACAATATGCCTAGGTTGGGCTACTTATCGAAGTCTCTAATGTTGGAATGTTTAAATAGGTTTACGTTGGAAATACCACACTAGCACCACTGTTAATGAATGCGAAAGAGCTAATTTCATCACAATACGAAATCAGCTCAGGTGGTCACCTTTTACATGGAATGAAACATATGCATCATACATATACATAGAGGAAATCAACAGCAGTCACAACTGATTCCTACAGGTTTCAACCAGCTGTCAACACATCACCCTAGTTGCAGCCGAATCATAACTGACTGAAACTGATCACAACAGCACCAGCAACAAGCCACTTTCAACTCAGTCGCAAATAGTTGGAAGTGCTCGCAATCAGAAATAACAAAGATACCGGATTTAACGTGGAAAACCCCCAAATCGGGGTAAAACCACAGGACCAAGCCAGCCAAATCTTCTTCCACTATATGCTTGTGGGATTACAACAAGTTCATCTCTAGATACCACTAGAGCCTCAAGATGGCAGCGAGTATCTCTAGATACCACTAGAGCGGTTGAGATGTAAAGATACAACAGATCATGGATCTCAACAACAAGATTTGGGGCTGCTACTTGAAGGGTGGATATATCTCACCAAATGACGGTGGAACTCAGATTAGAGGCACCAAGGATGTGGATCTAAAGCTTCACAACCTTATAGACGATGAATCCCTCTTGATCTATTATAAGATCTCCTCTCTAATTAATCTCACTCTCTCCATCACTCTTTCTTGTCTCTGATTTTTCTCTCTTCCCTCACTCATGCACAGGAGCAAGGAGCTGAACTGAATGCTGTGTCGATGGGATTCAGAGGCTTCCCCATCCTTCTCTTATATGGTAAGAGGCAAAACCTTAAACGCACACCAAGTTGATTCACTTCTTATGCTATACCTATGACGTGTGGGCCTGCTCTGTAAGAGCATTTACTCTCTTTAACTGTCCACTTTTGAGGAGGATTCTCAAACAGTTTATTAGTATCTTTTGAAACCAATAAATAAATTGCAAGTCTACTCAACTTTTTTTGATAACTGTATATATTATATATTAAAGCAGCGTCGACCAAGGAAAACCGAGTTACATCACGGTCCTGTGACCGAAAAAGAAGACAACAGCGTCGACTAAGACGCAGTGTAGGATGGTTATACCAGTGAGGGGTATTTGCAGGGGCGTTGAAGACGTGTGCACCCGGATGGACTGACCGCGCGTAGCATCGGTGAAAGGAGGGTCGATGGAGCCGTCGAAGAAGAAGCACGCCGGCAACCGAAGGATATTTTTGTTGTCGTCGCCGGAGGTAGAAGGAGCTCATACCGAAGACCTAGATGGAGGCAGATACGTTGAACCAGCGCCTGAGAAGTAGCTGGCTGCATTGTATAGATAGAGTCGTGCACAGGACAGTGGACACTGACGACCTAGACCACTCAAAAGGAAAGGCCCATAATGAACCAAATTAAGTGTCCGTGCTGCAAGCCACCATATGTGTCCTTTCTGCTTCAACTTCAACTCGGAGAAGACTGCCACCGCCATACATGGACGGGCAACCGCTCTGCGCCGGCTGTTGGGCACGAAGCAGGGCTCCCTGTCGAACCTGCTCTCGCCGAAGTCGATGTGGGCGAGGTCGGTCATGGCCAGGTTTTGGCGAACCTGGACACATGGGCCACGTGAACCGCGCCGGCAGCACCGTGCGCCGCGTCGACGCGCTCATCCGGGCCGGAGTCGTCGTTGAAGATGGAGTCGGCGGGGGACATGCAGTTGTTGGAGCAGGTCTTGAGCAGCGCTAGCATCTCGTGCCGTGGGCAGGGCACCAGTAGTCTCTGGATGGCCCGTTGCTCTCGCCACCGCCGTCGCCGCCCGTGGACCCGTCGCCGACGTCGTCGTGGTCGACAAAGAAGCTGTTGCCGACAGAAGCCGAACCACCAATCTCGTTGACTTGATGTTGTTGTTGTGGCTCCGTTGGAGGGCAGCTGCTGATGGGCGTGGCGTGTTCGCCAGCCTCCGTGGCCATCTCCGCAGCCGGCGAGAACGACGGCAAGCAGGTCGCCGACGGCAGCAAGCACAACCTCCTTGCACGGCCACCGTGTGGCCAGAGGTGAGGATGAAGTCCTCGAAAGGTCCCGCCTTGACGAGCAGCGAAGCCAGCTCGGGAGACTCAGCTTCATCTCCATCGTGTTCCACTACAGCTTCCATGGCGTTACAGCCGTAGGTAGATTTGGTAGGGATGGCCATCTAGGGCCTTTATTTCTCAGTGGCTGTACAAGGAAGAAGGAAGGTAAATGAGAAAGGGGACCCGACCCTCCTACCCTGCCGCCGGCGAGCTCGCCGGGGAGAAGGCAGAGGGCCGGCAGCGGTGCTACTAGGTGGGGATCAGAGAAGAGGATTTGGGATTGGATGGAAGGTTGGGGAAGAGAAGAGGAAGAAGATGATGATACTACTCAGAGCGAGTACTACTCGACGAGCGAGAGCTTAACTTTGATCAGACTTTGACACAGGTAAAGAATCAGGCATCGTAGTTCAATTTCGCTAACATGCATAAGGTGCTCTTGTACTTTGAAAATCCTTTAAATCCTGAAATGTTAAGACACGAGTTAATAATTAGATAAAAAATTGAAAAGAAAAACATGTAGTCTTAGCAGATCAGTGCAGCCAGACCGTTTAGATCTAAAAATACTTATTATATGCGATAATTTTAGGAATAAATATTGTTTATTTTTATAAAAAACATGTATATTAAAAAGGAAAAAGTCTATTTTTCCTTCCTCATCTTTTGTGAAAGTTCGTTTTTTGTACATCAATTCTGAACCCAGACATGTGAGCTCCCTCATTTATCCAATCCATGCACTTTGGCTCCCTATGGTTTTGAGTCCGGTTTCGTCGCCACGTCGGATGACTGACTCACCCAAAGATAGGCATCAGGACGTGGGCACTGGCTTAGACGAACTGCACTGGGAACTGTAAAAGAATCCTACAGTAGGTTTTACAGGATGGAAGAGCTGCACTGGGTTCTTCTAAAAGCTATGGTATCCAAGGGTCATCCTCTATCACCGCGATACAGTCCATCCGGTACCGGCCTAGGAGAGAGAGCACGCGCATGCGCGGGAGAGAGAGAGCATGTGCTAGCGATGGTCCTCACTATTTTAACTACCTAAAAAATATTATAACTCACAAACCAAAAAATCAAATTAAATTTCGATTACACCATTGAATTCATTTTCAATAAATCCTTCAAAACAAGATCTCACATGGATATATTTAGATAAAATTTATTTACAAATATGTGGGCCTCACTGTTGGTAGTTGATATAGAGTATGAGATATAGAGGATGATGGGTGTGGAAGAAATGTATATAGAGGAAAAAATCTTGATGACTAGGACGAATAGAGCGCGGGTAGTCTTAGCTCCCTCTGCCACATCCCCGACGTGGAAGACAGTCACATTGCAAGGGCCAGGGACCGGCGGTTTCGGTGCCATGAGCTCGTCTGCCCCATGGTTGAGGCGAGCTGACGGGCAGCCATAGAAATCGGCAGCGTCGACGATGACTCGCTGCCTGTTAGATAATGACATGTTGATGTAACTCATGTAGCATACGACCTTGTAGTCGTGATGCACACGGTCGGTCTGGATGCGTAGAGTTGTTAGATATGTATCTACTCCTAGCCAGTTACTAACCGTGTCTCTAACCAATTCTAAGATAGAGTTTGAGTTTGTTGTAATCCTGTAATGCCATGATGAGGTGTTTCACCCATCCTATATAATGAAGGAACCGAGCACCGGTTTAGGTGCCTCGTCCTCACCAAACAATCTTCCAATTTTACATGGTATCACGAGCCTCTTCCTAATGGAAAACCTATGGCGTTCAACCCATCTTCCTCCTCCTCTGCCGCCATGCCAACCTTCTCTGGCCATGGCATTTTTCTCCTTCCGCCAAGTGAGAAGCTCATCCGGAGTAATCATGTCCTATGGAAGGTGCAAGTCCTGTCCACTCTTCGTGGTGCTCAACTCGCTGAGTTCATTGATCCGGCAGCAGCAGCACCAGATGTATACCTTCCTCCAAGGATTCTGCAGAAGGCGGTGACAAGAAGGAGCCTTCAGCGAAAAACCCAGAGTATGGGATCTGGATCGCTAAAGATCAGACGGTCCTTAGCTACATCCTGTCCAATCTTGGACGAGAGATCCTTGGGCAAGTCTCCACCAAGGTCACCGCTGCCACGACGTGGGCAGCTATTGAAGAGATGTTTGCTTCCCAGAGTCGTGCTCGTCTCATCACAACAAGGATGGCCCTTGCTACCGCTTCAAAGGGTGCATCCTCCATGAGTGAATATTTCACCAAGATGAAGAGTCTTGCTGATGACATGGCATCAACGAGAAGGAAACTTGAAGACGATGAATTGATCTCCTACATCCTCACCAGTTTGGATCTTGAATTTGACCCGGTGGTGACTTCCATCACAACTCGAGTGGAGCCGATCACCGTAGGGGAACTGTATGCTTAGCTTGTGAGCTATGAGCAGCGCCATGAGATCAGAGGCAACAATGGAGGGCAACAGTCCTTAGCCAATCTAGCTGCTAAAGGAGGACACAACTCCAACTCCAACAACAACTCCCGTGGTGGGGGTCGCTCTGGACGCGGTGGTTTCAATCGCGGTGCGAAGAATGGCCGTGGAGGAGGCCGCTCTCAAGGAAGCAATTTCATTGCCGGCCTATTTTGTCAGGTGTGCGACAAAGAAGGGCATCCAGTGTGGAGGTACTTCAAGCGCTATGACTCCTCTGTCAATGGACCACCTCAACAATAGAAGACTGCATCATCTGCAACTACCAACTATGGTGTAGACACCAATTGGTATATGGACTCTGGGGCAACCGACCACATCACTGGTGAACTCGATAAGCTTACCATGCGTGACAAGTATCATGGCGGTGAATCACTCTGGGCATTGGGTTAACCAAAACCGATTGGTTTGGTTCTTTGGTTTTCCAGCAAATTCAGTTACCTGAGAACTGCTGACTGATCGGTTCTTCAGAAAAATAGGAACCGAGCAATTCAGTTTCGGTTAATTTTGGTTCGGTTCTAGTTCTAACTGAACTAACCGAGCTTCAAGTCCACACACGGTTTGGCAAAGGAGAAAAAATTAAAAAAAGAAAAAAGAGAAAGGAAAGGGGAAAACAGCAGATGCTGCACCATGGAGGGGCCGCGCGCTGCTGGGGAGCCGCGCTGTCATGCGCCACTGGCCGGCCGCCGCAGGAAGCCGCGCGCGCTGGGGCCTAGGACCACTGCGTGAGGCATCGCCGTCGAGCCCTTTCCTCTGCGTGATGCGCCGCCGCCGGGAACCTCGCCTCTGCGTGATGCGCCGCTGCCGGGCACCTCGCCTCCGCGTGGCGCTCCGTCTCCAAGCCCCTCATGCCTCGCCTCTGCGGCCGCGTGATGCGTGGCCGACGAGCACCCGCCTCCGCCCGATGTGCCTATTCTTCGTGGTTCGGGCAGCGGAGGAGAGTGGGGGCGGCGGCCGATGGGGAGCGGTAGGATTGTGGGTGACATTGGAGCAGGCTAAGCAGCCAGCTGGGGGGGAGTGAGGGCATTGAGGGGGCGATGGTAGCCGAGCAGCCGAGCATTGCGCTGTTGGCGGTCCTTAACTCACTTTTTATACCACCATTAATTATATAAAATCCACGCATAACTTAGTGAATAGGGCTTTATGCTAACAATTTCCACAAGTTTTGGTGTTTCACTTGTTTTGCAGGTCAACACTGGAATACACCTAAAATGGGCCAATAAACACAAGAAAACTATGATATGAGAAGGTGGCCCACTTACCAGATAATTCGGGTCTCAAACATAGTCTAAAATACCAAGCATGGACCCAAGAGGTGGAAGCCCAAAACTCGGTCCAACTCCATCTTGGGCTGCAGGAGCGGGGTTGAGTATTTTGGCCATAAATCCCTCATCCGGAGTCCATTTTCAGTGATCCACCCGGCCACGCGAAGCTGACGACGAGGCCCACGTGCCTGCAAAATATGGGCCCCAGCTGAGTAACCCTGGGCGCGCGCGCGCCCTGGGCGCGGGCGTGCCTACGCGGGCGACGGCTGGGCCCATCTTTGGCCTGTAGCTCCTTGCCGCCAGCCCAACACCAATGACGGTGGGGATTCTGTGAATGGAAGGTGGGAAACCACCCTATGAGGTCGGTTTTGGACCTACCATGTGAGGATGACACTTTTCTAAAGAGCCCCCTCCTCTCCACCTATAAAAGGAGGCCTCCTCCTCCTCATTCAACACACCACATCAAGGAAGAGCACCACTCCAATTGGGCTAAGGCCCTAGCTAGACTTAGAAATGTAGAAGGAAGAGATGTGAGGGAGAGTTTGGGGAAGAAGTGCCGGGCTTGTCGGCGACCTTCCCCCGCTTGTACCTCGGCGGATGCTTGCCTTGTACCTCTACGGGGGACATCTTGTACCTCTATGGGGTACATAGTAAGTGTTCGTAGTTCCCTTGGTTATTAAGTCTTTGTTTTGGTTACACTTTACTCTTACTTGTTTGCGGGATCGTCGTTCGTCCCCGTGACGGAAGCTCTAGTAAGAGGACCCCTGATAGAGACGGGAGCTCCTGGCCACCGCTAGAGTTGTAGCAACTAGCATAGACGTGGTGACTAGGCTAGAACCTACCTTCGTTTGCTTCGTGGTCCACGGTTGAGGTGGTAGGCGGCAGGTGGTGACAGCCTTGTCCGTCCCTTGTGGCCACGACGTAGAGCCTCAGGCCGGCATCACCTAGCAGACCAAGTGTGATCCGGTGCCCGAAGTGAGCAAGTAAAGGCAGAGTTTAGCTATCCTTAGACCCAAAGCCATAGGAATCCTTCTCTACCCTCATCAGCTATCCTTGTGTTGTCCTTGGACGAATTAGCTAGAAGAAGTATCTCCGTTCCCTGTGGAAAATACGATACCCTGAATACTTCCGGGTGAAATGCTACAACGGTGATTCCGTGCGCTTGCGGATTATTTCTGTTTGCGTTAAGAAATACCAACAAGCATTTCTGGCGCCGTTGCCGGGGAACGGTTGCTATTTCTTCGAACCTAGTTTGTCCTCGTATCGTATCCTTTATTTTAAAAAAAAACAAAAAAATCCTTTTTATAAAACATTTCTTTTGACCTACCACCATGAAGCCAACCACAATTCCAAATCTTTTTGCTTCAAAGGGCGAGTTCTTTGAGCCAAAATATTTTTTTTAAAAAAAACAAAACTTTTCATCCGGCTACAAACTCCACCCTAGATTCAAAACCTTGGTTCGGGCACAACCCTTCTCATGGCTTGATCATGAGGACCTGTTTAGCCACCTGCAAGATTTCAAGGAGATGTGTTCATGCCTAAGCATTCCTGTCATGACACAAGAAATTCTTAAGTGGAAATTGTTTTCGTTCTCCATCAACAAGGAGGCAAAACAATGGTACACTAATGCCGTGGGAAGTTTTAATGGGGACTAGGAAGAACCTTAAAACAAAGCTTTGTCTTGCATTCTTCCCTATGTCCCGTTTCAACTCTCCACCAAGGGCACTCCTTGATTTTGAGCAAGATGAGAAGGAGTCTATAGGTGCAGCCTGGGCCAGGTTTTCAATGTTATTACACATTGGCCTAGACATTTCATTACCCGATGGTGTAATTTTACGTCTCTTTTGTATGGGTCTTGACATAAATGCTGACCTGTGCCTAGACATGACTGCTGGAGGGAGATTTACACGCAAACCCATGACAGATCAAGTAGAATTGCTTGAGTGCTTCATAGCCAAACACACTTCTTCTGTCATAAGAACCCCTCTAGGCAACAGTTATGTCGAGTGTGGGGGAATCCCTATTGGTCGAATCCAACCACATAACTTCTTTAGGTTTGACTTATGACCCCTCACCCGAACCACGAACACCGAAGGAAGGAATGTTTTATCCTTCGGAGTTCACAATCAAAATTCAAGGATTATGGCAGAACCTCGAACACGTCTTGAGGTTTTATGAGATTTCCATATCTATGCCATCCTTGATTTTGATCTTCTCATAAGGCCACCCTCTTGAAAATTTTTTTTTAAAAAAAGAGAACCATTTCAAGGGAGCCTAGATGAGAAGTTTGGAAGTTTTGCTTCGCCCCCTATCGCTTGCCCCGAAACCCAATGGCAAAGCAAAGCTACTTGTTCGAGCAGTGAAGTTTACATTCCCGTTCACACGAGCTATCTTTTCATCCTTATGAAATGGAACGTTCACTTCACCCTCGCTCGAACAAGAGTCATGTCCCTCACGGCCATCAAAACATTGTTCTCAATAAGGGCCGAGATTCAATGTTCATCCTCGATGTTATATCTTTTAAAGATGAAGTCTTCCAGGCCATGGACATGCCCGAAGCAAGAACTCTAGAGATTAAGCGAGGGCCCCTAAATGAGCATGTTGCAACCTCTCATGTTTTGAGCTCAATTTTAGGGTCTCTAGAGTTTGTTTCACTTCGAACCACCTACTTCTACGAGGATCGAAACCATCTCTTAGTTCTAGTTGTCAAACCTTTTAAGAGAATGGTTGTGATGCTTTTGTTTTCATGAACATTGCAAATCCCGTAGTAGCACGGTGGGGTGAACCTTGCAGCTTGAACAATTTTGCCAAATGTTTGGTGGAGTAGATGGGGACTACACCACCATTGATAGCTGCAAGATAAAGTTCACACGGTCAAGCTTAAGACCAAAACTTAAGCACTGCCGGGAGATACCCCGGATTATCTTGAAAAAAAACATTGCTATTATTATTTTGATTAATCATAAAAAAAACAACTCTCCTTTTTAATAAAAGCAAGGACCTGTCTTCGAGTTAGTATCCACCCTCGGGTATTCCTGTCGCTAACCATTTCAGGTTGAGAAAAGCATGGGTCATACGATGCTTGAAAATGAGGAGCGACATCACTTACAAACCTTGATGCTCTTGGAGGATGGTGAGATGCCCAAATTCCATACACACCAAGTGGTCATCCAAAAAAAAAACAAAGTAAAGGATGATGTCAACCTTGCCCCCAAAAAAAATGGAGTGTTGAAAAAAAAATATTGATGAAAAAATAGAAAAGAAAATGATACATGAAAAAAAAAGAAAAAAAAAGAGGGACACATAAAGGTCCCTGGATTTTTAAAAGAAAAGGAAGAAAAAATAGAGGGGCACATGAAGGTCCCTGGACTTTGAAAAAAAAAGTGGGGACACATGGAGGTCCCAAGACTTCAAAAAAAATTTGGAGGAGAGACAAGGAGTAGGCTGGCTCTCTATGTCCAAATAGAAACACTTGTGGGCTGCCTAACTCCACCCAACATTGCTTCTACGAGCAACAAGGGCTCGCCTCCAAACCTTTGCTAAGTCATCATGCTAACCACAAAGAAGAACTCCAAAGCTTCACACATACATCTTTGTGGCAACTACAATCGGGTAAAGCAAAGGTAATGTTTACCAACTTGTTTTCTCATACTTATCTCCATATGATCACATAATTTCATGCTTCTTTAGCTTATGTCATTTGCTCTATGTTTGGGTGTATTCACATGGGCACATGTGATACATCCCTAGGCTTTTAAATTAAGCATGGTGCTTAGGTTAAAATAGCCTTCTTTAATCAATTTTTGACATGGTGTTGAAATTTGATTAATGAACTCTGAGTTGGTGTCATAATCAATAGAAGTAATCTATCATGGAGATAATTCAAGGCTTGTTCTATGTTGCAATCCCTATCTTAGCCTTGCTTGAGTTTTAAGAAAAAGTTGGTGAACAAGTTTATAATCACAATAAAAGTCTGGCTCCCCGGGTTTCCCAACCGGCAGAGCCCTTTTACTTGTTTTTCTTTTTTCTTTTTGTTTCTTTGAAAATAAAAACAGGTACAAGAACAAGTGTGGGGTAGATCTCTCAAGCATAACTAACTCTCACATTCGAGATCTCCCCAAACACAATGCACAACATCAAGCAACTCATCATGCAGAAGGACAAAGCAAACGACTTTCATCAGCTCCTTCACCTTCAACGGTGGTTTGTGCAACTCTACCCTCGCATCTCCTAAAGTTTTGAAGTTTAAATTGTTTAAATTAAAAAAGACAAAACTTTTGACACAACATCTCCATGCTATCCTTTGATAAAAAGTTTGCATACTCTTTATTCCTCGCTAATATTCCTATAGATTGTGAACAACTATCGTAGGGACCCCATGTTATCTAAGTAATTGGAGTATGTGATATAGCTGGATGATTTGAACCTTGCTCTTTTTATGAAAGAACTTGGGATTTATTTTACAAAATCAAAAACAATAGCATGCTCCTCAATGATAAAGAATTTCCTACCAAGGCCATATGACATGATTCATGTTTACAAAACCTTTTGTCATTTGCTACTTGTCGATCATTGAGCTTAGTCAAATTGTTTGTGACCGATGTTAGACTATAGTCATGCACCCATGATTGAGATTCACTTGCACCCACCAAATAAACTGCCGCTCTCACCCCGAGAGCTGCGCACAAACATGCACCACATCCACCAAAAATGCCAACTCTTACACTAAGAGTTGCGCACCACTGATCCACCAAATAAAAATGCCGACTCTCACCTTGAGGGTTGCGCATTCCTTAGCTACCAAAAATCTACTCCACGCATTCTATCATGATACCTCTCTCTCCATTCCAAAATTCTTCATAGAGAGCTATGGGATATGTTTATTTCAAAAAAAACTTTTTGCCAAGGGGCATGAATTGGACAAGGGTCCAAGCAATAAAATAACGGGATATCAAAGATCTCCGTTCAAAAAAAAGAAAAAAATAAGGAAAAATAAAGAAAAAAAAGAGAAGATGAAAAAAAAGAAAAAAGAGAATATTTTTTTAGCATACGTCTCATAGCCCATGCTCTCCCAAAATTTCCATCCCTCAATAAAGAGAGAATCATGATGCATGGAGTAGCCAAAAATACTACAAAGATTAGGAACCACCAAATATTCCACACACTTGCACATCTCATCAAGGTGCATGACTTGTGTCTTCATATGGTCCGGTTTTTGACTTAGCAACATATGTGATACAAGTATGCCCACTTTCATACTTGCCCAAAACTCCACTCACAGCTTTAGTGGTAGGACATGAAAGAAGACAATTTCAAAATGCCTTTGGTGAGGTAATCATACACTTTGAGCGACTTGAGAGTATCATTTGAGGAGCTAAGCTATGATTTACATTTTCAAAATCGCTTGAAAATCCAAGTTTCTGAGCAAACTATTGCAAGGGGATTTGAATCCTTGTTATTCCATTATTCAATTACCCAAGATTAGGGATGAAAATGAAAATGGTAAAAATGATAATGGTAAAAATAAATGGAATTGAAAGTGAAAATGATTTAGCCCTCTTCCGATCGTTTCCGAAGATTTCCATATTTAATCGGTAATTTACCGTTGGTAATTACCGATACAACACATACTTTTGGTCCAATTAGCCCACATCTAAGCATGCCCAAGCAGCCAAGCCCATTAATCTGCACATGGAAGCACTAAAACATATAAGGTATATTTTTTATTATTGGAAAGGCACTAGGAATAGGGAAGTATTTGGTGCGTATAGAAACAATGAGCCAAATAGGCAGGCAACAATCACGTTTAGGTACTAATGTGCTTTAGTGCTTTAGTTGCTGCCTTGTATAAATAGTTAATATCTTGACTCATATAATACATTGTTCCTTTGATTTTCCAGCATCTAAGATTAGTGTGAACTATGTGGTTTTATCTCTACGGTTTGGTATGTTTATCGTTTTTACTATATCATTTTTGTCAATTTCGACCGTTATTGTTGTGTTTTCCGAAATTACCGTAATATCGATGCCGTATTCATTTCCGACAATATCGTATCGATTTCGTTTTCAAGAAAAAATTATGAAAGTGAAAATGATTTAGCCTCCTTCCGATCGTTTCCGACCGTTTTCATCCCTACCCAAGATACCTTGGTAGACACTCCAAAGTTCACAAGTGCAGGTGAAGCTTGGAATATCTTGTATGCAGATTATACATCAAGGAGTTGACCCATCTTAGTCTTAAAACTTTACTCGAGGACGAGCAAAGGCTAAGTGTGGGGGATCTTGTTGGCGGTCCTTAACTCACTTTTTATACCGCCATTAATTATATAAAATCCACGCATAACTTAGTGAATAGGGCTTTATGCTAACAATTTTCACAAGTTTTGGTGTTTCACTTGTTTTGCAGGTCAACACTGGAATACACCTAAAATGGGCCAATAAATACAAGAAAACTATGATATGAGAAGGTGGCCCACTTACCAGATAATTCGGGTCTCAAACATAGTCTAAAATACCAAGCATGGACCCAAGAGGTGGAAGCCCAAAACTCGGTCCAACTCCATCTTGGGCTGCAGGAGCGGGGTTGAGTATTTTGGCCATAAATCCCTCATCCGGAGTCCGTTTTCAGTGATCCACCCGGCCACGCGAAGCTGACGACGAGGCCCATGTGCCTGCAAAATATGGGCCCCAGCCGAGTCACCCTGGGCGCGCGCGCGCCGGGCGCGGGCGCGCCTGCGCGGGCGATGGCTGGGCCCATCTTTGGCCTGTAGCTCCTTGCCGCCAGCCCAACACCAATGACGGTGGGGATTCTGTGAATGGAAGGTGGGAAACCGCCCTATGAGGTCGGTTTTGAACCTACCATGTGAGGATGGCACTTTTCCAAAGAGCCCCCTCCTCTCCACCTATAAAAGGAGGCCTCCTCCTCCTCATTCAACACACCATATCAAGGAAGAGCACCACTCCAATTGGGCTAAGGCCCTAGCTAGACTTAGAAATGTAGAAGGAAGAGATGTGAGGGAGAGTTTGGGGAAGAAGTGCCGGGCTTGTCGGCGACCTTCCCCCGCTTGTACCTCGGCGGATGCTTGCCTTATACCTCTACGGGGGACATCTTGTACCTCTATGGGGTACATAGTAAGTGTTCGTGGTTCCCTTGGTTATTAAGTCTTTGTTTTGGTTACACTTTACTCTTACTTGTTTGCGGGATCGTCGTTCATCCCCGTGACGGAAGCTCTAGTAAGAGGACCCCTGATAGAGACGGGAGCTCCTGGCCACCGCTAGAGTTGTAGCAACTAGCATAGACGTGGTGACTAGGCTAGAACCTACCTTCGTTTGCTTCGTGGTCCACGGTTGAGGTGGTAGGCGGCAGGTGGTGACAGCCCTGTCCGTCCCTTGTAATCCCCCACGTCCGGCCACGACGTAGAGCCTCAGGCCGGCATCACCTGGCAGACCAGGTGCGATCCGGTGCTCGAAGTGAGCAAGTAAAGGTAGAGTTTAGCTATCCTTAGACCCAAAGCCATAGGAATCCTTCTCTACCCTCATCAGCTATCCTTGTGTTGTCCTTGGACGAATTAGCTAGAAGAAGTATCTCCGTTCCCTGTGGAAAATACGATACCCTGAATACTTCCGGGTGAAATGCTACAACGGTGATTCCGTGCGCTTGCGGATTATTTCTGTTTGTGTTAAGAAATACCAACATGCGCCGCGAGTGAATGAGCCGAGCAGGGGTCGCGACTCACGAGTGAAGGAGCCGGGGTCGCGGGGGGACGGTGGTGCGGCGTAGGAGGAAAGGCCGTAGGGGGAAAGAGAGTGAATGAGAGATATTTATACTAGGGTTTACTTCTGTTGTTGGGCTAGGTCGTATTTCATGGGCTTTAGACATATTTCAGTTATTTTGGGTCTATTCGGTTAATCGAGCATGGGAACCGAATTAACCGTACTTATTTCGGTTAGTTGAAACCTAGAACCGAATAGGAACCAAAACTGATCGGTTTGGTTAGTTCGGTTTCGGTTCTTGGGTATTTCGGTTCGGTTTCAGTTATTCGGTTTTTTGTGCCCAGACTGAGCGGTGAACGTGTGCATGCTACAAACGGAACAGGTATGGAGATATCCCATGTTGGTCATGGTACTTTGCATTCCTCTTCCAATGGTTTTCATCTTAATAATGTCCTCCATGTTCCATCTGCACGCAAGAGTTTAGTTTCTGTCAATAAATTCACTCGTGACAATGATATCCATCTTGAGTTTCATCCTCATCACTTTGCTGTCAAGGAGCAGAAGATGAGGAAAACTCTCCTCAAAGGTCCATGTGAAGGTGGTCTCTATCCCATCAAGCCCACTTCGAGTAGATCTCCTGTAACATCTCTGATGTTATGGTAACTAAAACCTGACATGTCATCATAATCATCGCAAAGCATTCATGTTTAGGTTAACCCTGATCTGCAACAACTAAAATAAATTTACGTTTCTAGGTTGATTGTGTTTCTGAGATGATGTTTGACTTCACCAAAAATCCTATTTTTGAATGTCATCTCAAATACTTGGTTTATGCTCTATGTACTTTGAGGCGTAGATAGTGTCTACACTAGTGTCAAGCATAGGGTATAAATCCGAGTCGACGAATAAAACTGCAAGCCATTAAAATGATTTTCAAAAGTCAACTTGGTCAACCAAGGGTGTCATTGGGTCTTTGACCTAAAAATGTCCTTGGATGATGTTTGTGATCACTAATGACCAACCAACTAATGTAGAATTTAAATCAAGCTCAAATTCGTTTCTAGGGTTTTTGTCCCCTTTTCAAATTTGATTCAAAATTCAAATTTCTACTTAGAATCTGAAAATGTGTCTTTTTGAGAAAGTTGTAGATCTTGAAAAATTAGGCCAAGGTTGTTTTTGGAAATTTTTTAGTTTAGTTCAAATTTTGGGAGTAATTAGCAAAATTTAGTCCCTGCTATAGTGCTGACGTCATCATCACCTTTATCTCCTCACTGTCGCCGCCGTCGCCGTGGCCGCCGTGCCCATGTCGGCCTGCCGCCGACCGCCAGTGCGCGCCCGACGCTGGAAACCTCTCTGCCCACGTGTCGTCCGTATGTGCGTCGTCGCCATGCCATAAAACCCCCGGCCAAACCCCACTTCTCCTCTTCTTCCTCTGCTCCGCCGCCGAAGCTCCGCCGCTCGCCGCTGCCATCATCGCGCCACTGCACACCGTCCTAGCTAGCCACCAGCACCGCCTCGTCCTTGCCGCTCCACCGCTCGCCGCTGCCGTTGAGCCAAGAAGTGCAAGCCCTAATCCCTCGTAGCGCCTGAACGCCGTCGTCTTCCTCACGGCCGGCCACCGAGCCGCCGCGAGTTCGTCGCCGCAGTTCGTCCTCGTCGTTAGTCCTCTCACCGATTTGTCTTGTAGACATGCCCGCCCTTACCTCGCACATCTAATGCTCCCTTTGGTTCATCGTTTGGTGCACAGGACACACCGGAGCGTCGTTCGTGCCACCAGAGAGCGTCGTCGCCGTCCCTGCCCACGTCGCGCCCGCACCTCCGTCGTCGTCAAGCCTTCATCTTTGTGCGCATCGTCACCAGGGTGAGATTCTTGTCATGCTCGTGCCCTCTGTTTGGTCCCTGGGTCACCGTGGTCGCCGGCCACCGTGCGCCGCCGCCGGCATGGCCTTGTCGTCGCCGCCGCGTGTGTAGTCGTCGTCGCTAGGGTCGCGCTTTGGCCAAATTGGTTCGCGCATCGCATCCGCGTAGTCGTGCTAGGGCCATTGCTCGTGTTAGCCACACCGGAGGAGCTCCGGTGAGCTCCGCAGCCGCGCCGCCGTGCAGCCGCTCCGCCATCGCCGCCGACGATGTAGCTCCGCCGCGTCCGCCATCGCGTAAGCTAGCCCAGAGTGTTTGCCTCGTTGCCCTGAGCACGTAGAGCCCAAGCTCACCGCCGGAGACCTCACCGCCGGCGAGAACCGGCCGGTCAAAGTCGCGCCGCCGCCAGTCAACGTCGGGGGTGGATTTTCCTTTTTATTTATTTATTTTTGAAAATTCATTTAAATGCATTTTTTTGGAAATTCATAATTAATTATTGGTAGCTCCAAAAATTATGAAAATTTTTGTGTATGTTCCCTGTCATGAGCTTGATCTAGAAAAAAATATAATATGCCAATTTTGAGTAGTTTTGCTATGTTCAAAAATTAGCCCTTTTAATTGAAAAATGTGTCTTCCATGATTTTTAATAAATTATTTATCTATCCAAAAATTTTGAAAAATGTTTTGCATACTGTTCATGACCTAATCTATCCAAAATAAAATTTTGAGCTCAATCGACAAATTTTATTTTAATACCTAATTTTGCCTAATTAATTAAGTAATTAATTAATCCTTTTAGTTATCCTTAATCCCTATAGGTTGTGTGACTTTGGCAATTGATTGTTGACCTCAGGTCATTAACCCTAATGACCTTTGGCAAGTTTATTTAATTGTTTGAGTAATTCCTAATCCTGTTTAAGGTTTAATTAATATTTAATTATTTGTTTAACGACTCTCATTAATAAAGTAGTTAACCCTAGGCCTAGATTAGAAAATGTTGTTAATCTTGTTTAACTTTCGTCGAGCATCATGTTTTATATTCCATCATGTTGAACGAGGAGAATTCGTTGATCCAAGTCCGAAGGAGGAACCAGTTCCGGAGTTGGATTTCGGACTTTCTGGTGTTGAGGAGTCCGGTCTCGTCTACTCTCTTGATCAAGGCAAGCCCCGGTTACATTTAAACCCCACCTTATTTTATAAAGTTTTTATCATTTATGTTTTTGTATTGTTGCATCAAATGATAGGAGTTGCGTGATAACCTAATTGATGCATTACCTACCTTGTTACTCGTATATCATCCTTGATACCTGTTTTTATTTCAAAAATGTTTAGTATGCTTAGTTTTGCTTATTTAGAAGGCTTTCAAATGAAATGTTTAAAAAGGAGTTGAAGTGTCATCACCTGTTGAATCACGATGATGGTTAGTGAATTTTAAGATCGGTCGGGTAACTTGCTCAAGGATTGGTTGATGTAGTGTTTCCGACTTGTCAGTTAAGGACCGATCGTTGTAGGCCCGCCTGTGTTTCGAGACTTTGCAAATACTCACATATCTATGGAAAATCTTTACCCTAGGATACTCTATTACTAGGGTAGTGAGCCCGTGCACTGGGAGTGGAGAGATGGTGGGGTACTATCTACCCTCGTGGGTCGTAACCCGGATTGGAGGTGTACAAGTATTCTCGGTGGCTTCCGGAAGCTGTGACTAGTTCTAGAGTGTCCGACGATATTGTTGATATACTTGTGGGTTAGAGTCCCACATATATCGTGTGTTTAGGGATCCTCAGCTGAGTAAATCGATTCGAATCGTCGTTGCTCCTCGGTTATGGAGACTTGATTCTCTGTTCATCATTGTAGTTAAGAAATGGTGGTACTTGATGATAGAGGTAAAAGAGAGTTGTATGAATTATCTTGATCTGCTGGTTTACTTAGAAGTAGGTTAGTATAATTAATCCTCACGATAAGATTTGTGGGTTTGTATGACAAACAAAAATTGTCATGTAAAGTTGAGAATTCATCATAAAAAGTATTTTAAGACGAAATGCCATATAACGACTGCCGCTAAATGTACCGTGTGATGAAAACCTGGAGGACCGTCACAAAATGTGTGAACCTTTTGTGACGGTTGATCCTAGTCATCTTAAATAGTATTTTTTATGACGCTGTCTTGTGTCACATAATGTTCAGTCAACGCGTCACGGAATGCTACGGTCGTCCCTTCAAAGTCATGTATTAGACATTTTTTGTGACGCTTGTGTGACGCCACAGTTTGTGTCACATATTGTTGACCTTTGATGATGATTATTTGTGTCATATATTGCTCAAATATTTGTCACGTAATACGTCAACTACCGTCACAAAATGTCTCCAGTAACCTGATTCATGCACCTATTGCGACGCATTTAGTGACAATGCCAATGAGTCGTATATAATCATGCACATTTTGTGATGCCATGGCTGTGTCATGGTACCTACAGCCGTTACAGACCATCAAAGACGACCCTTTCATTCAATGACGGCCAATATATGACCAATATGACACAGATATGGTTCCAGCAATTTCATCACAGCTGAAACATCATCCACATTCACTCCATAGTAGAAGCCATCATCCACATTCACAGTATAACACAGAACCATCTCACAAGTTCAAATCCATCATAAGATAAAACACATGACACAAGTTCTTGGTTCCATCACACAGGTTTGAATCCATCATTCATGCCTATTGAGCTTGAAGCTGTGCTTGCAACCCTTCCTACTTCCTAGCAACTTCCTCTCTTTTAGCTTGGATTGTTGCCTCAAACTGAGCTTGCATGTGTGCTTAAGCTGCTGTTGATATTAAATAAAGCCAATTAGTGTAGCATGAAAAGGGCTTAACAAATGAGATATCAATGCACTGTTGTCGCTACTCACCAGACAAACTGAAACTTACTTGAACAGGCAGAATAGGAGCTGCAGGAACACACCTACATGCATCGACATAACACATTATTTGATTCTCAATATATACTCTAGAGGACATCAGGAAAAATTAAAACTTGATGCCAAAAAAAAAAATTACCCCACGCATTAATCTATAGAGCAAATGGATGGTATGCTACTACAATTAACATTGCTAATGAAAATTATTGGTATGCTGCTATAGAGGTACATATACATATGTAGTAACATTTAAAAGCACATATGAGGGTGCACGATTGCAAGAGCATGAAACCCGCTGATCATGTACTCTGAATAAAGTGTGAGCCTATAGACAGACATATGATTGTACAGAAATATGATGGTAAGAGTGAAGTAGCACTGAAACATAAAAGACACATCACAATGATGGAAGAAAACGATTTTGAAAATTAACAGATAATATCATGTACTCAACAATAACTAGATCTGAAGTTTTCCTTTCTGCTCAAGTCCCAAATCCTAGATATCACAATTTAGAGGAAGCTGCACTATGCATGTAGGAGTGACGGGCTAAAAATAGACCCACACCCATGGATGGCTGGACACAAAGATGACAGCACCTATAATGAAATCAACCTCAAGTACTCACTCGTGCAAAACCCCTTGTCGCTACTCACTTGACAAACTGAAACAGACTTGATCAGCACATGATGTTGAACAGGCAGAATAGGCGCTGTAGGAACACAACTGCATTCATCGACATAGTACATCATGTGATTCTCGATGTATACTCTAGAGGACATAAGGAAAAATAAAAACTTGATTACGGTAAAAAAAAATTGTTAATCTACAGAGCACACGTAAGTTATGGTTCTACTTTGAAATTGTTCGATTGTTACTTGATAGGACTGAAGCAATTCTTTAAAACTACATTATGTATCCTCTAAGATAATAGTGCTGCCATCAGAGTAACTTCTCTAGCTAACTAAAGAAAATCTGCTATCACTTTGTGAAAGTGCTACTCTAACCGATTGTTACAGCACTGAAGTAATGTCAAAGGCAAGGCAAACCAAATAACATTTAATAATTCCACATACATTTTTTGGCCATAGATCTTACAACTCAGATTTCACAAACCGAAGCAAACACCTGCAGACTAGAAAAGACGAATGCTCACTCGATAATTAGCACACACCTGCATACACTTTCTCATCCGTAGAAGTAAATAAGGATTGGGTGGAGGTTCTGCAACGAGAAGGAACAAAGAGTGCAGATGTCAGCATGTTGTAGTGAAAAGACCTCACTAGTAAACTAATTTATATTGTTAGGAGCACAAGAATACAATCTCTAGTAATTGATCCCACTCATTTTAAATTTTGATTTTGAAGGGAAACCGACTGGACATTTACAACCTTCAGATACTTCATTCTACAGAATTCTAAATTTAGTTTTAATAATGTAAACAAATTGGAAAGCAATAACTAATGTCTAAAAACAACATTTATTTACTAAGCATGCAGATTATCTTTCCGGCTAGGACCCTCCATTACTAATCTCACACCTACATATACCTTAAACTGACAATGACTATTTTTAATTAAAGGAGAACGCAGAACTGTAAACAGTTGTGATTCCCAGAAACAGACATCACTCAAAATAGAAGCTGCATGAGAGACACTTTATCTTCAATCTGGCTTCCCCGCGGTGGCCTCTTCGAATCCACAGCCACATCACCTATAACAAATTAAAAGTTCAGGTTAAAGCACCTATATGCACATCACCTGCCCCACTAGCACACTGACTCTACATCAATGTACATCACCGAAAGACGGAGGAGAGGAGGAACAGCTCCATCTCATGGGGCACATGCGGCCACATCCCCCTCTGCCAAAATTAGGAGGGACAGATCCATCTCATGGGGCACATGCGGCCACATCCCCCACTGCCAAAATTAGTTCGCCCAAAATAGAAGGTGTAGGAGAGACATTCACCTTCAACATGGTCTCCCCGCCGTGGCCCTCTTCTTCGGTGACATCGGTGGTGCCTGCGGGATGGTGGCGGTCGCGCTCGACACGCTCGTCACCTTCACCATCGAGGCTGCGCTTGTAGGCTGCTGGGTGGCAGAGTGGGATGGCGAAGCGGCGGTGGAGGAATCGACTGCGGGATAGTGGATTGGGGCTGCGGGACAGCAGAGTTGCTGGATGGATCGAGGGGATGGTGGCGGCGTTTGCTAGACGAATTGGAGGATTGGGGAGATTTGGTGGCGCCGTTGCCTGTGAGACCCAGGAGCCGGATTATATATGGCGCTGCAATATTACCAAAATATCCCCATCGTTTCCTTTACAGGATGCAGTAGTGTCTAGGATGGCGAGGGTATAATGGTAAATTCTCTGTCAAATATTGGAGGTGGGAAGGCCGCTCGCCGCGAAAATTTCATGATGCGCGCCTGCTCGGTTCAGAATGCCCGCCAAAATCGTGGAGGGGAAGGCCGCACACAGCCAAAATTTTCAGGGTGCCTTTTTTCTAGAAATGGTTCTAATATTTTTTCTTAGTGATCGAAATATTAAAATAGTGCCAGATAATAACCAAATTTGGATTATTTGTGACCGTACTTGTTTAGGTAATAACCAAAAATTGGATTATAGTGTACTATACTTGTTTACGGAATAACAAAAAATTCGTTGTTTAGCTATCAAAATTGTTTTCAAAAAAAGACACTTTGACCGAGCCCTAGATGGTCTCAAATATAAAAGTCATGAATACAAAGTTTGTCCAACTCATCAAGTTCTACATTTGGTGTAATTGTTAACTTTTCATTTGATAAAGTTTGAATCACACAAATTTTAAATTTTGAAATTTTGACACCTACATGCTAGTATTCGAAACCCTAGATGGTCCCAACTTTAAAAGTCACGAATACCAAGATTGTTCCACTCATCAAGATCTACATTTGATACATAGGCTATTTTTGTATTTGACAAAGTGTTACGAAAGTGTAGTTCTAAATCCACAAGTCTCACATGTAGTTTCATAAAGTCTATATGAGATTCAATATTTTGTGACTAGTGTTTACTAACACTTTTTCAAATGCAAAAATATCCTATGTATCAAATGTGTATCTTGATGAGTTCTAACACCCTTGTATTCAAAAGTTTTTCATTTGAGGTCATTTAGTATCTTATTTGAACAAGTTTGACCAAGTCGCATCTTGGATTTGTAAAACATGTGCCTAGAGTTACTAAAACTTTTCCAAATGGTAAAATAAACTATGTGTACAATGTGTATTTTGATAAGTTCTAACACCTTTATATTCAAAAGTTTTTCATTTGAGGTCATTTAGTGCCTCATTTGACTAAGTTTGACCAAGTCAAATCTTGGATTTTTTAAAAAAGACACTTTGACCGAGCCCTAGATGGTCTCAAATATAAAAATCATGAATACAAAGTTTGTCCAACTCATCATGTTCTATATTTGGTGTAATGGTTAACTTTTCATTTGATAAAGTTTGAACCACTCAAAGTTTGAATTTTAACATTTTGACACCTACATGCTAGTTTTTGAAACCCTAGATGGTCCCAACTTAAAAAGTTATAAATACCAAGATTGTTTCACTCATCAAGATCTACATTTGATACATAGACCATTTTTGCATTTGACAAAGTGTTACGAAAGTGTAGTTCTAAATCCACAAGTCTCACATGTAGTTTCATAAAGTTTATATGAGATTCAAGATTTTGTGACTAGTGTTTACTAACACTTTTTCAAATGCAAAAATATCCTATGTATCAAATATGTATCTTGATGAGTTCTGACACCCTTGTATTCAAAATTTTTTCATTTGAGGTCATTTAGCGTCTTATTTGATCAAGTTTGATCAAGTCGCATCTTGGATTTGTAAAACATGTGACTAGAGTTACTAAAACTTTTCCAAATGGTAAAATAAACTATGTGTACAATGTGTATCTTGATGAGTTCTAACATCTTTGTATTCAAAAGTTTTTCATTTAAGGTCATTTAGTGCCTCATTTGACCAAGTTTGACCAAGTCATATCTTGGATTTTTTAAAAAAGACACTTTGACCGAGCCCTAGATGGTCTCAAATACAAAAGTCATAAATACAAAGTTTGTCCAACTTATCAAGTTCTACATTTGGTGTAATGGTTAACTTTTTATTTGATAAAGTTTGAACCACTCAAAATTTGAATTTTAACATTTTGACACCTACATGCTAGTTTTTGAAACCCTAGATGGTCCCAACTTGAAAAGTTATGAATACCAAGATTGTTTGACTCATCAAGATCTACATTTGATACATAGACCATTTTTGTATTTGATAAAGTGTTACGAAAGTGTAGTTCTAAATCCACAAGTCTCACATGTAGTTTCATAAAGTCTATATGAGATTCAAGATTTTGTGCTAACATTTTTTCAAATACAAAAATATCCTATGTATCAAATGTGTATTTTGATGAGTCATAACACCCTTGTATTTAAAAGTTTCTCATTTGAGGTCATTTAGTGCCTTATTTGACCAAGTTTAACCAAGTCGCATCTTGAATTTGTAAAACATGTGACTAGAGTTACTAAAACTTTTCCAAATGGTAAAATGAACTATGTGTACAATGTGTATCTTGATGAGTTCTAACACCTTTGTATTCAAAAGTTTTTCATTTGAGGTCATTTAGTGCCTCATTTGACCAAGTCAAATCTTGGATTTTTTTTAAAAAGACACTTTGACCGAGCTCTAGATGGTCTCAAATACAAAAGTCATGAATACAAAGTTTGTCCAACTCATTAAGTTCTACATTTGGTGTAATGGTCAACTTTTAATTTGACAAAGTTTGGACCACTCAAATTTTGAATTTTAAAATTTTGACACATACATGTTAGTTTTCGAAACCCTAGATGGTCCCGACTCGAAAAGTCATACATACCAAGATTGTTACACTCATTAAGATCTACATTTGATACATAAGCTGTTTTTACATTTGACAAAGTAACACTTTCTCAAATGCAAAAATATCCTATGTATCAAATATGTATCTTGATGAGTTCTAACACCCTTGTATTCAAAAATTTTTCATTTAAGGTCATTTAGTGTCTTATTTGACTAAGTTTGACCAAGTCAAATCTTAGATTTTTTTTTTAAAAAAGACACTTTGACCGAGCCCTAGATGGTCTCAAATACAAAAGTTATGAATATAAAGTTTGTTCAACTCATCAAGTTTTACATTTGATGTAATGGTCAACTTTTAATTTGATAAAGTTTGAACCACTCAAATTTTGAATTTTGAAATTTTGACACATACATGCTAGTTTTCGAAACCCTAGATGGTCCCAACTTGAAAAGTCATGCATACCAAAGATTGTTCCACTCATCAAGATACACATTTGATACATAGGATATTTTTGCATTTGACAAAGTGTTAAGGTATAGTTCAAATCCACAAGTCTCACATGTAGTTTCATACTTTATGAAACTACATGTGAGACTTGTGGATGACAACTAGTGTTACACTTTGTCAAATGCAAAAATATCCTATGTATCAAATGTGTATCTTGATGAGTTCTAACACACTTGTATTCAAAAGTTTTTCATTTGAGGTCATTTAGTGTCTTATTTGTCTAAGTTTGACCAAGTCAAATCTTAGATTTTTTTAAAAAAAGACACTTGGACGAGCCCTAGATGGTCTCAAATACAAAAGTCATGAATACAAAGTTTGTTCAACTCATCAAGTTCTACATTTGATGTAATGGTCAACTTTTAATTTGATAAAGTTTGAACCACTCAAATTTTGAATATTGAAATTTTGACACATACATGCTAGTTTTCGAAACCCTAGATGGTCCCAACTCGAAAAGTCATGCATACCAAGATTGTTCCACTCATCAAGATCTACATTTGATACCTAAGCCATTTTTTGCATTTGACAAAGTGTTACGAAGGTGTAGTTTGCCGAGGTCATTTAGTGTCTCATTTGACCAAGTTTGACCAAGTTAAATTTTAAAATTTTAAAAATGACTCTTTGACTCCAGTTTTGAAACCCTTCTCTTTGGGCTTAGGCGCTGTGTGGCAAATAGGCCATTGGCCCAGGTGGACGAGAGCACAAGAGGGAGGGTCGAGCCAAGCCCAACAGAAGGAAGGAGGGGTGCGGGAGTAGATAGCAGGCCGGCCAAAAATGAGGCCCAACTTCTACTGGGTATTTTATGACATTGGGGACTGTCATATTTGATAAAACATTTAGCGACGATCTACTATCGTCACATAAAAATAGTATGGATCATCATAAAGACAAAATCGTCAACCGACTCGTGGCAACTGATATATTGTGACGACACTTGGTATCTTTATGTGACAAAAAAAATGTGTCATCATAAATAGTTTTAGGTCTCCTAATTTTATGATGACCCATAATTTTTTGTCATATTATGTTACATTATATGACAAAAATAGGCCTCGTAATGAGGAATTTTGTCATAAAAAGAAGGATTTCTTGTAGTGCCTACAGGTTTAACCTGAGAATAAAATTTGAGGTTAAGGACTCACTCTTAGTGGCTTTCAGCAAAAGAAATTGATCCTTGCTTGGACCTTACATTAATTCCTATCTGACCTGCATCCCTTAGTCTTCACCACCTTTTTTGTCGGGTCAGTCTTGTTGAGTACTTTTGTACTCAGGGTTTGTTAAACCCTTGTTGCAGGTGAGTCTCATGCTCAGGTGTGCTTCGAGCCCTGTTGCGTGATGGTCGTTGCGGAGAGTGACGACGAGTAGTGTGTTTGGCTTTGGGCAAAACACTACAACTGAGGTGTTGTATAAAGTTATCATAATGCTATCTACTACTCTAGGGTTGATAATAACTTAACTTATGGTTTGTAAGATTTGAAACTTAAAGGTTTATAAACTTATGTTATGTAAGCCTTCCGCACTTTACTTTGATGTATATTATTTTATTATAAAACTATTGTATACTGCATTGTCTCTTGCAATGATCGATCCAGTCCAGAAGATTCGTGGATGATTCGGGTTTCCCGATGACACCCGACAGAGCTTATTAAGTCATGTGGAACACATGCATAGTCATCCGAGGTCTGTTAAGACAAGGATTAGTGCATGTGGGCCATATTACTTAGGAGGTTCTGCCACATCTCCCAAGAATCATGAAGTTCTCGGCGTCAACAAGCCTTCTATCTCAGTTTGGCATCATAGGCTAGGTCATCCTGCTGATCCCATTGTTCAGCGGATTTTAAGTCATCATAAACTCAGTTTTGTTAAAGAGTCGAATAAGCATGTGTGTGATGCGTGTCAATAAGGGAAAGTCATCAATTGCCCTATCCCAAATCCACTAGTGTGTCTACTAGTCCTTTAGATTTAATCTTCTCATATGTTTGGGGTCTAACTCCCTCTTCAGTTGGTCGCTTTTCTTATTATGTGAGTTTTATTACAAAATATACTTGGATCTATCTTATTCGTCATAAATCTGAGGTGTTTCAATGCTTTCATGATTTTCAAGCCCTTGTTGAACGTCAGTTTAATCGAAAGATCCAGGCAATACAAATAGATTGGGGCGGTGAATATAGGTCTTTGAATTCCTTCTTTCATCGCATTGGGATTTCCCATCACATATCTTGTCCCCACGCCCACCAGCAAGACGGATCCGCAGAAAGAAAGCATCACCACATTATGGAGATGGGTCTTACTCTCCTTGCTCATGCATCAATGCCCTTAAAATTCTAGGACGAAGCGTTCCTAACAGTAAATCACCTGCCCACAAAAGTTATCCATAATGAAACACCTCTCTATCATCTCTATAAGCAAGAACCCGATTATTCCTTTCTGCGTACTTTTGGTTGTGCATGCTGGCCGAATCTTCGATCGTATAACAATCATAAGTTGCAGTTCTGTTCTAAGAGGTGTGTGTTTCTCGGGTATAGTAATTCTCATAAAGGGTTCAAATGCCTAGGGCCAAAGGAGGGTCGCATCTATATCTCTAGGGATGTCATCTTTGATGAAGTGTTTATTCTTTTTCCTCCCTCAGACCAAATGCAGGAACACGGATTCATCGTGAACTTGTGCTCCTTCTTGATGCCTTGCTTAGTCCATCATCAATTTTTAGGGATGCATTGATTCATGATACAAATGAGGATTCTCCTAACCTTTCTAATGCTCAGCCGAGCCCGTGTTCAGATGTGTCCTGTGCAGGAACAGGTGGAGGTGAAAATTCTGCGTCTACTGGTGAAAGCGCGGGGTTGAACGGTGTAGAATTTGGCCTGGATATGCGTTATTGCATGTGTCCCTCTGGGAGGAGCAGCACACCGGCCGATGTCGATTCTCCTGCGGTGCCAGCTGATTCTCCTGCGACGACTGTTGCTGTCCCGGGCGAATCCGCTCCGGGATCGGCGCTCCACCGACTGGTGTTGGTTTCGCGCACGATGGTAGTTTCTGGTGGTGGATCTTCTACGGCAGCTTCGACGCCGCACTCCTCTACGACACCGTCTGCATCGCCACATCTGGATCCGGTCTTTCATGCTCACACAAAACATATCAAGATTGATTTTCATTTTGATCGGGAACGAGTGGCACAAGGCTTGTTGGATATTCGGTTTATTCATACCAATGATCAAGTTGCGGATGGATTCACCAAGGTATTGCCCATAGAGAAGCTCTTGCAGTTCAGACACAATCTCAACCTTGACTGTGGCTGAGATTTGAGGGGGGATGTTAGATAATGACATATTGATGTAATTCATGTAGCATACGACCTTGTAGTCGTGATGCACACGGTCGGTCTAGATGCGTATAGTTGTTAGATATGTATCTAGTCCTAGTCGGTTACTAACCGTGTCTCTAACCAACTCTACGATAGAGTTTGAGTTTGTTGTAATCCTGTAATGCCGTAATGAGGTTTTTTACCCATCCTATATAATGAAGGAACCGAGCACCGGTTGAGGTGCCTCGTCCTCCCCAAACAATCTTCCAATTTTACACTGCCCAACACCACTGCCCGCGTGGAGTGGGACGACGCCAGCCTTGGCCTTTGCATGCTACTTGCTGCCCAGCCTGCCCTACCCCAAGGGTGGCAACGCCGGCGAAGTCCACGAGCTGCTCAAATGCGTATGCAATAACTCCATGTTCTTGCCAACCCACCAGGTTTGCGCCGCTTCTTCTTTATTGCATTGCCCCCACCCCCTACATCCCCTGATTAGATTAGATTTAGGGTGTGTTTGGTTGGGCTATGGCTTTTGGAAAAGCAGCTGTGGGTTGTGGCTTTCGAAAAAGTAGCTTTGGAAAAGCAGCTGTGGGGAAGCCAAAAGTCCCTTTGGTTTAGCAGCCCTGGCTTCTAAAACGCTACTCTCAATGACGTGTGGACCCCGCTAGTCATCCTTTTCCCTCTTCTTCTTCAGTGCCCTGGCTCATGGATTGACACCACGAAGGGGATCCTTTGTCTCATTTACCTGATATCACACTTGCTTGCAAATCCTTGCTTCACAATAAATCTTGAACTCAATTTGACATTTATAGGATCATCTCACATAATATGAATCTACCACATAATGATTCACCTGGGACTAAATAGCTGTAAGTCTCATAAACATTATTACTCCCTTAATCGTGTTATCATTCAATGCGCCAAAACCCACAAGGGCCTAGATGCACTTTCAGGAGGAGCCTCGCCGGGCGCGCCACACAAGGAAGGAGCCTCGCTGGGTGCCGCAGCGCAGGGGAAGGGCCGCGCCGGGGCCTCCGCGCATGGGAGGGGCCACGCCGAGTGCCTCCGTGCATGGGAGGGCCGCGCCGGCACCTCCGCGCAGGAGAGGAGCCACGCCGGGCACCGTCGTGCAGGGAAGGAGCCTCACCGGGTGCCGCTGCACAGAGGAGGGAGCTCGCACACCGGGCATGGGGTAGCAGCTCACCGGCTGGAGATGAGAGGCAGCGCCCGCGTCCACCAGATTTGAGGTCGGGGCCACAGCTGCGCTCGCTGGAGGCAGGGATGGAGCTCCGATGCCGCTCACCGAGGTTGAGGCAGCCGTGCGGTTTCTCTCGCGGGCACGAAGGGGAAAAGAAAAAGAAATAAAGCAGTATGTGTGTAACCAGTGGCAGGTGGGTAATTTGTTGTTCCAAAAGCTAGTAAAAGTAGGGGTGGAGATGCTTTTGAGTTTGTACTACGGTGAAAGCTGACTTTTGCCAAAAGTAGCTCTAGCTTTTGATCCCTTTGGATGAGCTTTTGGCTTTTGGGGGCAAAAGCCACAGCCAAAAGCCCAACCAAACACACCCTAATTGGATTAGCTTCTTCAGATTTGAATGGGGATAGCTTCCAAAAATTTGTACTATCGGCTTGCCATCCGATTGTTGATCCATGTGTCTAGAATGTGTTTGATTTCTTTCTAATGCCCAAATCTCGATTCAATTTGCGATATGTGAACTAGAAATTTGGGTTACCATCGAACCGATAATAGATTATGTTCCTCATTATATATCTAACTACTATAAAGCGGGTTGGCCGAAGAACCACCGATGGATGGCTTCAAGAGCCGTGTCATTGTCCTTATCAGTTTCCTCTTTGTTTTCCTTTTTTCGGTCAACTTTTTGGCAAGGTGCTTCCATGGACACTCTTCTTCTTCATCGTCATCTCCGGCCATCCCCAACTCCGTCCCAGTAGTGAGGGCCTCAGACGGCCAGACCTCGCACTCGCGCCTTCTTGTGGCCCCTCCCACGCCTGCCCCCGCTGCGGCAAGCGGCCTTGCCGCCGCGTGCAGCGTGCGCAAAGAGGCCGCCGCCATGGTGAAAGCTCTTGTTTGGTTTTGATAATTGATGACGTACCTAGTTGCTAATGGCTTTACTAAGTGTATGTAGAAGATTAGCAACCTAGGTGGTGATGGAGCTTGGAGGCCATGGTGATGAACATGGTGGACTTGGTGCATGGTCGAACTCCGAGGAGAAAAGCGAAGGCCCATGGAGATCAAGGCAAAGGTATACTTGATAGGGCTTTCCGGTTTGGTGATCGAGACACTATAGAGAGTGTGATCACGTTTAGGATAGATAGTCATACTATCAAGAGGGGAAGTCATGGTTATCATGTCGAACGAGTGCCTCTAGGTCCATCTCATGAGCATGTGCATTCTAACCTAGAGCACTAACCTCTTGCCCTTGAAAATGGTTTTCAAAATGCTAACACACGTACACTTGAGATGTATACACTGGTGTTGACACATAAGGACAGAGGTAAAACTTGGATCGAAGAGAAAGTGAAGACGCGACGATGAATTGGTATAACACCCGGAAATTTAAACTTTTGCAAAGCAAGGTTAATTTATTTTTCTTAGGGGTTTAATAATTGTTTCATAAAAGCATTAAAAGTAACTTTAAGGTAGAAACCATGTAATGTTGCATTCATGCTGCTGCACAGCTTTTGGTTGACTTGTTTGAGCTAGTTGACTAACTCTTGCTTTGGTCCCTGATTCCTAACTTGCTCAGACTTGTCCCTTCTAACTCCTAGACCGACTAAAACCTAGCCTAACTACCCCTAGGGTCATTCTACCTAACCTAGGTGGGCCCCAGTGGGCCCTGGCCACCCCTGGCCAACCCCGGCCGGCCGGTGGCGGCTCGGCCAAGCGAAAGCCCCGGCCCGGCCGGCGAGCCCGAAGCCGGCCCAAGAAGAAGCTTCCGCGGCCCAGCCGAGCGGCCGCCGCCAGCCGCCAGCCAGCAGCCGCTTGAAGCCGGCCCGCGCAGCAAAAAGGCCGCCGCCCCGCAGCCGCGCCGTGCCCGCCCCGCGCACGGCCCGCTTTGGCCCCCGTCCCTTTTTCCCGCCGCAAAACCGAGCCGGCCCGCTCACGCTCGCATGGGCCGAGCCAGCCAGGCGGCCCGCCCGGCCGCGCAGCGCCCGCGCGCCACCCGCGCGGCCCGCGGACAGCGGGGGCCGCCCGTCCGCTCCATCCATCGCGCCCGGGAAGGAAGGTGCGCCCCGACATGGCAAGTGCCGGCAATCCCGCCGCCGAGGGGCCTCCCTTCTATGCTCCCCCGCGCGCTATAAAGCTCCGCCGCCGCTCCTCGCTCTCCTCTTTGCATCACCAGACCAGCCGCCGCCCGGGTCCGCGAGCACGCGAAACCCTAACCCGCCGCCGCCACCGTCTTCGTCCTCGTCGCCATCCGCCGCCGAGGTGAGCCCCCGGCCGGGTTTCGCTTGAGCACGGGGTCACTTCGGTGCCCTCTGCGGCCCCCTAGCCCCCTCCGCGCGCCAGAGAGCGCCGCCGAAGTCGCGCCGCCGGCGCCGTCCGCCGGCGTCATGCGGACATGCCGTCCCGACCCAGCTCCATCATGGCCGATGCGCGCATCGGGTTCGCCATCGCGCGCGCATCTCGCCCGTGCCTGCGGCTTGCCCAGCGGAGTCCCGTGGCGCCGCCACGGCGAGCTCGCCGGAGTCCGGCCATGGCGCCGCCGCCTGGGACGCCGCCCCGGCGACCCTGGTCCACGGTGGACCAGTGGACGCAGTCCACGGGCGTGGACCACGGCCGGTCCACCAGCCCCGGCCAGTCGCGCGCCACCGCATGGCGGTCAACCGCGGGTCAACCCGCCCGCCACGTCAGCCGCCACGTGGCAGCCACGTAGGCGCCACGTCGGCGCCACGTCAGCGAAGACCGGGTCAACCCGGTCAGCGCCCGGTCGCCGTGGCACTTTTGCAGATTAGCCCTCGAGTTTTTACTTATTTACGGATCGGTCCATCCCAGGTTCAAAAATATTTAATTTTTAGTCCTTTTTTTAGATTAACCCCTCGTTTTTGTTTTAGCCATAACTTTCACGTTTTAACTCCGTTTTCGGCAAACGAGTACTTGTTGGAATCGTCTCGACGAGTAGAATAGATCTGTAACATTGTTTGCTGCTAATTATTGATTGGTGTACTGTGCTAATTATAGTTCCTCTGTTTGCTTGTATTGCTCCTGTGTTTGATGATTGCGATGATTAGAGAACGCGCCGTGGGTGAAGGAGGATCAGCAGGACCCGGAGGACTTCCAGCAGGACCTGGGCATAGGCTACGAGTACGTCACTCATATGCTTGCGACATTCCTGTCGAGTTGCCACTGTCCTTGACCCTGTGAACAGCCTCGTTGTGACACCCTGTCGGCCTGTCTTGGAAACGGGCTGATCCCCTCGGGCGAAAGGGAACTCACAAACTGGAGGTAAAGTGTACACCTCTGCGCAGAGTTTGATCAATCGATATATCGTCCGTGCTCACGGCTACGAGCGGCCCAGATCCTCGCATGATTAGAAAAAAGGTTTTTCTTTGATCGCGGAGATGGTTTTTGAGAGGTTGCTACCTCAGGCTTTACCAGGATAGCGATCCTGTGTTATCTGAGATGGCTATCTCATATATATTTATGTATTTAAAAGCTTTCCTTTTCGTTTGATCTTAATGAACCTTTAATTCTACTTGAACCTTAATAAGGGATGGGTTTCTCAACCAAGTTGATAGTGAATAGGTTGCTAATTAAAATTTGCTTGTTACATTAAAAGCTACCGCAGTGTTTACCCACCAAATTTACCTTTGATTAGCCTTGCATGTCATTACTTTTCCCGCCCTTTTGCCGAGTTCGACATGGACTCACCCTTGCTAATTCACAAATAAAGGGTGTTCAAGTGATGACGATTCGGATGATGAGTTCCCGGAGAATCTCCCTGGTTATTAGGCTCGTGGTGCTACCGTCGACCTTTTCCCGTGGCGAGTGGATCCACTACGCGTTGTCGTTGTGTCGTCGTCGTCTTAGTGTTTACTTTTGTCAAACGCTACTTATATGTTTCCGCTTTAAGCTGAGTTCAGACTTTATTGTAATAATGATACGATGTAATCGTTAAATGCTTTTATTGTAATCGATGCACTGTGATGTTGGTTCATTAATGATGTCACTACATGTGTGAAATTGATCTTGGGTACACATGTGTTTGTAACCGGTTTTGCCTTCTTGTAAACCGGGGTGTGACAGAAATGGTATCAGCTCCGTGTTGACCGTAGGATCACTAAGCCTAGAACAGAAATGGCCGTCTTAGGTTGACTTTAGGTTGACTTTTGGGTTTTTGCATAGCATGTCATTCTTAGCATGTTATTTCATGGTTTTATTTATAAACTTGTTATGCATTTACTTTTTCAACCTTATTGCTATTTATTGCCTTTATATGCATTAAAATTCTTTATATTTCAATTACTATCTTTTTGGTCATTTAATGCCTTACCTCATGTTTATTACATTGTTTTAAAATAGCATTACTTTACCTTGCCGCTATCATTATTATGTTCTTTATACATGTCATTATGCCATTATTTCTTGGTCTACAAATACTACGAGTGCATGTCTTTCTTTCGGTCAACTATTTTGAATTGCAGTGTTTATCTCAGATCTTTATATGCATGCACTTTTGGTTTTTGCCCTTTTTATTTCGGATTACTAGCATGCTTTAAAATTCTTCTATCATGGCATATTAACCATTTGCTGCATGTCTTTGACCTTTGCATGTAATAGATGGCACGCCAGCGTCTGACCGCTCGCAAGAGCACTACCAGCTTCCGTCGTCCACTTCGCCCCATCGAGTTTCCCACGACTGGACGCGTCTACCACTATGTCTTCCAGCCGAGTCAGCACCTAGATGACGGTATGATCCTCGGATGTGGGGGTCAGTACGTCCTGGCACCGGCTCTCGTTCCACGTCGCACCTGGGCCGGGTTGGGCGGCGGGCGCCAACTTTGGTGCACCAGGAGGAGGACCTGCGCGGGGACCCGGGGGCGAGGCCCTGGGGGACCTGGCGCTGGAGGGCCAGGAGGACCTGGCGGCCCTGGAGGACCTGGAGGTCCTGGTGGTCCTGGCGGCCTTGGACCTCAGGGGCCTTTCCAGGCACACGACGGCTGGCTTGTCACGCTCACCACTCATGATGGAGGGGATGACTTCTTTCATGCCCACCTCATGGGGCTCCTCGGCCGTCAGTTCGGACACGGCATGTACGGGGTGGAGTACCGCAGTGAGCATTGGAGCCACCCCATCTACCCTGAGTTCTGGAGAGTTGGTTGCTACGTTGGGCGCCCGCCGCCGTTCGCGCGCCCTCCGTCGTCGTCCATCCACGAGGCGCTTTGCACCGCGAGCCACCCAAACTCGCGGTATCATAGATGCAAACTCGTCGGCATTCTTTGCCTATCGGGACCAGTACTTGACCTCTTCAGCGAGGATACCTTCCGCTACTTCCCTCGTCGTGCTCGCAACGAGATCTCCTCCAGCATTGCTACTACACTTGGAGAGGACGACCGTCTGCGCGCCACTGTTCAGCTCATGGCTCAGCTCAACACTGAGCTGACTTTTGCTATCCTGGAGATTTGTCGGATGCACCTGCAGGCAGAGGAGGACTGCAGGAGGCTCGCACAGCTGGAGACCCAGCTCACTGGAGTGGTGCCACCTGCACCACAGTGGCCTGCTGTAAGGTCGAGATGGCGGACTAGAGGGGGGGTGAATAGTCCTTTTTAAAACTAATCGATCTGGCTAACCGATATAAGTGCGGAATTAAATCTATCGGCCTAACCAAGACTTTCACCCCTCTATCTATGTCTCTAGATGCACCTTGTAAAAGATCCTAAACAAGAAGACAAGGTGCCAATCTAGTTAGTGCACACTAAACAAGTCTAGCTTGCAAGGTCACACAAACCTAAGCAACTAGTACTTTAGCAACCGGTGTGCACCTACACAATTCTAATGAGCAAAAGCACAAAGCCAACCTAAGCTCACTAGATGCTCATGGACAAAGCTACACAAGCCAAACCCAAGAGCTCAATCTTACTTAACTACACAAGCTAAGCAAGGCAACTTACTCTACTTCTAGCTACACAAGCAAGAAGGTGATTAACAAGCTACTCAAGCTAACTAACCACAAGAGCAACTACACAAGCTATACAAGAATGTAAGAAAAGTAAATACAAAGCTTGTGAAAGAGATTGCAAACCACCGCGAAGTGTGGACACAAGATGACTCGGCGATTTTTCACTAGGTTCACTTGGTTGCCCCCAAGCTACGTCCTGTTGTGTCGACCAACACCTTCGGTGGTTCCTCCGGTCTTTTCACCTAGATGGTTCTTCGGTGTGACCCTCAAGTCACTTGCCCCTCAAGGCACGCCCGCAAGGCACCGCAAGACACCACTCTCAAGTGAGCCCCTCAAGGCACCGAGCAAACCCACACTCCAAGGGTGGTAACTCAATGACACGCGCAATCCAATAGGGCTACTCTTTGCGATCCCCGCGAGGTGAGTACCGACCTCTCACAATCTCTTATCCGGAGCACCGTATCTCCACGCGTGCTACCACGGAGCCTCTTGCCACCAAGCCATCTAGGAGGTGGCAACCTCCAAGAGTAACAAGCTCTCCGGCTTGCAACACAACCACCTAGTGCCACAAATGCAATCTCACAAAGCACTCGCACTAGAATCGCTCTTCTCACACTATCGGATGGTCACTACCAAGCATATGTGAGTTAGAGGGCTTCCAAGCACCACCACACAAGGCAACATAGCCGGGGCGTGCTCAAAGACCGCCACCCGGCCAAGACTCATATTTATAGCCCCAAGGGCTGAAAGAGCCGCCCACCTCGGGCAACCGATTTGCTCTGCGCGGACGCGTCCGGAGCAAGCCGCCCGGACGCGTCCGACGCTCCTCCGCACTCCACGTGTCCGCACCATTCAAAGCCGACCGTTGAAGCCCCAACGGCTAGCGCCGATCGCGCGAAGAAATCTGCGCAACACGCGCCGGACGCCGCACGCAAACCGGCCGAGTCCGACGCCCGAGTCCGCGCGTGGCGTCCGGCGACCCAACCGCGTGAGACCGAGCCCCGACTGGGGAAGCTGGCGTCGGCGTCCGGGACCGCCGGACGCGCACCGACCGCGCGTCCGCCGGCTCACCGCGCCCGCGCATGCCCACGCTGACTCCAAAGACGCGTCGGACGCGTCCGCCCGCTTCGGCCGCGCGTCCGCCGCGTCCGGCGCCTTGTGAATCCATGATTCACAGCCCGTCGAAAACGCGATCTTCTCCACCATGCTATCCCACAAGTATACCAACTTGACCACCATAGATAGCATGTTTCCAACAACAAATTTGCATCCGGCGCAATGGAAAATATGCCTCCAATTTTCCCGAAAGCGCCGAACTCAACCCTACAAACCACAGCGCGAACAAACGCCACCTTTGTAAATGTGCCAACACCACCAAGTGTACAACTCCATGTGCTTGTGTGTTAGCATTTTCACAATCATTTTCAAAGGATTTTCTCTTCATCTCACAACGCCACTCGATCCTAGCACATCGCCATGTTAGATCGCTCAAGTGGCACTAGATGACCAATATGCAAACAAGATTACCCCTCTTGATAGTACGGCCATCTATCCTAAATCCGGCCAAGTACTTCTCTACTCAACCTTAGACCGGTGAAATGAAATGCCCTAGGTTATACCTTTGCCTTGCGCATTTCCATCTCCACCGTCATCCTCCATTGTGTCAATGCACCGCATGCACGACACGATCATCAAATGATATGATCCACTTCATATCATCATGTGACACTTTTGGTCTATCGATCTTGACCTCACTTGCTCTTCACCGTTGCGTCGGTCCATCGGCACCAAGTCTTGCCCAAGCTTCACCATCGCATGGTCCTTCGCTTCGCAGCCTCAACTTGCCCTTCACACTTGCAACCGGTCCATCAAGCCAAGCCTCATCTTGATCTTCACCTCTTGGTCACATGACTCCATGTCATGTCTCATTTGCAATGAGCTCCTTCATCAACTCATGTGTTGAGCCTCACAACATCTTCAAACCATCTCCACCATGGCATATGTTGCTCACACACATGTGCTTGTGAACTAACTCCACCTAAAGTTGTATCTCAATCATCACACATGTTAGTCCACCTAAAAGTTGTCACTCTCAATTATCAAAACCAAACAAGGGCCTTTCACACCGAGCGCGTCCGCGTCCGGCGCAGACCACGCGCTCGGCAGCGCACACCGAGCCCGCGAAGGTCCACCGCGTCGGACGCTTTCCCCGGCCGTCCGGCTGTCTCTTTCAACCCAGCGTCCGCGCGACGTCCGGGGTGCTGCTTGCGCGAGTGAGCCACCGGACGTCCGGCGCTTTCTCGCGCGTCCGGCGCCAACGCGACGGTGTCCGGTGCCGTTGAGGAGCGTCATCTCCGTTGAAAACTTGCGTCATCTTCAATCCAAATCTATCCTCTTGCCTTGGGTACCAACTCCACCATGTGTAGACCTCGTCTCCAAGCACCGGAGTTAGTAGTACAAGCACGAACACGTCGGCAAGAGTTAGCTCTCTAGTTAATCTCTCATGCATCATGCAAAGTCACAACTAGAGGCACTTAGGACCGCGAATGAACCGAGGAAACCCCCTGGATAGTCGGTCATTGATCCTAAATGTGATCACACTCTAAGTGTCTTGATCACTAAACCGGAAAGCCCTTTATCAAGTATACCTTCGCCTTGATCTCCATGGGCGTTTCCAACCATCACCGGAGCTCGATCATCTCACATGTCCACCATGTTCATCACCATGATCGCCGTAATAACCGACCAACTAACATAATTCTTGTTCACTAATCGAGCCACCGTGGCAGCTTAAGTAGTAAACCACAATCATATTAGCCCGTAGTCCGCGAAATCTCGAAGGATCTCGAACTTTTACAACATAACACCCGACCGTAAGTCCGGCGGTTCCCATTCACTTGATCACGGTTTTTCAAATAAGATAATTATTACAACTTAAACTTTTCAAAATAATCGCGGAAGTAGATATTTTGAAATTACACTCGCACCTACATTTTTAAATACCGTGCCGGTTAGTGGTCGACTCCTTCAAAAGCATGTAGATGAGATATAAGAGTTGACTTGCCCGAAGTCTATTCCTCCGTAACGGATATAAGTCCACCGTGTCACCACCGTGGTAGCCTCCAACCTACAACAAACAACATTGGGAATTGCACCGAGTGCGTGGGTACTCAGCTAGACTTACCCGTCTTAAACCGTAAAATAAGGACGCTTTGGGGTGGAATGCATGGCCTTATAGTGGACTAGCGACTCATTTGCGAAAAAGCACAAGTTATCATATTATAGATATGTATAAGTATGAACTTTTCATTTTATTCTTGCATAGCTTATCATTATAACCCGTTTATGCTAGGTGAGCACCTATGCTAATAGCAATCACTTGAGTTATTATTAAGCAAGCAATAGTAACCAAGTCCATTTGGCATTATCCAACATCATCCACATAACCAAGGTCTCTTGTTCCATAGTAGCATTACTACGAGGCCGAAGCTCAAGTCAAGTACTCACCGTCTAGGAGTGATGGCGGTCGAATCGATTCCTACTCGAGGGTATTCCCACACAAACCTGCACATGCCGCGCGAAGGCACCTTGGGTCACCGTTGGTACCGTTCGGGTAAAGTCGCGGGACCGCTATGGACAAGTCTACACCCGAGGTTATCCGGTGCCGGGATGCATCAAGACATGTACGCCTGGCACGGAACGACGCTGGGTAGCTCAACATTCTTGCCCTTGGTCACTCGGGCCTCTGACCACCCCTCCGCCATTCGGTGTTCTTGCTTACATTTCGGTCACCGGCCCAAACAGAGCTACTAGGCTTCGCGGTCGGAATGAATTATCCTTCCAGCTAAATGTGGGGCTGCGTTCAACATGACTTGAGGGCCGACAATGATCGGTCCTTAATCGACACAGACGGGAACTACAAGCACACAAGACCCATGTCTTGTTGCCCCACATCCCGGTCCGGTCCTCGCCTTATCCAACATACATGGTTATATCCATCGTGATCATCTTGCCAAATTATATTTATCACCCTAAGGTGTAGGTGACTGGCAATCACCCACTTCTACCGATCTTAGTTAAGCAAGGCTAAGCATTAATATCAGTCCTGCACCTAGCAAGGTAAGGGTATTTTAAGTGGACAAGGAATAGATAACATGCAGCAAGGGTTCCAGACAACTCCTATAACTTAATGCATTAAACATATAAAAGGACGCAAGTGATATTTGCAAACATAGAAGAAATGCTCCGGGGCTTGCCTTAGTTAGAAGATCAGGTTGAAGCTCCAGGTACTCGACTAATCCACGTCGGTTCCTCGTTCTCGATCACTTCGCGTGCGGATCTCCGTTCGCGACTTGTCCTTCTGGATCCTTGACTTCATGACGAATGTCCTACACGCAACCCTGGAATGATGCATGTGCATATGCATGAGTGCGTGTTCATCGGTATATGCATGATCATGAATGATCAAGGATGATAGAGGTTCATAGGCGAATAGCCTATTTAACCCGCTACACCTATCACTAGCAAACAAGCCAGTAAAGCCAAAGACCTATACTTGGTCATAACCATCTTAGCCCAATATCATGGCACACTCAATAGCAATCAATCATACACATCCTAATCACCACACGTCATCATCATCAAGCTCTATACATAACATCACACATTCACGCATTACTACCAATTATCGACCTACAACCGGCAGTCCAGAAATAAAATCATAACTGGAGTTCTATACACCCTATGAACATGAATGAGGACAATCTGGAAAGCTTATAAAATTGCCCATCAATCATCTCAAGACACCAAGACATGATTCCTAACTTAACTGGTCCTAAAACAGATAACACCAGGACTGGTTCTAACCCAACAGCAACTAAACAACCCTTTTAACCAAGTTGCAGGAGCCCTAGCTCCTAAACTAATCATCCAATGACCACCAAATTTCATCAGTGGAACCATATACTAATTACAAACCAATCATGTAATGACAAGTTCCCCAGTAAACCAAATTATAACTGGGTTAAGCATGACATCATGCAAGCAACCCCAATTTAACCGACTATGGGTTGAACAGCAACCCATAGCTACATACATCCTAAAATCCTATAAAAATTACAGTGGATAACACATGGCAATGCCAGTGCATCATCCATGTTTTACCCCAATTGGATGACCCTACTTTGGCCTATACAAAAATGACATGGCAGCACACATTGGTGGACCTAAAAATACTTTGTACTACCAACTTGCTTCTACCATGAAACCAATCGCATTACAGAGCTACCTTATGACATATAAGAAGCCTACAAAAAGTACCAACCTCAGATTCACCATATACAATTGATTTATGAATTATCTTCGACATAGGCAACAAATGACACTTGAACTACAACTCTAACTTTTCCCGCAGAAGACATGCATGATACATTTATCATGAATAGAGCATGGCAATACAAGACTAG
Source organism: Themeda triandra (assembly GCA_018135685.1). Taxonomy (NCBI): domain Eukaryota; kingdom Viridiplantae; phylum Streptophyta; class Magnoliopsida; order Poales; family Poaceae; genus Themeda; species Themeda triandra. The sequence continues at coordinate 214,516 of JAENPR010000621.1, read as the reverse complement.
CAAAATAAGAACCACATTTTTCAGAGCAACCTATGATTTACTATGCATTTCTAAAGATTAATAGCATTTCATCAATTAAATCTAAACTCAAAATAAAAGCACAGCAAATGTAACACCTCGTGTTAATGGCCCAAATTGCATTGCATTATACATAAGCACCATGTGATTAGTGATTGATGATGCATAGTGTTTGAATTCAAATTCAAATTTAAATTTGAAAACCTATTTTCTAAACCATTAGGAATTTTGATATGGTTCAAAAAGCAAAAGTGTCATTTTCATTATTTTGAGTAACTTTCATGTTTGGAGATTTTTGAGTTTCAATACGAAATCTTGAGTATTTGAAAAGTGGAAAAATCCCCTAGCCGCTACAAGCATTCCCGCCATCCCTCTCCCCGCTCCGCGTCGCCGTGGCCATCCCGGTCCTTCCGGATTGCCCGCGGCCGGGCGCGTGGACGGCGTCGCGAAGGCGTCTGCCACCTCACAGCCTCATTCAATGCCGCAGCCGGCCATCCCAACTTCCCTTTCTCCTCCATTTTCTCGCCCTCTGCTCCCATCGGCCGCCATCACCCCGTCGCCCAAAATTCGCCCTCGCCACTTGATCATTTTCCAATTCAACTCGGTCCACAAGCCGCCACGAGCCACTCTACCTCCCGACCCCGCCTTGCGCCGTGACATCGCAAGGCGAGCTCGCTTGCCGCACCGCCGCCATGGCCGCGAGCTCGGGCCTTGCGTGGCTAGCCCTCCCCCGTCCCCTTCCTTTCCTTCTCTTTAGCGTTTCGGGATCGCGTTGTCATGTTTAGGTTAGCCCTAGGACCTTGCTAGCCCTAGCGCCGTGGTCTCGCCGAACACGGCTTGACACCCCGCGCTCGAGAGCCGCCGTCGGCGTGCGCCGCCGCTCTCTAGTCCACCATAGCTTGCTCTTTTTGCCCCGTTGGATGCGCGCCGTCACTAGGAGTCGAGTCGACTCGGTCCCGTCGTCGGAAACGTCGCCGTCGGCGAGTTCCGCGGCCGGCCGAGCGCCCTGCGTCGCGCTCTGCTCGGGCGCCATCCAGGGACTTCATTTTGTAAATTTGAGAAAACTCAGGGGCCTTGGTGTTAAGTGAAAGACTCAGTTGAATAGTGTCAAATAGTGGTTTGGACTCGTTTGTAGATTTAGTAAAGCACGAGGGCTTTTCTGCAAAACCGCCATCGCCGCCGTCGGGCCGCCGTTCGCGCACGCGCGCTCCGCGCTCCGCGTGGGCAGCGTGAGCCGGCTCGCCTGCAGCCGGCCGACGACTGCTGGCGCTCGGGCCGGCCGCTTTGCCGCCGCCCCAGGCCCGCGCACGCGCCGCGCCATGGGCCGAATCAATCGACCGGCGGATTGGCCTGGAAGCCAATTTTCAATTTGAAAATGCTTTTCCATTTTTGTTTTGAATGAATAGTGCTAGTACTTGTCTATTTTGTATAAAATTATTTATAGCTCCAAAAAATTATGAAAATTTTTGTGTAGCCTTTTCATGAGATGCTTGATCTAGGAAAAATTTGAAATCTGTTTTTTGGCAATGTTTTGCATGTTAATTAATTAGCTCATTTAATTAATAAAGGCTTCTTCTTTCAATTTTATTAATTTATTTGTTATTCCAAAAATCATGAAATTTATTGTGTGACTTAGTTATGATGTAAGTAGCTTAAAATAAAATTTTGGACTTAATTGGAGTAATTTTATTTTATGCCTTATTTATGCTTAATGAATTAATTGTTTAATGCTTTAATTAATCTTTAAACTTGATTAATCATTATAGGGATTGTTTGACTTTTGGATTGAGTGTTGACCCTAGGTCATTACTCTTAATGACCTTTGGCACCTTTACTTAATTGTTTGAGCTCATGTTTTTCATGCCAATACGTTTAATAGGGGTTATTTTATGTGCTCAATTTAATTCGAGTAAGGTATTAGGTGCAGGTGCTAGATCTTTAACTCGCATGAGTTGTTATATGTTCAGTTGTATAGATTTGGTAAGTGTGTTAGCTTTTCATAAGCAAAATACAATACCTTGTTTATAGTGATTTGAATATAGGTGGAGGACTCGGTAAACGAGTGTCCAAAGTGATGTAATCTTATCAACCGGTCATCATTAGCATCATGCCATCATCACTATCCTCACTTATGTATTCGGTATACTTATTCAATGCATATGCATGCAATAGGTGCGCCGCGGGAGTGACCCCGTTGGAATTCGAGGGAACGTGCCCGCAAGATTCGGAGAATCCTCGGGGAGCGGAGACTCATCCAACCGGTTACGAAGCCGACCAGACGTGGTTATCGAGTGTCCACGACACGAACCTTCAACGTTCGTGAAAGGCAAGCCCCTGAGCATTTTAACTTCCTAACTTTTATAATTACTAAATGCTTTATGATTGTTGCATTAAGTTCTAGGAATTGAATTGGCACCCTTGCTGCATTTATATCATTCCTTGTCCAAGCTTATTATTCCTAAAATCCTAATGATATGATACCGTAGCATTTGCTTAGCCATGCTTAAACGGTAGAAGTCGAGTGATTAATAATCACTTGCGAGAAATTAGGATGATGGTTCACGGTTGGCTATATATGCTATCGTGCAAATAACCATGTGTATGTAAATCGAAGGCAAGGCGGAGCGCATGAGCTACATGGTCGGCCAACCTTGTTAGTGAAGCGTGCCGTCGTGCAAATTAATCACACACAAGGAATGGAGCCCATCTTAGTCATGTTGAACAAGGCCTAGCACTTAGCCGGCCGGATCCGAGGTTATCCGCCGCGAAGCCTAGTAGCTCAACTTAGGCCGGATCGCGAAGAGTATCAAGTCTCACCCGCCGAGGGTGTTATAATTCCCGATCCATTGGCATATCCGGCGTGGTATGTCCGTGGGAAGTCATGTCCGTAAGTCCGAGGCGTGGTGTTATAATTCCCGACCTCATGGCATGGTGGCGACCCTAAGTGAGGCGCCTTCGGATCCGTGATTCCCGAGTTGTACGAATGGTGTTCAACGGTTACCCTTAAAGCGTGGCTTACCGGGAGTGTGCTAGGAATATTTCCCAAACTGGGTTGTAATCGATTCGAATCGCCATCGTCTCCCGGATAGTGAGAAGCTTGACGGGATCATCTCCATACTTGAAAACTTTAAGTTGTTTGGATGGTTGATCACACTTTGCAAGATAGCCGATAATGAACCCGATATGGTTATGTATTTCTCTACTCAATTGCTTGTTTAGCACAAAGCAAACCTAGTTAACAGTTAATGAAGATTAACTTGATGCTAATAACAACATGTTTACTCTTATCATCTAAAGCTTTTACGTAAAATGAGTAAGCCAACTCCACCTATAAAGCTTTGCATAATCCTTGGAGTCGTTATTTCTGTTTCATGTCGGGTAAGTCTTGTTGAGTACAATTGAGTACTCGGGTTTATTCCCTCCCGTTGCGATGACATCTTCTATAATGGTTGCCGCAACTATCGCCTTCTCCCTGCTAGGGAATGAAGACTAGACCATTGGGCATGGTCTCTAGTAGATCTCTTACCTTATATTGCTTTTGTAAGATATGAGCTTGTAATCGGCAATGTAACCCTTAAACTACCGTTTTAGTTTTTAAAACTATGCTTCTTCCGCTACCCTATATTCTCGTTTGTAATAACTAGAGTGTACTCCGATATTATATAATCTATGTAGATTATTTGTAAAAGATTGTAACAGTGAGGTGGTTATGCTGAATTACTACGATCTTGGTTTGTTGCAAGTTGGTTTGAAATCCTTCGTGATTTCGTTGGACTACCGGGTTTATATAAGACAAAGTATACGAGTGTCAACGTATTAGCGGGGACATCTGTACTTAATCTTGTATAAATTGGTCGGTTCTGTGACAGCAAACATGGCATTTCCTATTTTCTATGCATGGGGCATCTTGAATCGCCGGATTTGGATAACCCTAGCACCCTATATGATTTTTGGAAGATTAAACAAGATTTCTGGAAAATCATTTACTAAATCTAGATAAGACATGCACTTTGCAAATAGGACCCTGAACTTCTCAGGAATTAACCAGTGCCCCGTTGTTAACCGGTCATGTGCTGGCGCATTCTTGGGAAAGACCCCCACCTTTTTCTAATTCGGTGAGGTCCTCCTCGCGAAGAACGCAGGACGCGAGACATGGGAATCGGCTTCGCCGGCCGACGAGGGCCCCCTGACGGGGGCGGGCGGCGGAGCTTCGGGGTGCGTGGCGCACCACCGGCGGTCGCGGAGCGGCGCATGCCGCTTTCCGTGGCGGGCGGCCACGGGCGGCCGATGCCGCGCGGCGGCGGCGCTCCGTGGCGACGCGCGTTGGGGCCACGGCGGCGCGAGACGAGGCGAGTGGGGAGTCCGTGTCGATGGCGCGAAGACGATGGCGCTGCTCAAGGCACGGAATGGAGCAGTGGAGGAGGTGGCTCACGGCGGCGTCCTTGCCGGCCGCGGTGGGGGTGAGGGTCGATCTGACCCTTCTCCCGACGATGGTTTCGGATCCGTCGGTGTGAGGATGTGGCGCGAGCGGAGGCGAAACTCGCGCTCTGCTTTAGTCGAGGCAAGGCGCGGCGGCTAGCTGCGGCGCTGGCCGGCCATGGCGAAAATGGCGGCGGCGCCCATCGCCGGTCGCGGGAGAACGAGGGAGAGCAGGCAGAGAGAGAGAAGAGTGAGGGGAGGAGTGAAGCGGGCCACTGTCCTCCTTCTGGCATGGTCGGCAGCGCGGACGGAGCCCCGACGGCGCGTGGCGGAAGCGATAGCGCGGGCGCGGCGCGTGGACACGGCGGTGGCGTTCATGCAGTGTGCCCACGTCGGCATTTAGCCGAACACGTGGCGTGCGTCCGGATGGGTTCAGTGGGAGGTAATTTTGGGCCACTTATGGGCCGAATTTCAACATGGGCCCAAAAGGAAGTTTGGAGCCCATTCGTCACTGGTCATTTTCTATTTAGGCACTTCAGTCATTTGGCCTATGGTTTAGGAGATAATTGAATGCCAACATGGCAATGTCGACACGCTAAATACGGTTGATCTAGGCTCGGTTTTTTTTGCAATTGGATGGCTAGACTCGGCCGATTAGCTCCCAATTTTTGGCATGCTGTGCCTCAATGAGTTAGCTATGTTTTTCCTATTTGGGCCAACTCAAGTTGTTTCACGGAATTCGGAGAACGCGGCATGCCAATCGACCGACGTCGTTATCATGACGCCTTTGTCACTAATTTTGAGCACCTTCTAGGCATTTTCATGAAAAAGTCAAAACATAAAGTTTTCTCGAAATACTCCCCTCTTTGATCTTTATTAAAGGTCCGACTCGAGATAAGCAACGTAGCTACTACTTCTAGTTCAAACCAACAATCATACTTAGACAATAAGTCAAGCATAGTGCAAACAAACATCAAGCAATCATGTCAAGATGATGATTAGATGCTAATGATATGATTATGCTCATGATTTGCAGAGTTAATGCATGATTAACATCCTGGATGTTACAATCGCCATGCTCCATCATCCACCGTTACGTTGTTATGTGTCTAACCACACTTAGAGTAAAGCATTAGCAACGTTTGAGTGCCATTAATTATCAAAACCAAACCCGAGCTTTCACGGACCCTCCACCATCCGCAGAAGCACTTAGAAAAATGACTAAGTCCTTTCACGCTTTAGACCGTTCGAAAGAACAATTCGAGGAACTCATAAACTGACCAGTAGAACACCAGAACATTGTGGCAAAACACTCGTAGCACTCAAAGCCCAAACCAAAAACCCTAGCTTCAGGATTATTCCCACACACTACCCTGTGAACCTTAGACCATTTGGTAAAATACCTATAATTTTATTCATGTTAACCTTGACTCTAGGAGCTAACCACCCTACTATGTATGTTTATATATAATTAGTACACCACTAATCCATACTTAGATTCCTTCTAAAAGATCTCCACCTCAAATCACCTTCATTTGATCTTTATCTCTCAATTTTATAGACCGAGTGTCGCGGGGTCGGAAGCACAACAAGCATAATTGTTCGTCGGATGTGAGGAGTGTGAGTCTCCGGGCTCGATGGAGTTAAGAACACGAAGAACACCGACCATACACATGGGATTTATCTTGGTTCGGGTTATTGGGGCCCTACGTCCGCCGCAAATGATGTTTGGTATTCGAGAGCACCCAAAATCGGGTTTACAACAAAGTAAGAGAGATAGAGATAGAGATAGAGATAGAGATAGAGATAGATAGATAGATAGAGAGAGAGAGAGAGAGAGAGAGAGAGAGAGATATTTGGCATGGGATCGGTTGGTGTCGACCCTTGGGGCTTGTCGCTAGAGAGAGGAGGAAGACGGTGGAGGAGCTAGGGCATCGGTGCGGGCGCTAGCGGGGTGGTGAGGGTGCGAGTGAATTGTTCAAAATTCAACCCCCCTCCCCTAGCTAGGATTCGACCTTTCCTTATATTTTACAGAAAATCAAGTATATGATATATTTTTTTTTTGGGGGGCGGGGCTTTGCCTTGTCATGGAATTGGGAGAAGCTCTGTACGTCATCCGGCTCCTGTGTTCTGCCATTCTGGTTGTTAGACTCTATGATGTTGCGCGAACTTGGGAGGTGAGGGGAGGCGGGGGCAGGCGCTAGACGAAGCCGGGGCTTAGCGTAAACGATCACTATATTGTAGCAAGCATAACTAACACCCCGGATGTGCTTATGGGAGCATGGTTAGTAAGGCTTTATAGGCAACCAAACAAGCTCTTCTTATATATTTTATGAAGAGCCGACCAGGGGTGAGGCTCAAATACACCCTAATATTTTATCCCCTACTCCCTCGGTCCCGAAAATAATGTCGTTCTACGACTGAGCGGGAGTACCAAGAAAACGCTGCATCGCCCCCTATACTTCAATGATTAAAGTCACTGCATGTGTACAAAACAATGCCAAACATGCACCCGATGCGAACTGTGCCGGAGGCAAAAGCAAGCGGTGCGCCTGATCACTAGCTGGCAGTGTGGTACGGCCGTAGGCGCAGGATGTGCGAGTAAGTCGGTACGGGCGTAGGCGCAGGATGTGCAGAAGTCTAAAATGACTTTCTTTCTAGGACATCGGCACGGCGTTAGGACGACACTAAAAGTGAGACGAAGGAATACATGCAAGTTGATCAACAATTAAAATTTTAGTGCAAGACCCGCCATCCACTAATACTCCATCCGTCCCATCGAAAATATCGTTGGAAATCCGTGCCCCTCTCACAAACACGCTTCCCGGACGATATCTTCAATGAGACGAAGGGAGTATGTATCTAGCTGTTTAAACATGTGCTATGTCATCCATCAACATTTAATTTTATAATAATATATTATTATTATAATATATGTAATTAGCTTTATAAATTATTTGATCATCAAACCAGACTCTGTACGTAGCGCCTCCACGCAGCAACCAGGCCATTGATTTTGAGCGCTGGCGGCAGTACGTACACGTAGCAGGTCGATACCCAGGGGCGGCGACACGTCGTGACTCGTGACAGGTTTCTTTCGCGCCGCATCCGCATTCTAGAGACCTCCATCCGGCTCTCGCTCTATCTTGTTGGCCCCTCCACCGGAAAAAAGGCGGCGAGAGCATCAGCAAAAACCACACAGCTTGCACTCTCTGGGAGACCGACACAAAGAGAGAAAGAAAGGGGAAAGCTTTTCGCTTCTTCTCGCAGCTTGTTTTCCTCTGGGTGGCATGGCCGATCCGGCGGAGGAGAACGTTGCCTCGCCGCCACCGACCCCGGCGGCCCCAGCCGAGGGCGCCTCGGACCCGCCCCTGCAGCCTGCTGCTGCTGACAGCGCCTCGACGGAGAAGGTGTCCGCCCCGGCGCCGGAGGTAAGGTCCCGGGGATTCAGGCTTCTTGGAGAGGACACCTCCGTGCACAAGGCCCTTGGGGGCGGTAAAAGTACGGATTTCTTTTCTTCCTTCTCTCCCTTCTTCCTTCTGTGCTGTTTTTCTTTCTTTGCTTCAGTTCAATCGTATGGTGTTAGCTTGGAGTTCTGGTTTCTTAGTGACAACAGGAGCTGTGGTTTTGTTTCTTTCTGGTTATTATTGTTCGAAGTGCATAGGAAAGGAAACCACAGATGAGGTAACGCACAGGATGAACTTGATTATTTATTCTCAGCTTTGTTTTTGCGAAAATTTATTCAAATCAATTTGTGCGGGTTATTAGGTGTGCCAGATTTTGTTCAAAAAATAATAACGGTGTGCTGTCGATTATTTTGTTGTGTTAGGTGTTCTCTTTTCCCTCCTTTTGACAGGGTGTCCTCCCTTTGTGTTTTTCTAATAGGATAAAGAAATTCTATTATGCAAGAGTTTTGCACTCAACCATTCATTATTACGAAGTTTTTGCCACCGGCTATACTTATTAATTCGGTGAGCTTTGCGAAGGAAGATCAAAGTTTACTCAGCTTCTTGTAAAAACAGATTGCTTTGGTAAAAATATGCTCATGGAACGTCTTGTCCCCTGAAATCGTCTGCCTTGGGTTTATTTGATTTGTGGACGGGGAATGGTGGTTCCGTCGTGGTAGCATCCCTTAGATCTGTAACTAGAGGAGCATGCTGCATATTTTAGAATAGTTATTAATAAACTACTAGCTTATGCATGTTTCAGGCTCGCAGCTAAGCTTTCCAGATCAGAAATATGTTCTAAGAAAAGCTAGTAATTTGCGACTGCAAAGAAACGTACCTGCAAAATTGCCGATTTAAAGAATATTGATATTAGTTTATCCCCCAGGAAACTGCTGCCAAAAAGAAAGATATGCAAGCAGAATCTTTAGATTCATTGTTTATTGGACTCGTAGATACAATGATGTTGACAAGTATAAAAGCGCAAGTTGGCCTTTTCATTGGAGCCGATGTCTTTTGTCCATTTTTCCTAGTGACACAGTGTTACGCTCGAGAAGATGTTAATGGCTTTTGACAGGTGGCTACACCAACAGAATTGTAAAAGTGAATCTACACTTGAATCATATGGCTTGCTCTTCTTTTTTTAATCATTTACAGTTAAAAATCTAGATAATCTGCTTTGGTAACAAATTTTAATTTTTAACCTGTTGCCATACACAATGATGTTTGAAACTGCGCTTCTATTTTCTATTTCTAGTATAATGATAAGTGAATTATTTGTGCTGAAACTATGGATGCAACGATTAGCACTGGAAGGTCAAACTCAGTGCACTGAAGGAGATGCACAATACCAGTTACAAGTTTATCTAGATATTTTTGTGTCATCCTCAGAAATAGTTTTTTCTTTCTTTTCATTGGAAAGGGGAAATGTATTGGCTGAAATTTATTGGAACTCATGTGGGGCAGGAATGTGTCAATGTCAGGCAGCTGGAAAATGCTGATGAACTGCATACTGAGCTGGGCACCTGGAAACTTGACACATCATTCCTGTTATTCGTACAGGCTTAGGCTTACTAAGGGACCATGTACCTGACAAGAAAGAAAATTTACAATGGTTGGAGAGTATCAAGAGGCATTTGATGTGTCTATGATTTGTGGGCCCATAAGTCACGAGGCATCAATACGGAGGCATCGAGAGGCATTTGATGTGTCTATGATAGGTGGGCCACATGGGCCGAGAGGCATCGCGACGCCTCCGGATTTGGAGGAAATTAGAACTCCAATAAAAGAGTGACAATTGTTCTTTTGTAGTTTATTTTTTTAACCAAGGGTAAAAAGGTACTTTATAATTGTAATAACGATGTTTTGACTAGTATTTGCTTTATTAAAAAAGATGAACAATTTACTAAAAAAAAAAAGAGCAGGGGCTGCGAGCGGCTATCGTGATTGGATCGTGAGGGAGAGAGCAGGGGCTGCGAGGGCTCTTGGGCGGGCTGGGAGGTGGGCCGGTGGGTGGGGTGAGAAGATATGCGAAAAGACCATAATACCCTTAAAAAAATTAATTAACGAAAATAATTATTTTGTGGAGGCATTGGGAGGCATTAAGAGGCATCTAGATGCTTTTCCAACCATTGTAAAATGGCTCTCATGATATATCAAGACTAGGACAAGAGGAGGTTAGCCTTATGGGTAGTGGAAGAGATGGACAATAATAATTTGCTGCATGACTATGACTTCTTGCTAATGTAAAGGGGAAAATGGTATAAAGATAGGTCGATCAGGAGTGGAATGGGAAATTTCGATGCTTGATAGTCATTGGACAAGAGCAATGAATTTAAGATGGATACTTAAGTTTGAGTGGAAATTCCCACAGTTTTGTATGCAAGCCTTAATGTGAGGCCAGAAAGTTGATCAAGAATTCAAATATTTTCCTACATACAATTGAATTTTTCTCCTTCTGTGCCAGGTGGGCTGATATGGGATTGAGGGATGTCCCTGTTAGGTCTTAGTAGAAGGGAGAAAGATAGATACCAGTAGTATCTTAGGAGCTCAAAAGTACCCAAAAAAAATGGACAGAACTATCCTATCCCATCCCACCCTGTCTCTAAACCAAACACATGCTAAGAGTTTAACTTTATTATGATGTATAATCCCTGAATTTGCCAATTGTCCATGATCATAGTGCAAGACAGATTAATGGGACAAAAGGAGAGGGAAAAACACTTTCAATAGATAATTAATCTAGATTCTTCTTTATATGGATCTTCATGTGTCTTAAGTACTTCCTCTGACTGATGGTATGAATTTGATGTATGAAGATACGCAATGCTCTTGTGTATTCGCGAAATTGATGTATGAAGACATCTTTAAATCATAATCCTGCTCAAAGATACACAATGCTCTTACGTATTCGCGAAATTGATGTATGAAGACATTTTTAAATCACAAGTTAACCTCAATTGAGTGGAAGACCTACCATTTAGCTTAGGTCATTTTTCTTATCTTCTTATTCTAATTCTGCTCGTCGTTGAAAATTTTCTGCAGCTGCTGATGTTCTGTTATGGAAAGACAAGAAAACTTCTGCTGTTGTAATAGGGGGTGCAACTGTCATCTGGGTTCTGTTCAAAGTTCTTGATTACCATCTCCTGACTCTGATATCCCATGTACTGATTGGTGTGCTTGCCATCTTATTCCTCTGGTCCAAAGCTATGACCTTTATCAAGAAGTGAGTATTGAGACATAGGATGATCCTCACATATTCCATTTGAGGCAGAAATCCATCTTATTTGTGTCATTGTCTTGCCTCTGCAGGAGTCCACCAGATATTCCAGTAGTGCAGATACCTGAGGATCTTGTTGTGAATGTTTCACGAGCATTATGCAATGACATCAACAGAGCACTTCACTTATTCCATGAGATTGCAATGGGGCATGATCTGAAGAAGTTTTTGGGTGTATGTTTGTGCTCTTAACAGCTAAGCATTTGATTTCATCTCATTGTAGTTACTGGTTTGAGATTGTTCAACTTCTTTTGCGTGTTTACTCAGGTGATCGTGGGGCTGTGGATTCTCTCTGGAGTTGGAAGCAGCTGTGACTTCCTCACCTTGATATACATTGGTAACTCTCTTCAAATTTACACAGTACTCCCTCTGTTCCAAAATGTAAGACGTTTCAGGTTTTCTATATTGCTTTTACTAAGTACCTAGACATAGTGTGTATCCAACTTCGTAGCTTATCTAGAAAAAACAAAACAATCTTATAATTTACAGTGTTGGGAGTACTTGTTTTGCAATTTCTCATACTGTAAGCTGCTAGACTGATCAGTTGGAATGAAACAGCGGTCCTGATGCTCCACACGGTGCCAATCTTGTACGACAAGTACCAGGACAAGGTGGACCATTTCGCCGGAAGAGCACACACCGAGGCCCGCAAGCAGTACGAGGTGTTGGATGCCAAAGTCCTGAGCAAAATCCCCAGGGGTCCGGTCAAAACCAAGAAGCAGAACTAGGATAAAACCGCAGATCCTTTTGCGTGAATGTCGATTGGGCTTGTGGTTTGCATGGTATATGTAAATCTTGCTCCGATGGCTTCAGCTTGGTTCTTTCGATACTACTTTGTGCTGATTGTGGATGGATGCTGCTCTCTGTCTTCGTGATTCCAGTTGATGTTACCCTAGTCCAGTCCTTTGTATGTCACCATGTACGATGTCAGTGATGTTCGGATGCTACGTTATGCTACTGCTGTAGCTTGTAAATTTGCAGTGATAAATATAAATAAATAAACCCTTGTTGCTCAGCAGTCAGCACGATGCGAGACTTGCTTTTCTGTGGTGCTGGACAAATGATGTGCATACTTCATTACGTATGGACTGACCGTTGGCAGGCAGGAGACCAATCGATCCAAGATCTTGGCACACAACACGCAACTGGAACAGGAGAGCACGAGCGTGTCGATACTTTGAATGGCGTTGGAACTTGGAAGGTGTCGAAAACTAGGGAACCATCTAGATGCAAACAATGCATGGACGTGCTGGACTACGAATCTGTGACAGTGACGAGCCTTTCGGGACAACCTTTCGTGTTTCCTTTGTAAGTTGTGACCAAGGACGGCGCTGGTTGATTACCTACTGCTTAGATGCTCCAGTACTTATGGAACAGAATGGCTTCATCGACCCGGCGTTGAATAGCTGACTTGAATAACGAAAGTAAGGCCAAATAAGCCACAACGGTCAGCCTAAGAGGCTAGCTCAGTTAGGTTAGGTTAGTTGTGGTGAAACCTATCCACTTAAGATTCAAGTCCTCGACTTAGTATATCTATTTGCTTAAAAATATTTTAGAATTTAATAGCTTTGTGTTTTTAGTAGTAGATGACATTTCTATTGATAATAAGATGTTTATGGTGACTTTATCAATCTTGAGGTATGTCGGTGTTCATAGTGATAAGTGTGCATGCGCGTTGAGTGTCTATGTTTGTACCTATGTAATTCAGAAAAAAAAAGGTTTAGAATGGACTGATAGAGCTAAAATCTATTGAAGAAATGGATAAGATGAGTTGACCGAATCGCTCATAACAATCTTTTAATAATAAATGTAGTATCAGGCTGTTGGTGAAGAAGAATTAGAATGTTCTGTCATGATTTCACTGAAAGTTGCTCCCTTTTGTTTGAAACTGTAGTTTATAAGTCCTAAATCCTGATGTAAAAATTCTAATTATATTTTAGCTTAAATTATAGTCCACTTTTGTTTTGTCTTGGAGCTAAACTTTAGTTACTTTGACTAGATATACGTTAACATGTTGTAGTTCAAATAAATACTTTTCTATTTTAAATTATAACATGTTTTTGCTTTTCTAGTGATACACTCCTAGATATATGTATTATGTCTAACATCTTCTAATTTGGATAGAGAAAGTACATTATTAAAATCTATTTTATGAAGATTTGATAAAACCATGCATCCTTTTATTAAAATTTAACTAAATACAAAACTAATATAATCGAGAAAGTAGTAGATTCTAAAGATATATTGATTTCTGATAGTCATGATAAATACATGATCAAATATATTTTATGAAAATTTTGATAAGGTAATGTTTTAAATAAAATTGTAACTTACTACATAGCCTAGCTGACCTATTCATTGGAACACCGTCTCATAAAAAACACAATTAAGAGTCCAAAGTTTTTTCAACAAAAAACGTTAAAATAGCCTACCAGCCTACTACCCGAGGGTGAGGCACCCACACCAACAACACCTAGACTGTTGCCAGCTCATACACGAGACTTCTCATGATCTCATCTTCAAAAAAAAAGTTGATCTTGCTGAGATCAGGTAAGAGCTCTCCATGTTGATCGTAGAGATGGGTTTCATCTTTATAAAACTGATTTTGCTGGAGACTCCATGATTTCATCTTCTTGCTCATATGTAAGCTATTTATTGAGATTAGGTAGGAGCTCATCATCTTGAAGAGTGCTTAGATCTAGAGCATGGCTGATGATGAAAATGACTTCAAGGTTGATGGAGTGGATCACCTTGTGTGTCTTGAATTTATATTAGGGGACGAGGGGGTGGCACATGCACAAAATCAGCTGGCGGAGATAGTTCAAATTTTGTGTCATGCATGTTTGATCTGAGCCACAAACAGTTGTTGAGCATTTTTTTTTTTATTTTGGCCATCTCTAGAGTCTTCGCGCCAATGTCTGTAATGACACGTGTAATACTTCCCTCTAGTTGAGCTGCAATTTGGATGGCTAGATACTATGTGTGTAATGATTACAAACTCATCAAATCACTTTATAAAGGTATTCGAGACCGGTTTTAATGGAAGTTTCATCGAGTTTTATTTTATTTAATGAGCTGCCACATGTATTTTAGATGACGTGTCACCGTATTAAGAAGAGAGAAAATGAGTGTCATAGGGAAGCACGCATACCAAGTCATGAAATTTAATATCTACTATGAAACTATAGAATAAAACTCACACTTTTAATGGAGAGTTTCACTTGTATTTTATTTTATTCTTTGTGACGTAGCAATTTTGGTTACAGCGCTATAAAACTCTTCACTGAGACTAACCTGATAATTTGTTGGAATTTATGTCGAGTCCTCCGATTATATTTTTTTGGTGAGATGCAGGGAATAGTAAAATTGTTATGAGGTGCCTCTCGGAACCAACATTCGACGTCGCTGTGACCTGGTCATATTGCAATGAGCTGCGGCGTGCTGCCGCGCATCCACGGCACTGACTGACCCAAAGCCCAGGAGAATGGTTGGTGGATATAGGTGGTGAAGACTAGAGACCGTGTCTAGCCAGCCAGCCACCTGCTGCTCTAGTCCACCTGCATGGCGGTGGTGTCCCTCTTTGGATTCTCGCTCCCTCCTGCGTTCGTTTCTTCCCGATCCAAGAAGCCTTGCTCACTTGATGCTATTCGGTCACGGCGGTTGAATTTCCGAGATTCAGGTAAGTGCGCGCTCGTGAGGAAGGCATTTGATTAGAACCAAATATATCCGGCACTTCTCCTGAATCTGCTTGTCCGGTGGTCAGCCTAACCGCAGTGCAGGCCACCTGTTTGATAGAATGCCTCCTTCGTGATTCCACCTGTTCCCTGCTCGTCTGAGTTCCTCATTTGTTTCCTGACAGCTATGCCAGCTCGGATCTCCGCAAGGCAGTCTCTACGGTTTGCTCTGCCTTCGAGCAATGGTAATTGGTAAACATTGAACTCTTTCTGATACACGAGTTGTACTGAAGTAAAATTTAGTCCTATGTCTTGAACATCAGTTCATGCTGCGTCTCCTTTTGTATGGTCTGCTTAATGTCTTTTCTTCAATCTTCAGTAGTTGTTTGTTCAAGAATGCAAGAATCCTTGTCCTCTGGATGACAACAAACCTTATCTTTTCCGTTAGAATATGTGAAAAGAAAATTGTTGACATGATTTTGATATTCTTATGGTTTTTGTGTGAGGGGAACTTAAGATTATTCCAATGCTATAAGCTCTTGATACTTTGGTAAAGAGTACAACCAAATAGGTTTTGATTAATCTTAACTACAAACTTGCTGTTTCTTTCGAGTTTGATACTTCTCTGTTTCTGTTTCTGGAAACCAGAAATGTTGAGCACATTTGAATATCCTAATGATACAAGCTATTCTTAGTTATTGAAACTCAATGCCTTTTACAGCACGTCCAATATCGACTGTAGTAAGAATGACATGTTTTGCTAAGAAGCAACCTATTGCTGCCATGCCCTTATCATCTAGTTTGGAGGACAAAAGGTATGAGCCTGTAGTCAAAATGTGTGGCATTACATCTGCCATCGACGCTGAGATGGCTGTGAAGGCTGGAGCTAAATTAATTGGGATGATTCTTTGGCCCAACTCCAAACGCTCTGTTCCATTGTCTGAAGCCAAAGAGATATCCAGAGTGGCCAAATCTTACGGGGCTGAATCAGTGGGCGTGTTTGTGGATGACGATTATAGTACTATCTTGAGAGCATCTGATGCATGCAACCTCGATCTTATCCAGGTATATCTTCCCTTACTGTAACTATACTCTACTCTGTAACCAAAGGAGGTACAATCTAATTTTACTGACGCATTGCTTGTAGCTTCATGGAGATAGCTCCCGAGAACTACTTTCTATGCTTTGGAAGAACAACAGGATTATATATGTGCTAAATGCTGATGAGGATGGTAAACTTATCAATGCTCCTCCAAGCGAGGAATATATTCTTGATTGGTTTTTGGTGGACAGTGCAAAAGGTGGAAGGTACAAAATTCTACTTACATGGTTGGTCTGTTGGCTAATGTCTCGATGTTTGCTCTTGGACTATAATGATTGATATTCTAAAAGGCTGTTCTTCATCCTAACATTGGCAGTGTTTTAGTTTTGGTTTTACCTTTTGTGAATATCACAGGCCCTTTTTCTTATATCATTTGGTAGTTAAAATCTGTTGGATGAGAAAACTGGAACTGATAAAATCTATTCCGATGCATTTACAGTGGCAAAGGGTTCAACTGGGAAAAATTCCAAATGCCAGCTGTTAAAAGCAAGAATGGGTGGTTATTGGCAGGAGGCCTTCATGCAGATAATGTTCACCATGGCGCTTCTGCTTTAAAGCCAAATGGCCTGGATGTTAGCAGTGGCATATGTTATCCTGACGGTTTACGGAAAGACCCGCAGAGAATCTGTTCCTTCATGAGCAGTGTAAAAACTTTGAATCTCCTCTAAAATACTAGTACTTTATTGGTCATAGTTTCTTGGTGCAGTATGTGGAAACTGAATAAATGGCAATCCTAATAAAAATAAAAATAAAATGACCATTTGACTTAAGCTGTCCAGAACAGAGGCATTGTTGATCTTTGGTGTAAAATTCAGGTCTTTTCTGTGTTTTAGCAGTTATACCATTTTTCAGCTTCTCGTTAAGGCAGTTCACCACATATATGTTTACTAATGCGTTGAATGAGGCATTTGTTTGCGATGTTGTAATAGATCCGACCAACTAATATAATTACGAAGCACTAATCAAGCCACCGTGGCAACTTAATTAGTACTCGGCAACCATATCAGCCCGGTAGTCCGCGAAATCCCGAAGGATATCGAACTTTTACAACGTCACACCCGAATCGTAAGTTCAGCAGTTCTCATTCACTTGATAAAACAGTTCACAATAAAATAATTACACCACGGGTATCAAATAATATATTATTACAACTTAGACTTTTCAAATAAACAACGAAAGTAAATATTCTTAAAATTACACTCACACCTACATTTTAAATACTGTGCGCCGGTCGACTCCATCAAAAGCATGTAGATGAGATATAAGAGTTGACTTTGCCCAAAAGTCTATTTCCTCCCTAGTGGGATACGGGTCCAACTTGTCGCCACATGGCAAAAGTCTTCGATCTCGCAACAAGTGTGAATAAAACCCCGAGTACGTGGGTACTCAGCTAGACTTACCCGTCTTAAACCAGAAAATAAGGACGCTTTGGGGTGGTATACAAGACCTTATAGTGGGTTGGCTTGACTCATTTTGCATAAAAGCTCAGATTATCATATTATAGATATGTATGGATGTGAACCTTTCATTTTACTTTAGCAACCGCTTATCATTATCCTGTTTATACTAAGTGAGCACCTATGCTAATAGCAATCACTTGAGTTCTTATTAGGCAATCAATAGTAACCAAGTCCATTTGGCATTATCCAACATCATCCACATAACCAAGATCTCTTGTTCCATAGTAGCATTACTACGAGGTCGAAGCTCAAGTCAAGTACTCAGCATCCCGGGAGTGATGGCGATTCGAATCGATTACTAACCACTGCGAGATATGCCCCACACAAACCACACTTCCCGTCGGGTCGATTAGGTCACCGTTGGTACTTGCTCGGGTAAAGTCGCGGGACCGCTATGGACAATTCTACACCCGGAGGTTATCCGGTGCGAGGACGCATCAAGACATGTCGCACGGTACAAAGCCGGGTAGCTCGAACATTCTTGCCCATGGTACACTCGGGCCTCTACCACTCCCTTCCTTCGGTGTTATTGCCTACATTTCGGTCCACCGGCCCAAACAGAGCTACTAGGCTTCGCGGTTTCATGATACCAACTAAATGTGGGGCTGCGTTCAACATGACTCGAGGGCCGACAACGATCGGTCCTTAATCGACACGACGGAGTTACCGCATTCCAAAACCTTGTAAAACTCCACCCCGACCTCAATTTTATCCAACACACTTGGTTATAACCAACTTCTCCATCTTATGCCAATATATATCTGGTAATCACCTATATCTTGCAGGTGATGGGAAATCACCCGACTTCTACCGATCTAATTAAGCAGAGCTAAGCAATTATATCGATCCTGACCTAACAGGGTAAAGGATATATTAAAGTGGTTAAGGAATAGATAATATGCAGCAAGGGTTCCAGGCAACTCCTATAACTTAATGCATTAAACATATAAAAGGACGCAAGTGATATTTGCAAACCATAGGAGAAATGCTCCGGGGCTTGCCTTTCGTTGTCGAGCGAAGTTGAGGTTCCGAACGCTCGATCACTCCACGTCTGGTTCCCGATCACCTCCTGTGCGGGGAACTCCTTTCACGACTTGTCCTTCGGGATCATGGTCCTTCTCGATGAATACTCTAACCGTGATCCTGAGATGATGCATGTGCATATGTATGAATATATTGTCGGCATAAGCATGATCATGATTTATCGAGGATTATGAATGCTCATGTTGCAATGATGCTTTTACACCGACCACCAGCAAAAAAGTCAGTAAAGCCAAAGAGAACTATACTTAGCATACTCGTCTTAACCTATTTACCATGACACACACTTCTTACTAGATTAAGTCTACCCGCACCAATCATCATCACACAGCCCTACCTAAAGCAATATACAATCATACTTCACTAGCAAGTTCTAGACATAAAGCAGCAGCTCAGTGATTAAATCATAATTAAATATCTGTAAACCCAATGGACATGAATGAGGACAATTCGGAAAGCTTATAAAATTGCCCCCAAAACATCTTCAGACATCAGAACCTGATTCCCAAGTTATCTATACCTAAAGCAAGTAATATCAGGACTAGTTCTAGAAAAACAGCAACAAAACAGCCCTGTCAACCAACTTGCAAAAGCCACAACCTCTAAACTATTCATCAAATGACTATCAAATTTGACCAGTAGATAGATACACTAATTAACTCCACTTCATATAAAGACAAGTTATCCAGAAACCCAATTTATAATTAGGTTTCCTGTAGCATCATTGGACTAGCCCCTAATTGGACCAACCTTGAGTTGAACAGCAACACCAAGATTTATCACTCCTAAAATCTTAACAAAATTACAGTAGGTAATACCTATCAAAAGCAGACTATCATCCAAATTTCACCCCATTTGGATGAACCCACTGTCCTTACAAAAATAACAAGCAACAGGGCAGATTGGCACCTAAAAATACTTGGTACTACCAAGTTCACCGAAACATGCATCTCATTGCACCGGGGCTACATTATAGCATATAATGAACCTACAAAAATTACCAACCTCATATGATATCTACACAATTGATTTGTGAATTATTTTGGAAATGGGCAGCACTTGGCACTTCAACTACAACTTCATATTTTCACACAATACATGACCATGTTAAGCATACAACAGGAAGAGCATGTCAATACAAGATGAACAAGACTAACATCATATTTTTCAGAGCAACAGAGAATTACTTACATACTACACATAAAATCATCACAAACATGGCATATGATATTTTTTACTGCATAGTACACCTCATAAGAAAAATATAGCAACTTGAATCACTCGATTTGGCCTAAAAATGAGCAAGTTACGAGTTTCAAAAGATTTAAACAAATTCCTGGAATTCTATTTCGGAATAAACCGAAATTCCATATGAGACAAGCACTTTGCACGAAGGACCCTGGGTTTTCCTGAAATTATCCGAGCCTCTATTGGTAACCGGTCAGTCCGGTCGTTTTACACGAAGGACCTCACCCTTAGTCTAATTCCAGCACGGGGTCCTCGCGGTGGGGAAGAACGGGGGCTGGCCGGCCTCTCGGCTCCGCCCCGTCCCAGGCTCGCCGGCGGTCACCGAGGGTGGCGAGGCGCGTCGCGCCGGCCACGCGCACCCGCGGCTTGCGAGGGCGGCCGTAGCGCCCTAGCCACGTACACCGGCCGGCCGGCGACGGAGCGGCACGGCGGCGGCAAGCACCGGCGGCGCCGACGTCGGCAAGGAGGCGTCGAGGGGGCGGCGCGGGTGGCGACGCCGATGGTGGTGCTTGGGGAGGCCGCGGAGGCTCCGGGAAGAAGGTGTGCGGCGGCGGCTTCGCGGTGGGAACCGGCGGCGGGCGCGCGAGCCGACGAGACGGCGACGGCGTCGCGGTGTAGTGTGCGCGGGAGGAGGGGGCGGCTGGTTCGGGCGGCTACGGCGGTGAGGGCGCGAAGCGGGGGCGGCGGTGAGGCGGATGGCAGCGGCGGGTCCCGACGGCGGCGGCGTTTCTTGGCGAAGGAAAACCGAGAGGAGAGGGAGAGAGTGAGAGGAGAGTGAGGCCCGGGGAACCGGGAGAGTGACCGGGTGAGGGCGGCCGGATGGCGTGGCGTCGCCCTCCGCTCCGCCTCGACGCGTGGGAGGCACGCGGCGACCATGCGCGCCCACGGCCATGGAATGGCGACACGGGGCCTGCGTCCCTCCCGGTGAGGATGACAGGTGGGTCCCGCCAAAATTTTAATTCATAAATTTTAAAAGTGACTGCGCACAGTTTTTAAAGCGGCTACAACTTTTAAACTAAGCGGATCTAGCAAAAACTTTCAACATAAAAAATGCTCCTCTCGATGAGTAGAATATTTCTCCTCAAGGAAGTTTGGTTAGATTCCCAATCGTTTTTGAAATATAAATTCCCAAACAAAATCGCTTGGAAAACAGAAAAACAGCCCCTAAGGCTGATCTTTTCCCTCAAAAATATATACCTTCCACCCATTTTCACAAAAAGTAGTTTTTGGGAGTTTTATTCCTTATAAAATTTCCCATCTAAAAGCTTTAGACCCCAAAAGCATTTGAAATGCCCGAGAAACACTTTTTAACAAAACCAACAAAGACATTCAATAAGTCAAACAAATCAACCTATTAATCCAAGTATAACTATCCAAATCAAGTCAACTAATTGCAATCCTTTAGGAGGATTCTCAATCCTATATTACCACTATACTTAACACTACCAACATCATTTGCAAGCATTCATCAAAGATAATCCATTTTGTCAAGATAAGCAATCATGCACTAGATAACGAGGATGATAATGCATGTTTATGCAAATGATGACATGCTTAAGCAAGTTTAATTAGTGATTAACATGAAGGTGTTACAGATGTGATCTTTGGTGTAAAAATAAGGATATGCTAGGAGTACAATGTACCAGCAATATTTCTTCAAACAACAAAACTATCATCATAATAGCAAAAATACTAAATGGCACGAGCATTCATTCTCATGCCAAAACATTATATTGGTGATTATTGGTACTACTAGTGTACTATACTACGATACCGCCGTCACCGCGGCGTAGCGGGCGTTAGGAAAGCGCAATTCGAGTTCAAGATTGTCTTCCCATACGCTACGGACGGGGATGCCCGGAGGCAGCGGCGGCATGGAAACGGCGTGTGATATAGCGGCGCGTAGTGTGTCATGCCCAAAGGTGGCGAAGATGACAACCAAAATTAAGAAGCCGCAATATATAGACACGTGTTGCATCACCGCATCAGTTTGCTATCTGGATCGGACTTGGGCAGCTTGTCCGAGACGCTTTGCAACAGCATGTATCAGGGATGGAAACGGATCATATTAGCATAAAATCGAATCCGGATATATATCACCTTTTACCACATTCTAATTCAAATATGAATACAGATTATTTTTTTAATATGATGAATACAAAACGGATGTCTTTGATTTAGATTTCTATTCACATATTTATTTAAGTCAACTCAAAATGTGTATTGTAAAAATTAAATACATGAATAAAATTTTACTACGAAGTAATCCTTCGTCCATATTAGAATGCAATTATCACTACAAGGAATGGTGCTTTACATGACGATCACTTTGGTCACGATACTCAAAAATACGTCACAGTTAACTTACCGTGACGATCTATAAAATGGTCATGTATCTCACGTCATACATTTACTAGACCGAATTAGAGCATCATAGAATGCTAATTGTGTTCGTCATGGAATCCTTGGGAAGTCCATTTGGCCCAGGCTTGGGCCCAATAGTGTGTGACGAGATTGGTCATCATAGCCATTAGCCACATATGATGCTATATAGGATGTATCTTCGTCATAGATTTTAGTTGCCTTGTAAGAGCCTTAACCGTCACACATTATATAATAGAAATCACATAAAGCCCAACACATTATATAATAACATCATATATTACTCAAGTTTCCATCCAGAAATACAATGTCTCAAGTTTCCATTCAGCAACACATCACACTAGCAATCCACCATGGCACATGTACAAGTCATTCCGTGCTATGTCATACGACCATGCATGTATCCTATCTTAGTACTTGGTTCTTGCTCATCTCCTCACGGTCATGTGTACAGCTTTATTTATTGTCAGCCTTCAGTCTTTCAGCGAGGTGGTGTTCTCATCAAGCCTTCAGGTAGCACTCCAATTTCTACTGCATGGTGGATAACAAATAAAGAGAGCACAATAGTCAATTTCAGGCTAAGTATAATTTCAGTGTAATAATTTCAGGCTAATCTTAGTGAACAAGAGACATCGCTAAGTATAATTTCAGTCACACCAAATCTCATTGCTTTCTTCTGAAAAAAGATATAAAGGGTTCAACACATTTGGTTACTGCACTTGCTGATACACATTGTTCTGAAAAAGATAAAGGCCTTGTTTAGATCATGGCCAAGTTGGGAGTTTGCGTAGTACCGTGTCAAATCAGCGTGGAAGATTTCGTTTGTATTTGGTAAAATTGTCCAAACTTTGACTAATTAGGCTCAAAATGTTCGTCTCGCAAAGTACAATCAAACTGTGCAATTAGTTTTTGATTTCATCTACATTTAATACTCTCGTGGTACCGCATTTTGATGTGACGGGAATAGGAATTCTGCATAGTGAATTTGGTGGCAAATTTGGGGATCTAAACAAGGCCAAAGGTTTAACATACTTTATTACTGCACTTGTATGCTGAAAAGAAACATGCACGGTTAACATATTATTAAACTATGCCAGAATAGGCAGAGCAAAATCCTAAGCTGCAACCTTTAACTATCAGAACTGATAGTGAAATTAAAACATACTATCTGTCACTGAATCTGATACAGTTTCTGACTGAAACAATATTCACATCTAAGTAAATACCCCAGAAGCAATACCAGAATGTTACTTAACTGGACCGTCGATCATCATTGCTGAACCGCTGCTGCATAGACATACAGATAGGCAATGCTCAGTGCGGCAACAAATTAAATTAACACGCAAAGTAACCACAAAGAAGAGGAAAGGAGGGATTGAATACCTGTGCTTCCTGTGGTGTTCTTGGTCGACAGGAGTCAGGCTGCCGCCCGTGCGAGCTCGTCAGAACTGCTGCCGGTTCCCCACGCTTCACCAAAGCTGCAGCCAGGACCGTAGGGATCTGAGAAGTCGACGGTGGAGGGACCGAGTGCGCCGCAACTCCATGCCACCGGGATCTGGGGAGGGCGCACACGCCGCCGGGATCTGGGGAGGGCGAGCACGCCGCATCGTCGCTGACCCCTGCTGCCTAACGTTGATTAGAGAAAGGTCGTGAGGGGAAGGTGGAGAGAGAGGGTCGGCGTGGAGAAAGACGCAGAGGGTGAGTGGCGGCTGACGGGTTGGGAGAGGGAGGAAGGCCTAGGGTTTGGCCTGTGGTGGGCTTATAGTGGGCTTTGGGTTGTACTATGATGATTTCTCATAACGTCACTATAAATCGTCATGTAAAGGACCATTTCTTGTAGTGTATGTGATCTGTGCCCATCATATTAGTTGAAATTTGATCAAGTTTATAGTAAATAGTATTATGATGACTAAATGGATTTATTATAAAAAATATATCTTATAACCAATCTAATGATACTAACTTTGTATCATGAACCTTAGTATTTCTTTATATAACTTTGGTCAAAGATCAAATTGGTTGATTTCTCGAAAACGAGAATTATAATCTTTTGTGAATGAAGAGAGTACATGGTTGACAACGTGAAATAAATGAAAGTACACTTCTAATAATCTCCAATATTGAAGTCAACTAAATTATAATGGATAACATTGACTAAAACAATACATCAAATGAAACAAATTCAAATATAGAAAACAAATAGCCATTTTACTTTCAATATTAGTGGAATCACAAAATTATCACAAAAGTAGATATTAAAGCATTTGTGTATATACCATTGACAAGGATAGCACATAATAATAAATATACTAATCAATAAATAATTAGTAATTAAATATACCAATCAACTAATCAATATTTTTTATCTTTGATATTTTTTGTCAACTCATGGAAAATGGACAAAACCAAAGTTGTAGAGCTTGATGAGATCTAAAACTATATAGTTGATGAATGTTTTTATTTAAAATCATTTATGGTCCTAAAATTCTATTTGAAGATCTTATATTTTGATTTTTTATTATTATTCAAATGCGTTGGGTTAGAGAAATGGACAATACTTGCAGATGATGATGGTTTCATTTTAAAAGATTTGTGCACTCATTATTCTATTTGAAATTCTTATATTTTGAAGTTAAATTTTTAATTATTCAAATGAACTTGGATGAAGAAATTACCAAAACTATAGTTAAGGATCTCGATGAGATTGATTATATTTTTAGAAAAAAATTATACCAATTTCATATTTTTCTTTTTAAAAGAGAATCATGTATGAATTTTAATGATCTACCTATTATTTTTATAAAATACATCCATATCTATATCTATATATACCTATAATAATAATAATAATAATATTAAACACAGTTTTTTATCTCATTGTTTTGGTGCACCTTTCCTTAACTACTCGACAATCCATTACTCTTCGAGTTGAAAGAGGCCGACGCTGTCTACCACGCTCTCATGGCGTGGATCCAGTGAGCGGAGCAACCGACGCATGGATGGGCCCAATGTGCTTGTCCACGGGTTTTCTCTTTTTTTTTTTCTAATTGATTATCGCATATGGATTCGGGTCTACCTACGAAAACGTTGATCAACATAGACTGATACAATGACCGCTGCAAAAATATCGATTAATGCAGGCATATTGTATAAGCCGGATGTGATGCCCACCTAGAAAAAGTGATTCCGATCCCCTGTGGAAACTGTTGGATTTATTATGGGCTAGGCCCATTTATAAAATTTAATAAATCAATAAACTCTATGGTTGGTTGATGTGTGGGTTATTATTTGTACTGGATTGGAATCTCAAGAGTCCTTAACTTGACTTATATGGTGGAAATTATTCCACTTAATTTGAGAAGTCAAGATAGGGACCAAGGTGTGCCTACACGCGCGCACAAGATGCCGGACGGGCACGGGCGTGGCAGGCGGAGCGCACGGGCCGGTGTTAATTTTTTAGCACTCTCTTGCTTTGATGGGATTTTGTCTCTTCAGCTGCCCGTCTTCTGGAGAGTCACCGAGAGACTCTTCTCCTTCCTCCTCCTCCTAGCGGTGCCCATATAAGGAGACCTAGTCCTTTCGGTACCAGGGTTAGATTCACATCCAGTCCACATCTCACGGCGATAAGAGTTTCTCCATCTCGTTCACCTCGCGCGCACGGGGAGACGAGAGGCGGTGTGCCTCCGAAGCCCTTGCCGTTCGAGACCTTGCACGGGGATCGATAATTAGGTTTTTGGGGAGCGTCTACGCGACGCCTTACCGCGCCGCCGCTGATTCGTCGTCGTCTACTTCCTTGAGGCGCCGTCGTCGTCTACTTCCCGGAGGCCTTGCGTTCTTTATCCTCTTCATCGACATGGAAACCGGACAAGGATCGGGATCCTCACGGAGGGTATAAACCGTTCATCTCCTCTCTCGCTTTTTCGTGATGCGGTTTACGCATGTTTCGTTAGTCCATTCATGTTTGTTTCGTATGCTATGGAGGATATGTTTCGTATGCTCTGATCTGTTATTTCGTCAGTTTACTGTTGTCTGAACTTCCTGAAATTGATCTGTCATATCTGCATGTTTGTAAGGTCGAGATGGCGGACTAGAGGGGGGTGAATAGTCCTTTTTAAAACTAATCACTCCGGCTAACCGATATAAGTGCGGAATTAAATCTATCGGCCTAGCCAAGATTTCACCCCTCTATCTATGTCTCTAGATGCACCTTGTAAAAGATCCTAAATAAGAAGACAAGGTGCCAATCTAGCTAGTGCACACTAAACAAGTCTAGCTTGCAAGGTCACACAAACCTAAGCAACTAGTACTTTAGCAACCGGGTGTGCACCTACACAATTCTAATGAGCAAAAGCACAAAGCCAACCTAAGCTCACTATATGCTCAAGGACAAAGCTACACAAGCCAAACCCAAGAGCTCAAACTTACTTAACTACACAAGCTAAGTAAGGCAAAATACTCTACTTCTAGCTACACAAGCAAGAAGGTGATTAACAAGCTACACAAGCTAACTAATCACTAGAGCAACTACACAAGCTATATATGAAAGTAAAGAATGTAAATACAAAGCTTGTGAAAGAGATTGCAAACCACCGCGAAATGTGGGCACAAGATGACTCGGCGATTTTTCACCAGTTCACTTGGTTGCCCCCAAGCTACGTCCCCGTTGTGTCGACCAACACTTTCGGTGGTTCCTCCGGTCTTTTCACCTAGATGGTTCTTCGGTGTGACCCTCAAGTCACTTGCCCCTCAAGGCACGCCCGCAAGGCACCGCAAGACACCACTCTCAAGTGAGCCCCTCAAGGCACCGAGCAAACCCACACACGCAAGGGTGGTAACTCAATGACACGCGCAATCCAATAAGGCTACTCTTCGTGATCCCCGCGAGGTGAGCACCGAACCTCTCACAATCTCTTCTCCGGAGCACCGTATCTCCACGCGTGCTACCACAGAGCCACTTGCCACCAAGCCGTCTAGGAGGTGGCAATCCTCCAAGAGTAACAAGCTCTCCCGCTTGCAACTCAAACACCTAGTGCCACTCGATGCAACCTCACAAAGCAATGCACTAGAA
Organism: Themeda triandra; assembly: GCA_018135685.1. Lineage (NCBI taxonomy): Eukaryota > Viridiplantae > Streptophyta > Magnoliopsida > Poales > Poaceae > Themeda > Themeda triandra. Next base: position 187,381 of record JAENPR010000621.1, on the reverse strand, counting down.
ATCACTCTCTCACACTATCGGATGGTCACTACCAAGCATATGTGAGTAGAAGGGCTTCAAGCACCACAACACAAGCTACCAAAGCTTGGGCGTGCTCGCAACCGGCCACGGCCGGCCAAACCACGTATTTATAGACCCACGGTCTCAAACTAGCCGTTGCCACCTCGGGCACACAAGTCAACTATGCCGGACGCGGCCTACGCCCAGCCGGACGTGTCCGGTGCCATTCACCACGCGCCCGCGCCGACCGTTGCAGCCACCTCGTTTGAAATCTCCACAGCGCCGGACGCGTCCTACGCGTACACCACCAAATCGAGATTCAAAACTAGCCGTTAGAGGGCTTTCGGACAGGCGCCGGACGCTCATTTCGTGAGCGCCGGACGCGTCTCTACGCTCGCCGGACGCTGTCCCAGTGTGTTCTCGCGTCCCACCGCGGACGCCCCGCAGTGAGCGCCGGACGCGTCCTACGCGCGCCGGACGCGTCCCGCGCCGGCGTCCGTCGCTCTTCGGGACAAGCAGACCACCTCTCACTCAACCGGACATATCTCTTAGCTCCGAACTCCGTTTTCGATGTTCTTGGGCTCGTTGGAAAGCTTATTCAGAGGACTATGCAACCAACATATCCTCATCATCCCAAACATTATGGATCAAAGCAGTTTTCCAACCCAAGAACCACCAACTCTCATTTCCAACACAAGAGTTCACGGAATCTTCTCCAACTTCTTCTCTTTTCTCAACACCTTTGCAAATGTGCCAACACCACCAAGTGTACATCACCATGTGCTTGTATGTTAGCATTTTCACAATTATTTTCAAAGGATTTTCTCTTCATCTCACAATGCCACTCGATCCTAGCACACCGCAGTGTTAGATCGCTCAAGTGGCACTAGATGACCGATATGCAAACAAGATCACCCCTCTTGATAGTACGGCGATCTATCCTAAATCCGGTCAAGCACTTCTCTACTCAACCTTAGACCGGTGAAATGAAATGCCCTAGGTTATACCTTTGCCTTGCGCATTTCCATCTCCACCGTCTTCCTCCATTGTGCCAATGCAACAACATGCACCGACACGATCATCAAATGATATGATCCACTTCATATCATCATGTGACACTCTTGGTCCATCGATCTTGACCTCACTTGCTCTTCACCGTTGCGTCGGTCCATCGGCACCAAGTCTTGCCCAAGTTTCACCATCGCATGGTCCTTCGCTTCGCAGCCTCAACTTGCCCTGCACACTTGCAACCGGTCCATCAAGCCAAGTCTCATCTTGATCTTCACCTCTTGGTCACATGACTCCATGTCATGTCTCATTTGCAATGAGCTCCTCCATCAACTCATGTGTTGAGCCTCACAACATTTCCAAGCCATCTCCACCATGGCATATGTTGCTCACACACATGTACCTGTGAACTAACTCCTGTATCTCAACCATCACACATGTTAGTCCACCTAAAGTTGTCACTCAATTATCAAAACCAAACCAGGGCCTTTCAATGTTTCGTTAATCTTGTCATGTTGTTTCATATTCTCTGCCCGTATGTTTCGGTAGTTCGAGTTACATTGTTTCACATGTTTTCCAAAGGCTATAATTGTTATGAGTTATATATCATGCTTTGTTTCTTTAGTAGACAAATCATGTTATCATGCTTGTATGTTTCACATGTTCATTGGTCACATGTTTCATATGGTTATGGACATTTGTGGCATCATGTTTACAATGCCTATTTATCTATTACATGTCATCATCTTTATGTTAATTTATGGAATTAAAAAGACATGGAAATTGCCTAATTATCTAACAATCCAAAAACCTAATTATGATAGGCATTTTTAAATCGAGGTTTTGTCACGCTTTGAAGCCCGATCCTTTTGATGGGAAACACTTCTTGCTCGGAAAGCTAAGATGGAACTGTGGCTAATCGCTATGTTTTGTTTTCATGCCGGTGAGGGCAAACTCCGAAACTTGTCTCCGCGGATGAGGCTAAGTTTAATGTTGAAGACAACCTCTTTCGCGGTGCGGATAAGCGCTCTTGATCCAAAGTTCCGAAAAGCTACATCATCCATTCCACGGGGAAAGAGCATGGGATGCACTTGTGGGAAAGTTTGGAGTTAACGATGTCGGTAGCGAGCCGTATCTCATGGAGCGGTTTGTATGACTACAAGATGGTTGAGAACCGATCTCGTAGTGGAATAGGCTCATGAGATTCGGGCACTAGCTAAGGAACTTGAACTGCCCTTTGTCCTTTGCTCGACAAGTTTGTGGTGGAGGTATTATTGCCAAGCTGCCACCTTCTTAGAAGGACTTTGGCACTTCTCTCAAACACAAGAGGCAAGAGTTCAGTGTTGAGGAACTCATTGCACTCTAGATGTTGAGGAGAGGTCTAGAGCAAAGGACAATGGGAAAGGTGTTGAGACCTCTTCTGCCAATGTGGTGCAGAAGAAACCCCACAAGTGGAATAAAAAGAAGGACCAAAAAAAGAAGGAGAACACTCCTAAACCCACTCAGACTACACAGTTCAAGAAACAAAACAACAATAACAATAACAATAACAACAAGAAGAAAGGTGGCTGCTTTGTATGTGGCAGTGAGGATCATTGGGAAAGTGAGTGCCCTGATCGCAAGTACAAACAAGAGAAGAAAGCAGTGAACATGGTTACTACTAAAACTGAAGATGGAACATCTGGGTTATCATTTGTTCTCTTAGTTTGTAATTCACCAAAGTGGTGGATGGACGGTGGTGCAAATATCCATGTGTGTGCTTGATGTCTCCTTGTTTTTTACTTACCGGAGTCGGGAGGTCTCGGCGCCTTCTTGCCGATGGGCAATGGGTCGCGCGCACATGTTCTTGGAGTTGGTATAGTCATTCTGAAGTTTACTTCAGGGAAGACGGTGCCATTAAAGAGCGTGCAGCATGCACCATCCATCAAGAAAAATCTTGTTAGTGCATCTATGCTATGTCGAGATGGCTATAGAGTTGTTCTTGAATCAAATAAATGTGTTGTATCGAGACATGGTTCTTTTGTGGGTAAAGGATATGATTGCGGAGGTCTGTTCCTCTTATCGTTGCATGATGTGTATAATAAACTTGTGAATTACGTTGATATTTCGATGAGTCGGATTTATGGCATTCACGGTTTTGTCATGCAAGTTTTGGTTGTCTTATGCGGTTAGCAAATCTAAATTTAATTCCTAAATTTAACTTGGTTAAAAAGTCTAAGTGACATGTATGTGTTGAATCAAAACAACCTCGCAAGCCTCATAAAGTCAACGAGGCGAGGAATTTGGCACCTCTAGAACTTGTTCATTCGATCTATGTGAGATGAATGGAATTTTAACCAAAGGTGGCAAACGTTATTTCCTCACTTTTATAGATGACTCAACGCATTTTTGCTATGTGTATCTCTTAAAAACAAAAGATGAAGTGTTTAATTATTTTAAGGCCTATAAAGCCGAGGTTGAGAACCAACTTGAAAGAAAAAATCAAACATTTAAGGTCCGATCGAGGTGGAGAATATTTCTCCAATGATTTCGATAATTTCGTGTGGAACATGGTATTGTTCATGAAAGGACACCACCTTTCTCACCACAATCTAATGGGATTGCTTGAACGCAAAAAACCGCATCTTAACGAGTTGGTGAATGCCATGTTAAGCACTTTATGGATTATCCAAGGAATGGTGGGGTGAGGCGTTATTGACAGCATGTCATGTCCTGAACAGATTTCCTATGAAAGATAAAGAAATCACTCCATTTGAGGAATGGGAGAAAAAGAGATTAAATCTCTCTTATTTGCGCACTTGGGGTTGCTTGGCTAAAGTGAATGTGCCAATCAACAAAAAGCATAAACTCGGGCCTAAAACTCGTTGATTGTATCTTTCTAGGCTATGCTTTCCACAGTGTTGGACATAGGTTCTTAATTATAAAATTTGATGTTCATTATGTATGTTGATACTATCATGGAGTCAAGAGACGCTACATTCTTTGAGAATGAGTTTCCCATGAAGAATACACCTAGTGAAACAAGTCATGAGACTATAATTCTCCATGAGCATGAATTATCTATTCCAATAGAGCATGCTTGAGGATTCTCATGTGCACATCCACGAGGAGGATGACACTATAGTCACACGCAAGAGTAAAAGGCAAAGAGTTGCTAAAACGTTTGGTGATGACTTTATAGTGTACCTTGTGGAAGACACACCATCCACAATCCAAGAGGCATATTCCTCTCCCGATGCCGACTTGTGGAAGGAAGCGAAGGGAGTGAGATGGATTCTATTATGTGAAATGGAACTTGGGAGGTCGTGGACCGTCCTTATGGGTGTCAACCTATAGGTTGCAAATGGATCTTCAAGAAAAAGCTTAGGCCGATGGTACAATTGAGAGGTACAAGGCAAGGCTTGTGGCCAAAGGACATACCGAGAAAGAGGGTGAAGATTTCTTTGACACCTATTTACCGGTTGCTCGATTGACTACTATTCGCACTTTGATTCTTTGTTTGCCTCTTATGGTCTTATTATACATCGATGGATGTTAAGACCGCTTTCCCGAATGGAGAGTTAGAAGAGGAGATCTATATGGATCAAAGAAGGCTTCATTGCAAATGGTCAAGAGAACAAGGTGTGCGGAGTTGTTAAAATCTTTATATGGCTCGAAACAAGCACTTAAGCAAGTGGCATGAAAAGTTTGACAATACATTGACATCTGCTTAGGTTTCTCGTGAATGAAGCCGACATGTGTGTGTATTATCGGTATGGTGGGGGCGAGGTCAAGTTATGCTTTGTGCCTTTATGTTGATGACATTTTGATCTTTGGATCAAACCTCAATGTGATTGAGGAAGTAAAGAAATTGTTGACAAACAACTTTGAAATGAAAGATTTGGGAGAAGCTAATGTAATTCTTAACATCAAGCTTATAAAGGAAAGTGATGGTGGGGTAACTTTGTTAGAGTCCCATTATGTGGAAAAGGTTCTAAGTCGCTTTGGGTTTAGTGACCGTGATCCCGCTCCAACTCCTTATGACCCTAGTGTGCTATTAAGAAAGAATAAGAGAATAGCAAGGGATCAATTGACATACTCCCAGATCATTGGTTCTCTTATGCTGTGAGCAAGCTAAGCCGGTTTGTGTCAAACCCGGAAGATGATCATTGGCGTGCTCTTGAGAGAGTATTGCAGTATCTTAAGGGTACTATGACCTACAGTATTCAATATACCGGAAACCCCAGAGTGCTGGAAGGCTATTGTGACGCCAATTGGATCTCTGATGCTGATGAGCTTTATGCCACGAGCGGATATGTGTTCCTTCTTGGAGGTGGTGCTGCTTCCTGGAAGTCTTGCAAGCAGACTATCTTAACAAAGTCTACAATGGGAGCGGAACTCACGATTAGACACCGCCGGGCCGAGGCCGAGTGGTTACGTGATTTCTGTTGGATTTACCGCTAGCCGAAAACCGATACTGCTATCTCCATGAACTGTGATAACCGAGACCGTGATTACAAAGGTCAACAGTTCCGGGAATAACATGAAGTCCACAAGGCATGTTAAGAGAAGATTAAAATCTGTCAGAAAGCTGAAAACCTCCGGAGTTATAACGGTGGACTATGTCCATACGTCGAATAATCTGGCAGATCAATTCACCAAGGGTCTATCACGCAATGTGATAGAAGGTGCATCGAGAGAGATGGGTATGAGACCCACGTGAAATCTACTGTAGTGGTAACCTGGTGAAACAAGCTATGAGTAGATCGAGAGGAAAGATCCCTTTTCTTGACTCATCTCTGATGCACATCTTTCCTATCTGTAAGGCAGGTTGGTATATACCTTAATGTATTCCAAAGGTGAGATGTTGTCCTACAGAACATCTATGGAGGAATACACCTATATGAGTCAGACTGCTGGTCACAGTCCATGGGACTTGGGTAATCCTTAAATACTCATGAAAGGCACATAAGTGTGACTTATATGCTTCAAACAACGGGGAAGTTTTTTGCTGCCAAGTATCAGCTAAGGACTTGCGTGAATCTCATCTCGCACAAAACTGTCAATTCAAGGCTTAGTCCATTGTTCAGTTGTGACTGAGTGAAACTCTTGTTCTAGGTGGATGTTCAACTTAACAGTCTCCATTGAAACACTAGTATATATCAAAAGTTGTGGTTCTGGCATTACACAGTTTCAAACCCTAGAGTTTGGTGGGGATTGTTGGATTTATTATGGGCTAGGCCCATTTATAAAATTCAATAAATCAATAAACTCTATGGTTGGTTGATGTGTGGGTTATTATTTGTACCGTATTGGAATCCCAAGAGTCCTTAACTTGACTTATATGGTGGAAATTATTCCACTTAATTTGAGAAGTCAAGATAGGGACCAAGGTGTGCCACACGCGCGCGCCGCGCCGCGGCCGGCCGGGCCGGGCCGGGCCGGCCGGGCATGGGCATGGGCTCGGGCCGTGGGCGTGGCGTGGCGTGGCGTGGCCGGCGCGCGGGCGGGCGGGCGGGTGTTAATTTTTTAGCACTCTCTTACTTTGATGGGATTTTGTCTCTTCGGTGCCGTCTTCGGAGAGTCACCGAGAGACTCTTCTCCTTCCTCCTCCTCCTAGCGGCGCCCATATAAGGAGACCTAGTCCTTTCGGTACCAGGGTTCGATTCACATCTAGTCCACATCTCGCAGCGATAAGAGTTTCTCCGTCTCGTTCACCTCGCGCGCACGGGGAGACGACCTTGCCATTCGAGACCTTGCACGGGGGATCGACAATTAGGTTTTTGGGGAGCGTCTGCGCGACCCAATCACGCGCCGCGCTGATTCGTCGTCGTCTACTTCCTGGAGGCGCCGCCGTCGTCTACTTCCGGAGGCCTTGCGTTCTTCATCCTCTTCATCGACATGGAAACGGACGGGATCGGGATCCTCGGAGGGTATAAACCGTTTATCTCCTCTGTTTTTAAGTGATGCAGTTTCGCATGTTTCGTTAGTCCATGCCTTTGTTTCGTATGCTATGGAGGATATGTTTCGTATGCTCGATCTGTTATTTCGTCGGTTCTGTTGTCCGAACTTCCCAAAATTGATCTGTCATATCTGCATGTTTCGTTAATGCTTTGTCATGTTGTTTCATATTCTACTTTGTATGTTCGATAGTTCATTACATTGTTTCACATGTTTTACGAGGCTATAATTGTTATGAGTTATATATTATGCTTTGTTTGTTTAGTAGACAAATCATGTTATCATGCTTGTATGTTTCACATGTTTATTGGTCACATGGTTCATATGGTTATGGATATTTGTGGCATCATGTTTACAATGCCTATTTATCTATTACATGTCATCATCTTTATGTTAATTTTTAGAATTAAAAAGACATGGAAATTGCCTAATTGTCTAACAGAAACAATATTGTTAATACCGCTAAGGAACTTGCAGTTAAGGTTGCCCACACTGAATACATGTCACGTCGAACAATCTCAGTGAAAGAATTTAGATGACTAGAGTGAAGATGTATAGCCAATTAAAAATTCTAAAAGAATAAAGACACTATAAAGTGTATTAGTAAGAGACGATCTTAATAGCTACAAAACATCTTTAGTAGTATATAGCGTGCATGACAAAGCACCCCTTACCTACTCATCATTTGCAGATAGTGGATGCCTACCGTCATTTTTATTTTCCTACTAGAGTATATGCTCCATTCATCTTGGAGGTTGAGCTTTCAAACAAGAACTATATCCTGGCAATTGAGTGTCCTGGCAAGAAACTATTAAATATATAATACCATGTCATGTGTGATGCCCGTGTCCAACACAAGGAATCTTTGTTGGGGAAATCAATGGAAGAAATGAATAAATGTTGCATCATCAGATGCTGCTTGCTGGGGAATAGTACTATAGAACTAAAACAGGACCGAGACAGCTCAGGGCACAAAAATATATATAGTTAACAAAGCAGAGCCCAAAACACGGCTGAAGGGTACAAGACGAAGTTGGGTTGAACCACCCCGTCAAATAGAGTGCAACTGCCCACACTATGGTCAGAAAGCGAGTGGCCATTGCGCGTGGTGCGACTTCCGTCAACCGCAGATCGCGAACGTGATCATGATGGAGAAGATGTTGAGGACCGTACCATTTCGTCTGGCCACCCAATCGGCCAACCAAAACCCACTATTCATTGCTTCGTCCCCAGATTGGATCCCTGCATAAGAACAAGAGTATAATGTTTCTTTATAAAAAAAGAAAAAAATATGGCTGGAGTCTTTATTTGGTATGTTATGCTTGCTCTTACTTGGAGTCGGTGGATGTCCACAAAAACTGTAACGTTAATTAATAAATTAACTTTTGACTTTAGTTGACAATAGTAGTTGGTTTAGTGTTGGACCACACAAATTCTTCAAGACGTTGACATCTTGCCTACTAATAAACATTTATTAATTAGCAAATCCTCATAGTCATAGAGGATCTCAACTGGTTAATTAGGCTCCCACGACCGTGGAAGCAAGTTGAAGAAAAGAGGCAAGTGGATGAACAAACATCGGAGGTAACTCTGTTAAAGGTTCTTTGGAGGTAAACGAGCTCTTTAGCCTAACTCATCAGTTTCTGTACATAGATAGACTTCTGTTTCGGTAACCTTCTCGAGTCACAGTGCGTGGTGTACCATCTGATACTTCTTTGAAGTGGACACAAGTCAACTGTCTTAATGGGAAATGATAGGTGGTGCTCTGCCTAAAGTCAAAACTGAACGAATATTCTTGTAAAAAAAACCCTGAACGAATACGAAGGGAATAGGTTACGATAAACCATTTTGCATTTTCACTTTATAATTTTTGTGGAAACGAAATTGAGATAGAAAAGGTCAAGAACTGAAACAAAACAGCATATGTAATATTAAAATCAAACCAAGATTCGTGTCGATAGCGCTTGGGGTAAAAAAAAAAAAAATAGAAAGGCCAACGCGTAGAACTAAGAAATATGACTTCACATAAGTATATTTTTAAAGGTCACAGTTTGGTACAGTCAGCTTCAGTAGTGAAATATTTTTATATTTTTTGTATTCAAGAAAAAAATATTTTTATTTTTAATTCTATAAAGCAGCTTTATCAATAAATCTAAAACCATTAAAAACATTTAACAAAACAACATGTCAGGGAAGATAGCAGAGAGAAAGTTAAGAGAAACTATTATTTTTAGCTTCATCTAGCTCCACATGGGAACTATGCGTATGAGAGAAATAAAAAAAACAGTTTTTAAAGAGAACGTATTCCATCCGAGTGATAGGAGTTTTTTTTTTTTTGAGCAACAGTGATAGGAGAAGTTAACAACTTGGTGAAGTTGGAGCAACATTCATATCAAAGAGTCCAATTCATACCATATACGGACTAAGATGGATACGATACCGGTGCAAGACTCTAAAACACATCAAATCAATCATGAGTCCACCAAAGACTAGGATATACTATAATATTTGAGAAAATATCTAGTACAAACCATATACTAGGTGGAAACATGTAATAAACTATTTAAAAAACATATATTTTGCTCGTTCAAAAAATAGAAAATTTGGCACATCTATAGTTTATAAAAATATTTACTTAAATGTAAAAGTTGAGATCCAAACTCAAACTAGAAAAAATCAAACAAAGATGACAAATTTCAGATATATGTGCACAACTGAGTCCTCTAGTGCACATATATCTGAAATTTATCATTTTTGTATGAATTTTAAAAAACTAGTTTGCATTCTAACTTTTGCATGTGAGGATATATTAGTATGCACTATGTGTTAAACAACCAAAATATATATCTTTTAAATTGGTTTATATGTTTCCACCTAGTATGTGATTTGCACTAGACATTTTGGCTATGTGGTGTGGTCAACTATGCTGCATGTTATGCTTCCTACAATAGAAGATCTCGTGTGGCTAAGAGTAAGAAAGTGAAAAGCAAAAATGATCAGAAAACACAACCTTATTGTTTTCATCCAGTTTTAAATTTGCTAGATAAATGAAAAAAAACGAAAACAACCTAGATGTCTTAATTTCAAATTGAGTAGGCTGAATATAGAAACTAAATTGGGCAGAACTCAACGGATGTATCATGTATCCCATACCCCCCCTGCCCTTCCCTAAACCAATGTAACGAACAAGTCAAAGTTGACACCGTTATCCTTATGCATGTTCAGAAACTTCTTTGAGATTATTTCCCTGAAATCAAGGATAGTTTCCCTCCTTTTGCACATCCGCTGCATGTTTGTGCATATGTCGCATTATAAGAAAAATGATGGTCTAAGATTATTTATTCTGGGATTCAACAGTTTTGATTTTATTGCATAATGTGATGTGCCCTAAAATACGGGGCAGGTGTGCTTGTGTCGTATTTCATTTTTGTTTTTTAGAATTTACACAGTACAACGCAACATATGTACGTAAACTCTACCTATATGAGCAACTTCGAAAGACTAAACCGGCAGATCTTTAGATTTATGAAGTGATCACAGGAGTCTTACTAACGATGGAGATGTTGTCTATCACTGAAAGCATAGCGACGGTAAATCCTAAAATAAATTGAGTGTCAAGTCGATGATGTGACCCTGGGTAGGCAGGTTTCACGACAAGAAACCCAACCAACTGATCTATCATCATCTCAAGATATTTATAGTGATAAATGTGTACGCGTATGTTGAAGCGTAACAGTATGTGCATGTATTTATCTACTATTCGTTAGCTTTCATTTCTTTTTTTTTCCTGAAAAAATGGCACGAGCTTAACTTGCATGTTTGACAATCCTGCTACAGTATTTGAACCAACTAATATATATGTTTGTCCTACCTGGACGCAAACACAATTGTTAACCCAGACCTATTTGAGCTGTAGCAATAATACAACAAGTGCACTGTGCACATACCTGTACCGATGTACTGCTAATTCATATCATACCATACTAGTATATACTATTAAAAAAAGGGGCAAATGCACATCTATTGGTTCCACGTTTAACTTTGATGGGTGCTTCGACCCACTTTCCTGACAAGGGTAGAAAACATGAGTATACTTGTACATGTCAGAGACCAACGTGCAGCCACGTCAAGCACAGTACCCTATAAACCCCTGCTCATCAGTCCTCTGCTTCGGCTATATAAACCTCACCTGGCCACGCCATGGTGGCAGGTCATCCACGATCCGATCGGGAAATACATTATACTACACAAAGCATGGCAGGAGCAGCAGCTCACCAAACCACTAGCCACGCCGACGATGGCGGCCAAGAATGGAGCGTGGCCATGCCCGCCGCCGCGGCGGAACACGAGAACACCAAAAGCAGCCGCCGGGCGTGCTGCGCGCCGGCATTGGCCGTGCGTTGTCTCTTCTCGTGGTTGGTGGCGCCGCTGCACGGCATGGTCAGCCTCGCCACGACGGCGTGCCTGTGGCTGCTCTCGTTTGCGGCCGCGGCGTGGGACAGGGTGGCGGGCGTCGCTAGAATGGCGTGGAGGATCGGCGCCGACGACCCTCGGAAGGTGGCGCACGGGTTCAAGATGGCGCTCGCGCTCACCCTGTGCTCTGTCTTCTACTACGTCCAGCCACTCTACGACTTCACTGGCCAGAATGCCATGTGGGCCGTCCTGACGGTCGTCGTCGTCTTCGAGTACACGGTTGGTGGCTGCTTGTACAAAGGGCTGAACAGAGCCATGGCAACGGTGACCGGCGGCGCGCTGGCCCTCGGCGTGCAGTGGATCGCCAGCAAGTCCGGCAAGGAGTTGGAGCCCTTCATCCTCAGTGGCTCTCTATTTGTTTTCGGTGCGTGTTATATTTAACTCGATGAACCATTCTCAGATGCATGCTATGCTGCTGTCTCTATCTTGCAAAATTAAACTAGTGATACATGCATGCAGCCGCCGCGGCCACCTACTCGAGGTTTCTGCCCAAGATGAAGGCCCGCTTCGACTACGGCGTCACCATCTTCATCCTCACGTACACGCTCGTCGCGGTGGGAGGGTACCGCGTCAACGAGGTTGCCTACATGGCACAGCACCGGCTGACGACCATCGCCATCGGCGCCGTGATCTGCTTCGCCGTCTGCTTCCTCGTCTTCCCGGTCTGGGCGGGGCAGGAGCTCCACGACCAGGTCGCCCGCAACATGGACAAGCTGGCTTCCGCCGTCGAGAGCTGCGTCGAGGACTACTTCTCGGAGTCGGAGGCTGCAGAAGGAGCTCCGAAGCCGGCGGCGCTGTCGGACAAGTCACGTGGGTACAAGGCAGTGCTGAACGCCAAGGCCTCGGAGGACTCACTGGCCAACCTGGCGACGTGGGAACCCGCACACGGCAACTTCGGCTTCCGCCACCCGTACCATCTGTACCAGAAAGTCGGCGCAGCGATGCGCTCGTGTGCCTACTGCGTCGACGCCCTCGCTGCCTGCGTCGGCTCCGAGGCCCAAACGCCACTGCGCGTCAAGAAGCACCTCGCCGGCGCCTCCGCCGATCTAGGCCGCCAGTGCTCCGCCATGCTCCGCGAGGCGTCGGGCTCCATTGCCTCGATGACGCGGTCCGGCCGCCTCGCCCTCGTCGTAGGCGACATGAACGCCGCCGCGCAGGACCTCAGGGACGACCTCAGGTGCCTCGCGCCGCTACTGGAGCTGGAGCTAGACGAGTCCGCAGACACGGAGCAGGAGCAGAATTTGCCCCTCATCGAGGCGCTGCCCCTGTTCACAGCGGCCTCCCTCCTGCTGGAGATCTGCACGAGGGCGGAGGGCGTTGTTAGCGCCGTCGACAACCTGGCCATCACAGCGAGGTTCAAGAAGGCTGACCACGACGACGACGTCGACGTCGAGGCGGCCGTGCCCACAGAAACAACCATGAGCACCATCCTCACGGCAGACGCGCCGCAAGAGACACAGGCTAAGGTTGCGGCCGAACACGGGAAGACGGAGACGCCAGCGGATGAGAGCTCCGCCGACCAGGTCGACGAGCTCCTCAAGGTGCTCATGCGACGGCGGAGCACCAAGAGGTGGGCGCGCGGTGACACCAAGGTGTGCCCGAAGCCGCCGCTGGACTTCGTGGTCCACGCACCCAGCCCAAGGGGGTGCCGGTCCATGGAACTCACTGTCACGGGCCATGCGCAGGTCGCGCCCAGCCCGAGGTACCGCTCCGTCGAGCTCGCCAGCCACCCTGCAGTCGTGCCCAGTCCGAGGAACCGATCGGTGGACTTTGCCGGTCACGGACATGTCCTGCCAAGCCCCAGAAACCGGTCCATGGATTTCGGCAACCATGGGCCTGTCTTGCCTAGTCCTAGGCATCGCTCCATACTTGGGATGGCCTGATCGATTCAAGGGGGAAAAAAATCAAGCTTCTTGGATGCAGGCCGTGATCCGAAAGGTAGAGATGTTACTAAGATGGAGTAACTAAAGTGCTGGCTGGATAGCATCATACCACTGTGGTCTTGATGTCAATTAGTCTTTGTAATAATAATGTGTTATACAGAATTGTTGGAAGGTGCTTTCTAAGGGTAGGTACATTGCTACACATAAGCTGTCTCATACGTCGTCTCATGCATTGCCACATAAGATTTTTGATGATGTGGAGGAAAAAGAGAGGTGAAAGAGAATGAGGTAGTTGTTTCGTGAAACAACCACCTCATGAGCTAAAGTTTAGGACTATGAGACAACTATTTTACCATTGTATGAGTTGTTATTGTCATGCACCTCACAATCCTATTTTTACTCTCTTCATAAATTAAGAAACTACGAATTGCTATGAGACAACTTAAAACGACAACCATTGTAGATGTAGTCTATTAAGCCGTCTTAAATTACGTGGCACTCTATGAGACAGGTTATGAGACGACACCAATGTACCTGCCCTAACCGCCCCAAAGCTATATGGCCGGAGGTTATTTCTTTGAATTAGAGTGCATTTGTCCTGGGTGTTTGATCATCTATAATGTCCAATAGCCGAGCTTTAGCAGGTGACGTGGCCCAATGATATGGCAGAGCTTGAACTCGGTTTCAAAAGGTAAATGTACGAGTACTAGATTTGAAATGATGCAATCAAAATGGTTGGAAGAAAACTTCATCTTAATTTCTCCAGAAAATAACTTGTCAAGGAAACTAAGTAGCAAAGGACACAAGACTTAGACAACATCCCATTAGCTTTCCCTGTTCCTGTTGTAACTTGTCTGTTGTTTACTTCTTCACTTATATATATATATATAAAATTAGGTAGGGGCCTCCCCTGCTGTTCCTTTCAAAAACATCATCTAACAAAAGGAAAGCTTGGATGTATTATTAAATAGTACTTGCAAAATTATAGAGGCATGTCTCATGGTGAGTTATCAATTTATCCTACGTTTGCAGTCTACGCTTTTGACATAGCATCAGAACTTGCAGAAAATAATGACACGACAGAGATTATAAGAAAACTGAAAGAAATTGAACCACCACCAACAGTTCGCCAGTTAGGGACTGTCCACAACAATATCGGCCTCCTCGACACGTTCCATTCTCATGGTTTTTTTTAATGAAATTCCATTCTTAACGTTTGTGGTCACTCCTGCATCCTCCAGTCCTCTATATCCACTAGTGATTGGGCAGCACCACAGATGTTCTTCCGGGAAACTAGAACACAATTAATTATATGGATAATGGCATACGATCGAGAAGCACAATACAAATTTAACACGCTAATAACATAATCCTAAGATAATCATCAACATAAAAAGTTAAAAGTATGAACATAACACAATCTTAAGATATAGCTTGCTTCGTGGCTTGTATTTATGTTTCCACCTCCAGTCGGATACTGCGGTGTTGCCAGACTCACAGGTCCAGGTCGGTGAAGAGGCTGCTTAATCAGAACTATTTTTCAATATATTACAAGCTAATACAAAGTACAGCGGATGGACAGCAGCATCAATTGTGATGATAAAATTTTGGCTAAATATTTGTTTGAGTTGGATCCATGCTTAGAAAACTATAGATGTCTCTCTTTGTGTGCTTACCTTTCATTGATCACAATCACAAATGGTGAGCTGCAGAAATGCTCCAACCTCTGCAAGAGAATAATCTTTTTTTTTAACGGAGCTCCGCCTACAACACAATCAATTAGATACCTTGTGAGTTGTGGATGCATAAATGGTGTCCACTGTCCAGCGCCTAGGCATTTGGCAAGGTAGAACTGCTCAAAAGATCCATACCATGCAGCAGTGGAAGCTTAACCTTGGCTGGTAGCTTTCCCACAAAAAAAAAACTTGGCTGATAGCAAAGGGCTATAGGAACACTCCAAACTCCAAATAAAAATAAAAAAATACTTTGGCTTTGATGTAGAAATGCTTGGATTAAAGAGGAGCCAACTGCCAACCTACTTTTTTTTTGAAAAAAAAAAGATAATTTTTTATAAACCACTCATATGGATCAACATGAAACCTTCACACAACAATGCACAATATTTGAGGCCCATAATAGAGCTGGTCAATCTTCAGTAACCTAAATGGAAAGATGATGATGCTGTCACACTAAACAGAGCATAAAACATGTTATCAAATTACTGGAGGCAAGGATAGCTTATCTAAACCCAAAATATTATCTGCTCAGAAGAGGTAGTATTAAAAATAGCAGATCAACCAGATAACTTAAGTACAGGTTAACAATTTGTCCCCACCTAAGAAACACCAAGTCCGCGATAACCCACCTATAGTATTGAGGGTGAAACGAATTAAGAACCTGGAGGTTTTTTGGTATTTTTTTGGTATGGTACGTTGAGCTGACAGTGACTTTCATAAAAAAACATATTCCCTACTTTATTACTATGGAAAATACATATACCAAGGAAAGCAATCACAAAAGAAAAAAATCTGGTGAGTATCATAACTGAGTGACGCGTAATTATCCTCATCGAATGCAACCAAGTAGAATGGGGTTGTCTTCTCAAATAACTTTGCATAAGCATATAAGTGTCACTGATCAACCTAGGCACACTGACTGATTACATAAATAAAATGAACAAATTACTGAAGTAAACCAGATATAGATAACAGACCTTTGCAGCTGTACTGCAAATATGACCGTACATTTTTACTAACTAGCAGCATCAGTAGAAAAATATAATGTACCTATAGACATATATTTACCATGCATAAACAATGAGAGAAAGGAGAGAGATCTTTACAAATGGTGTTTCCACTGAGATATGTTCTTTTTAAATCTGAAGCAATCCGACAACCTAATGTGAGCATTTAGTAGTAAACAATGTCTATAGGACAACAAAATTGATGGATAGGAAATTTTTTATGAGTGACATAGAGGTACCTATTATAAAATGTTTCATCCTCTAGAATAGAAAGATTAAATAGCAGCAACAAGCAGTGTTTACACTGATATATTCGTAGACTGATATGACACATCAGTATAATTAGGCCTTGTTTAGATGGTGAAATTTCTAGCCCGAGAAGTACTGTAGCATTTCGTTTGTATTTGACAAATATTATCCAATCATGACGTAACTAGTCTCGAAAGATTCGTCTCATGATTTACAACTAATCTGTGTAATTAGTTATTTATTTTACCAACATTTAATGCTTCATGCATACGACACAATATTTGATGTGATGGAGAGAGAGTCATATTTCTAGCCTTTTTGGAGCAACTAAACAAGGCCTTAGTTTGATTATGATAGAAGCATTGAAAGGTCCTTTTTTGGTTGTGATAATTGAGTGACAATACCTAGGTGGAATAATAAGTGTTTTTGTGACATACACAGGTGATTAGTCCATAGGTGCACTTGTGTGAGCAACTCATGCCATGATGGTGAAGATGTGATTGACTAAGGTGGAGAAGATGAAGACAAAGCTTGGTTTGATGGACCGGTTGCAAGTGTGAAGGGCAACTCGGAGGCTTTAAAGCACTGGGCCACGTGGCGGGATGCTTAGGCAAGACTTGGCGCCGATGGACCGATGCAACCGTGAAGAGCAAGTGAGGTCAAGATCGATGAACTAATATGGCCATGTGATGATATGAAGTGCATCATATCATTGTTGACCGTGTTGGTGCATGTGTTGCATCGACAGTTGGAGGAGACGTATGGAATGGAATGTGCAAGGCAAAGGTATAACCTATAGGGCAATTCATTTTACCGACCATAGGCATTTCGGCGATGCTCATGTCGATGCTGATCAAGACGGACTACCCCGAGTGGGCATTTCAGCGCGGGCATTCCATGGCCGATGCTGACGAAGACGAACTACCACGAGTGGGTGCTGCTCATGAGGGTCAAGATGTAGGCGCACCAACTCTAGGATGTCGTTGAGGGTGGTAGCGTCGAGTTTAACGACTACCGGCGGGCGCTCGAGGCGATCCTCCCAAGCGTTCCTCAAGAGATGGGCATCCCCCTCGCCGACAAGGCCACGAGCCAGGGAGGTGTGGGATGCAGCCATCAGGCTCTCCACTTTGATGCAGCAACTAGCTTGTCATGGCGATGAGGATCTCACGGAGGCCCGTGTGGTGAAGAAGTGCATGCGCACCGTGCCATGCAAGTACTCCCAGCCCATCATTGCGATCAAGATGCTCCTCAACTTTGAGGAGCTCACAATCGAGGTGACTGGGATGTGGACGATCGCAAAGAGGATCCCCCTACCAACCCATCACTTTGAGCAATGGCCTGCTCAGCAAAAGGAGAAGAAAAAGAGGGGGACGATTCCAGCTCGTCCTCGTCCAGAGAACGCCGCCCGCACTCACGTGGTTGTAGGACAGAGAAGGCGAGAGATCGAGACGACAGTGACCGAGCAGAGAAGAAAGGTGCCATCCGCGGCGAACACAGAGCAAACCGCAACGACACCTGCCTCAACTATAATCGGATCGGCCACTGGTAAAGGGACTCCCCCCATCCCCGTCGCGAGTGCGGTGGCGAGCGTGGTAGAGACCGCGGAGGCCAGTGTAGTGATCACGAAGGCCAACACGATGACCACGGTGGCAAGCACAATGATGTGCATGTTGGTGTGGCTCATGTCATGGAAGCAAAGGACGACGAAGCTGCCATGTTTCTCGCCCACTTCTTCCTCGAGCTGGATGAAGGGAGCCCGACGTGCACCTTCGCCAGCAATATCGAACTTGATGAACCGCAAACCAGTGTCTTCCTTAACACCGACGACGGTGCGAAGCTCAACAACTAGTACCTCGACAACGGTGACAACACATGACCAGCCATCGTGAGCTCTTCGCCGACCTCAACACCAGTGTTCGTGTGTCGGTCTGGTTTGGTGACGCATCCAAGGTGGACATCCATCGACATGGAAGCTAGGGGTATCCGCATGAGACTGATAGGAAACAACATATATTTTTTCCCTGCTGACCCCTAAACAAATATAGTTGTAGCCCAGTCGCATCAGAGACATCCTTATCAGATTTTGAGGCATCGTGATCCTGCTCCCCCAAAATTATGTTAGGATCAGGTGGCTCATCCTTATCATAAAAAAACAAAGATGAAACAAATATGTTTCAATGACATCTAATCAGACTTAAACTAGTGTCGAAGACACGATCATTCACATCAATTTCTGCAGGCAGGAGTGGAAGCTATCGTTTAATGAATGCAAGCAAGGTAGCTTGCTTACTCTCCATCTAGCATGCATTGGTGGCAAGGAAAGAGGCATTAGGAAGACTAGACCATACACATTAATTAATACAAGAAAGAGGCATTCACGAAGCTTAACAAGGGCCAACAACTACATAGAAACAACTACCAGTCATGAGCAATACTGAAGCTGTCACTTGACAGACGAAACCAAACCAAAACAGGGAGCACCGCATCCTCCACGGCGTCTACTACATACCGGCCTTCGCAACTCCATCATGTGCTTGGCATGGACGGCAGATCGCCAAGGTTCACTAGGGCCCAAACCGCCTCTGCATCGTTCTCCTTGAGGCGGACCGACCTCTCTTCCTCGCCGCGCGCAAGGACAAAGAGGCGTGGTGCTAGCACAAGCGGTTCAGCCACCTCCACTTCGAACGCTCTGCAAGCTCAGCAAGGAGGAGATGGTCCACGGGTTACAGGTGATTGACCACGTCAAGCAACTCTGTGACACATGCATTGTCGCAAAGTAGAGGAGGCGCTCGTTTCCCCATGTGGATCTGTACCGTGTGTAGGACCAGCTGGAGTTGGTGTACGGTGACCTTTGTGGTCCGATGCCATTGGCGACTCAAGGAGGGCAGTGCAACTTCCTCTAGTTAGTGGACGACGCAACTTGGTACATTTGGGCTGCCCTCCTGCCGACCAAGGATGCCACCACAGACGCTATCAGGAAGGTGCTGGCAACAACGGAGAAGGAAACCGACTGCGAGCTCAAGGTAATGCATACTGACAATGGCGGCAAGTTCACCGTCGCCGAGTATGCCACCTACTGCATCGGTCAAGGGAAGCTCAATTATGTGTTTATCCGTGAGAACATAAGTGAGTGTTTGTGATAAACACATAGAGTGAGGGAGTGATTCCCGGCAAGATCAAGTGAGGAGGGATTTCCAACATGGCTGCCCATCCACGACAGGAGGTCGTTTTTCGCACGGTGCGGGAGGTCAGCGGCACTACATGGTCACAGCTGACTCGCACCAACTATGGGCCAATCATGTCGGCGACACATGGAGACCATAAGTATTTCATCTTGCTGGTAGATGACTACAGTCGGTTCATGTGGCTGCAGCTTCTAACCAGCAAGAGTGAGGCAGCGGAGGCGATCAAGAAGTTCAAGGTGCACGCGGATGCGGAGAGCGGCAAGAAGTTGGACGTATTGCGGACTGATCGCGGCGGCGAATTCACTTCTGTGGAGTTCACTGCGTACTACGCGGAGGAAGGTGTGGTGCGCCACCACACTGTGCCGTACACACCGCAGCAGAATGGCGTGGTGGAGAGGCGCAACCAAACAGTGGTCGGCATGGCAAGGTCGATAATGAAGGCCAAAAAGCTGTGACCATGACGGTGTTCATCCTCAACCGTGCGCCCACCAAGGCCCTGAAGGGCAAGACGCCGTTCGAAGCTTGGCATGGACGCAAGCCGAATGTATCCTTCCTAAGGACATTTGGTTGTGTTGATCATGTCAAGAACACAAAACCCCACCTCGGCAAGCTGGAAGACAGAAGCACACCCATGGTGCTGTTGGGTTACGAGGAGGGCAGCAAGTCCTATTGGCTGTATGATCCCAAGAGAGGCAAGGTTGTGATCTCTAGGGATGTGGTGTTCGATGAGATGGCGGCTTCGGACCGGGAAGACTCAGGCTTGGGGGAAGCTGCTGGTGTCAGCAACACATTTGCCATCGAGTACTTGGTGATCCAAGGAGGAGGAGATGCTGGAGAGCAGGCTGCTGCTGCAGCAGCTAGAGAGCAGGCTGCTGCTGCTGCTAGAGAGCAGTCTTCACCACCACCAGCGCATACATCTCCACCACAGTCCCTTGCGACAGCAGGACAGGGGACACCACCACTGTAGTTCACCTCTCCACCCACTGACATTGATGAGTATGTGGATGCTTTCAACGACGGCGAGGAGGTCCGCTTTAGACGGGTGGACAACATCATTGGTGAAGGGGAAGCTCCTGGGTTGGCCAGACGGCTTCTCGATGACCTGGAGCTGCTCCTTGTGAGCGCAGAGGAGCCACCGACGCTTGCAGTGGCTGAACATGACGCAAATTGGCATCGTGCGATGTTGGAGGAGATGAGGGTGGTCGAGGACAACGGGACATGGGAGCTGGTGGATCCACCAGCAGGCTGCAGGCCGATTGGGCTGAAGTGGGTCTACAAGGTGAAGCGAGATGAGTGCGGTGCCATTGTTAAGTACAAGGCCAGGCTTGTTGCCCGTGGTTTTGTGCAACGTGAGGGCATCAACTTCGAGAAAGTCTTTGCTCTAGTGGCATGAATGGAGTCTGTTCGCTTGTTGTTGGCCATGGCAGCAGCGAAGGACTGGCGCATTCACCACCTGGATGTCAAATCAGCCTTCCTCAACGGCGAGCTGACGGAAACGGTCTTTGTCAAGCAAGCTCCGGGCTTCGTTGTGAAGGGAGAAGAGCACAAGGTGTTGCGGCTGCGCAAGGCTCTGTACGGGCTGAGGCAGGCACGACGGGCGTGGAATGCCAAGCTTGACGCCACACTGGGCACACTTGGGTCCGCGCGCTACAAAACAAAACATGCGCTCTACACGCGGCGACGGGGGAAGGAGGAGCTCGGCGGCGGCGTGTATGTGGATGACTTGATCATACAGGAGCGCATGTGGAGGACATTGACGACTTCAAGCGCGAGATGGCTGCTCGTTTCAAGATGAGCGATCTCGGCGCACTCTCCTACTACCTCGGCATTGAGGTGAGGCAGGGGAAGGAGCACATCTCCTTGGGCCAGCATGCCTACGCGGAGAAGTTGCTCGAGCGCAGTGGCATGGCTGATTGCAAGCCATGCGCGACTCCGATGGAGGAGCGGCTGAAGCTAAGCAAGCACAGCATCGCTGCGAAGGTGGATGCAACGTGCTACCGGAGTATCGTCGGCGGGTTGCGCTACCTCACACATACCCGGCCGGACATTGCGTTCGCGGTTGGGTATGTTAGCCGTTTCATGGAGGACCCGCGTGAAGACCACTGGACTGCAGTGAAGAGGCTGCTACGCTACGTCAAGGGGTCACTTGATCAAGCGATCATCTTCCCCAAGCGAGGCGGCAAAGGTGGGCTGAGGCTCACTGTCTTCAGTGAGGCACCTCCCAAGACCAATGAAGGTGAGCAGGAGCTCACTGTCTTCAGCGATGCAGACATGGCGAGCGACATTGATGGTCGACGGAGCACCTCTGGTGTGCTCGTTTTCCTTGGAGCAACCCCCATTGCTTGGCAATCGCTGAAGCAGAAGATTGTGGCGCTGTCAACATGTGAGGCGGAGTATGTTGCAGCAGCCATGGCGGCGTGCCAGGCTGTTTGGTTGCGCCGGCTGCTGGACGAGCTGATTGGCAAGGAAGCTCACCTGCCAGCCCTGATGGTGGACAATCAGCCCGCCATCACCCTTGCAAAGAATCCAGTCCTCCATAATCGCAGCAAGCACATCGACACTCGTTTTCACTTCATCCGTGATTGTGTCGACGGAGGACAGATTGTTTTGGAGTTTGTCGAAACCGGACGACAACTCGCAGATATTCTCACCAAGCCACTCAGACGTCTTCGGTTCATGGAGCTAAGATTAGGGGAGAATTGTTGAATAACTTGCTGCTGGTCTTGCATCTGCAACTGCAAACCAACCTTCAATCAAGGCTGCATGGTGACTAGTAATCTGAAACTGCAGACCATTGAGCAACAGCCAAGCTGTAGTGGGAACACTTGACTAATAGTAGTGGAGACACAGATTTTTGGTAGGCCATTGTGTCCCTTAGCTAATTAGTATTGCAGGCTTATCCTGCAGCTAGGACAGAAGATGTTGACTGCACTATAGCAGCCCACCTTCCCTAGTTTCAGTTCATACTCAAACTGAACCAGCCCCTCTATGTATAAATATGTATTCATGGTAATATAAGTTTTCAGTTCAGTTGCCACAACCAAAGGGCAGAGCCTTGGCCAACGCTGGAGCTTCTGTAGTGTGTGTGGGCTGTTCTCAAGAGTACAGCAGCAGCACCAACGTGCTGAGTGTGTGTGCTCAGGGTCCTTCTTCTACCTCTAGCCATAGTTATTGCATGGGTGTGCTAGTGAGCTTGCTGCTCACCTGTGCAGGGATTTTAGGGACCAACAAGCATGCAATCCAGTGGTAACCAACATGGCCACCCCGGTGGTGTTTGTTGTTGTAATGAACTCTCTAGTGCTCTTGGATCACAATGTGTTTGCACTTGTATGCACTCTCCATAATATGGCTAGATGAGTGTTAGCAATTTCATGAGGGGAAGAAGGATTTAGAACATGTTGTAAAAACAACTATATTAAAAGAATTTAAATAAGCCACCATATGTTTATTTGGTAGTAGCAGAAATCAAACCTTTACACCAACTCCAGAGAAGATTGCCAAGAATAAGTAGGTACTACATACTGAACAGGCAAGATGGTATGCGAACATACTTGATGCAGGAATGGGAGAAGCTGTGACAAGCAGGGATGCAGTGAGACTAGCACAACATTTGGGGCAGCAATGTGTTGAGTTATGGAAGAAGACAGAGCTGCAGCAATCCATTCTGAACTAGGTTTTATCAGAGATTGAAAAATTTAGGCTTGCCTTCAGAGGTTGTTTTTAATATGTTAATCATCCTTGTAATAAAGTAGCTCATGTTTTAGTGAAACAAGTTACAGACACACACCAGTCGGAGCTCTAGCATGAAACACCGACATCTGTGCGTAACTTGGTTTTGTATGAGTCTATCTCTTCAATAAAAATGAAAGGCAAGCTTGTTGCAAAAAAGAAGTGCTTAACTAGGCTTATCTATCAATTTAGACATCTCAAAATATGATCAGTATGTATAAGACTGTTTGACTAGATCTAAATAAAAGAATGATAAGGAACATCATCTCATTCAGGCACCTCTAGCATCTAAGTATACATATAGAAATGGGCTTACTTGCTCGTAAATAAGGGTGACACGCCTATTAGTTGTTGTAGCATCAATCCTTTGGTTGTGGCAACTGAACTGAAAACTTACAGGTCGAAACAAAATTATCAGGTCAAAATGTGAAAATTGGGCAAGTTTAAATTAATGGTTTAATACATAATTTGCCCTCACATAATGACCATAAACAATAAAAGGATTAATTCTATGCCTAAGTTCAGAAGGAATCATCAATTGTACTTAAAGTCATACTATCTAAATTCCACATAAAACTTCTCCCAAAAGAGCCACACAAAAGATAATTTAGTCAATGATTTGTGTCAAGCGAAGGTAAGAGAAGAATATGAAGAATTAAGCTGTTATGGCCATTTATAAAAATTATTAAGTGCGGAAAAAGAATCATGTGTCGTTTTTCACACATGGCAACATAGCATGTGTGGCAAAGATATTTACTTACTTTTCAAATACCAAGAGCCTTTTCCATGCCATACACTGTTGCACTTCCTCTGAAATAAGTTAACAAGTTACCAGCCAGTCGTATACCAGTCACTTTCACATTTGACCTAACAAACTGAAAGAAAATGAACGTATTTTTCCAAAGTTGAAAAAAGTTAGGAAAAGCTAGTAATCCAAAGCAAGATAAAATGAAACAGGAAAATGCACTTTGCAAGGAAGCGTATTTGTATCCCTATTAAGTTCAATATGCCAGCAATGGCCTAAACTTAATGGCAAAACACAAATGCCTAAACTTAATGATAGGTGTTAGCCAAAAGTCAAGGCAAGAAAAAAATACAAAAAACAATCCATTACATGCATATCAAACTGACCCCAAAAACCTCTACAAATAGTTATACATAAAGAAGCAATTCTTGAAGACTGTCTACGGATTTGCACCATACCTAGTTAAGTCGTATGAATCAACATTAGGACCTTGCAAGAGACTAATAGGGGGGCAACGTTAGGACCTTACAAATAACCTTACAAATATTTATTATTATTTTAGTTATCCCTCTTTTTTTAGATATCAAAAACAAAAATAAAAAGAGAAAAAACTTATCTTGATATACGGGGGCGCCTCTCCCCCCATGCTAGTTGTTGTGGTCATTCAGTGTGGTGACCTGATAAAATAAAATCAAATGCAGCATTCAGTTAGCAAACTGTCTATTATAAACTCTAAATGCATATGGGTACAATGCATATTCTCGTTAACTAATTGATAACATTAGTCCCTAGCACTTGTATCTTACTTTCTACATTTCAATTCCTGCAGTAGTTGGGTTTGCTTGGCATTCAAGATGAGCATGAGTTGCCTTGGCCCCTAAGTAGATAAGATGGCATGTTTACTTTATACAAAGTATATGCCTGGTAGTGGTTAGAAGTGGGCAGCTCTATATAAGCTGAACCCCTCCTCGTTGTATTCAAGCTTTGCAGCTTTCCAATACAATCGAAAGGCCATAGGGGGCAAACAGCCCTCTGGCAGTTCTCTATGAGCCAATTGCAACAAATTGGTATCTGAAGCCTAGGGTTTTGCAAAGTCCCTCTCTTCCCCTTCCACCACCGCCGCCAAGACAGAGAAGCCGGAGAAGCCAGAGCCCAGCGGCAAGGATTGGACTCCGTGGGCATCAAGGCGCGTCTAGGAGCAGCGGAGGCAGCGGCAAAGCAAGTGTCAGAGGCCGCCGCGGCACAGGCCGTGGTGAACGCGGAAGTGGCTCTGTGCGCTGAGATCAAGGAGGAGGACGAGGAGCTCGACGAGGAGGAGGAGGAGAGATCGGCAAGCCCGCCCCGAGATCGTTGTCGCGTGTCGCGGTCCCCGGACTGCCACCGCCGCGGCCGTCGGGGGCGCTCTCCCATGGTGCAGGTGTGCAGTGGCGAGAGCAACTCGTGGCCAACGCTCACACGAGCCAACTACCACGAGTGGAGCCTACTGATGAAGGTCAAGCTCCAGGCGTGTGGTCTCTAGGAGGCGGTGCGACACGGAGATGCGGTGTATGAGGAGGATCGGCGTGCCATGGAGGCACTTTGCGCTGCTACACCGCCGGAGCTGGCCGCCGCCATCGCCAACAAGCGCACCGCCAAGCTTGCTTGGGAGGCAATCGCGACGCGGCGCATCTGCGGAGAGCGGGTGCAGTGCGTGACCCTGCAGCGACTGCGCGAAGAGTTGGAAGCTCTCGCCTTTCGGCCGGGGCAGCACGTCCAGGACTTCACATTGCGCCTCACCAGCCTCATGGAGCAGATGGCGTTCAACGGCGACCACGACCTCAATGAGGAACACGCCGTGGAGAAGCTTCTCCGCTGCATGCCGAAGAAATTCAACCAGATCGTCAACTCGATCGAGACCCTGCTCAATTTCGACGCGCTCACCATCGAGGATGTGACCGGCCGGCTCAAGGCGGTTCAAGATCGGGAGGCGGCATTGGAGGGAGATGGTGCCACGCCCAAGCTGCTCTACACCGCCGAGCAATGGTGGGCCTTCGACAAGAAGAAGGCCGAGGCGGCTAGATCGTCCAAGGAGGGCGAGCAGAAGCGCCGTCCCAGGGGTGGCAAGAAGAACAAGCCCAAGGATGGCGGGCAAGGAGGCGATCGCGGAGGTGCAGACCGCGGCGGCGGAGGCAAGGCTGGAGCCGCCGGCAGCGATCGACGCGACGTCTGCCTCAACTGCAACCAGGCCGGGCACTAGGCGCGGGATTGCCCTCATCCTCGTCACGATCGGGAGCGAGGTGGCACGGCGAACATGGCGGAGGCAGAGGATGATCATGCCCTGTTCCTGGCGCACGGGTTGTTGGAGATGGACGAGATGCTGAGCAGCGGCGAGGCCCAAGCTTGCTCCTTCTACGCCAAGAACACCAACCTCGACATCGTGGAGCCGCGGGCGTGTGCCTTCCTCGGCACCGACTCCGGCGGCGGCGACAAGATGGACGGCTGGTTCCTGGACAGCGGCACCACGCACCACATGACTAGACGTCAGGAGCTCTTCACCGACCTCGACACGGCGATGAGGGGCACGGTGAGATTCGATGATGAGTCTAAGGTGCAGATTGTTGGTGTCGGCTCCATCATCTTCGAGGCGAAGAACGACGAGCACAGGGTGCTCCACGGCGTCAACTACATCCCGGCGCTGCACAACTCGATCATGAGCCTCGGCCAGCTCGACGAGGCCGGCTCCAAGCTGGAGATCGAGCATGGCATCTTGAGGATCTGGGATCGTACGAAGAAGCTGCTGGCCAAGGTGCACCGCGGGAAGAACCGGCTCTACGTCCTTCACATCGGGACAGCCAAGCCGCTCTGCCTCGCCGCGCGCAAGGACGACATGGCCTGGCTGTGGCACGAGCGCTACGGCCACGTCCACTTCGACGTGCTGCGGCAGCTCTCGAAGGGAGGCTTGGCTCACGGGCAGTTCTGCGACACCTACGATCGAGCACGTCGGGCAGTTCTGCGACACCTGCGTCATCACCAAGCACCGCCGCGCTCCGTTCCCGTCCGAGGCGTCGTACCGCACGCAGAATCAGCTCGAGCTCGTCCACGGCGATCTCTGTGGCCCGGTCATGCCGGCGACACCCGGTGGCAGGCGCTACTTCCTGCTGCTGGTGGACGACGCCACAAGGTACATGTTGGTCGCGCTGCTCTCCACCAAGGACACAGCGGCGGACGCCATCAAGCACCTTCAAGCCGCCGCGCAGAGATGAAGAGCGGCAAGAAGATGAAGACGTTGTGCACCGACAACGGGCTGGAGTTCACCATCGCGGACTTCACGGCGTACTGCGCCGGCGAAAGAATCTAGCGCTACTACAGCGCCCCCTACACGCCGCAGCAGAACAGGGTCGTGGAGAGGAGGAACCAGACCGTCGTCGCCATGGCGCGCGCGCTGCTGAAGCAGAGGAACCTGCTGACGCACTTCTAGGGTGAGGCTGTGGTGACCGTCGTTCATTTGTTGAACAGGGCTCCCACCAAGGCGCTGCAGGGCAAGACGCCATACGAGGCATGGCATGGCCGTGCTCCAGCAGTTGGCTACTTGCGGACATTCGACTACGTCGCGTTTGCCAAGGATCTGTCACAGCTGAAGAAGCTGGACGACCGGAGCGCGTCCGGCATCTTCAACGGCTACGCCGACGGTCGCCGGGTCCAGCACCCAGCGCGTGCGCGTCTCGCGAGATGTGATCTTTGACGAGAGCCGCGGCTGGGATTGGATCAAGGAGGGAGGCGGCCAAGCTCCGGCGGACGAGGAGTTCGTCGTCGAGCACCTCAGGGAGGATGGATCGGGGGGAGCGAGCTCATCATCATCATCCTTTGCTTCCTCTACTCCAGGCCAGCACTCCGCTTCGACACCGCCGCGGTCGCCATCACCAGTTCCGGGGTAGCAGGGGAGTCCAAGTGCAGGGCAAGTTGGGATTCCTCTGCCCCAGTCGCCTCCGGCTCCGAGCGCCGTCGAGGCTACGCTGACGGCATCATCATCAGCCGCACCACCGGTCGAGCTGGCCACGCCCTTGGAGGGTGATAAGGACCAGCTGGACGCCTACTACAACGACGAGCCCCTCCGCTACCGCACCATGACGAACATCATCGGGGATGGTTCCCCGCTCGGCTTGGCGCCGCGGCTGTTCGCCCAGCTCTACCTCACGCACGCTAGCGAGCCGATCAACCACGTGGAGGCCAAGGGCGATCCGGCGTGGGAGGCGGCCATGAAGTAGGAGCTGGACGCGGTGGAACGGAACGGAACTGGGAGCTCGTCAACCTCCCCGACGGCCACCGACCCATCTCGCTCAAATGGGTGTACAAGCTCAAGAAGGACGAGAAGGGGGTGGTGAACAAGCCAAGGCGCGGTTGGTGGCACGCGGATTTGTGCAGCAGGAGGGCATCGACTTCGATGATGCATTAGCGCCGGTGGCGAGGAGTCCGTGCGGATGCTCCTCGCACTGGCGGCGCAGGAAGGGTGGAAGGTGCATCACATGGACGTCAAGTCCGCCTTCCTCAATGGCGATCTCAAGGAGGAAGTCTACCTTCGGCAGCCGCCAGGCTTTGCTATCGTCGGAGAAGAAGGGAAGATGTACCGCCTGCGCAAGGCGCTCTACGGGCTGAGGCAAGCGCCGCGCGCCTGGAACGCGAAGCTGGACTGCATGCTCAAGGAGATGGGGTTCAAGCAGAGCGAGCACGAGGCGGCGGTGTACTGGCGTGGCGAAGGTCGCTCTGTTCTGCTCGTGGGCGTCTACGTCGATGATCTGGTGATCACCGACGCCAATTGGAGGGAGGTGGAAGAGTTCAAGCGGGAGATGAAGAAGAGATTCGAGATGAGTGACCTCGGCCTCGTCTCTTTCTACCTCGGCCTCGAGGTTCACCAGGATGCCAAGGGCATCACGCTGCGGCAAGCTCACTACGCCCAGTGCATCCTCGAGCTCGGGGACATGGTGGACTGCAACCCGGCGGCGACTCCCATGGAAGAGAAGCTCAAGCTCAGCCGCGAGAGCAAGGCAGGAGAGGTGGATGCGACCCGGTACCGGCGCCTCATCGGTAGCCTGTGGTACCTGTTGCATACTGTTGACGGTCGTTAAGTGCCAATTTTTACCGTCAACTAGACATGAGAAAGGACTAAAATATGTTCACCAACTAGATATAGGGGTTACACTAATAGAATTCCACGAGTTTTGGTGAATGTACATTTTTACGCAGGATGTCACCTGAAAATACCCAAGGAAGGCCCACATGTCGAGGTTTACATAGAGATAACTGGAACCGTGAAAATTCTGTAATCTGGAAGGTTCGAGAAGGCTCGGACCAAACGGGAGCCCGAACGGGCTCGGGGTGAGTCGGCCGACTCCCCCTTGAGTCGGCCGACCGGCTACCTCCACCAATCGGGTGGAGGCTCGCGGATCTCGCCTCCACCGACCTTGAGGAGCAATAATTATCGTCCGTTTAGGTCGGTTTGATCCAAGGGCTGCGGTGCATCCTAGGGGGCTATATAAGCGGGCCCCGGCCCCCCGGAGGAGCAATCCCAAAAAACCCTAATTCATTATTTCCGAGAGGATCGGTGAGAGGGGTCCCTTGAATGGATCTCCTCCCTAGAGCCTAGCATTCAAGATAGATAGAGAGAGTATAGGGTGGAGGTAGAGTTGGAGGAAGCCCGGCATGTCGGTGTCTCCTCTCCGGTTGTACCTGCGGGATCAAGTCTCCTAACCCGAGGCTTGGTTCTAGGATTATTCCCCGCAATTCAACTTCGATACTAGTAAGTTCTTGTTATTATTGCTCTTTGGTTTACGAGTTTACTTTATTCGCTTCCGGTTGGGAATAGAGTAATCGTTCGTAGCGTAGGCGTGGTGCTTGGGCTAGGTTCACTCGTAGATGCTCCCTATCTGGCCGGAACCGTGGTAGTAGCGGGGGAGATGACAGTCCCTTTGTTACCTTTGTAATCCACTTCCCGTCAGTAGGTAAGGTAGGTCCAAAAGTGCTAGGTTAAGCATCCTCTTGTGGTGTCTTTTCTTAGGTGCTCCCATAGAGTAGTAGTTGCAAAGCTTGCCATAGGTTGGAAGAAGACGTGGTAGTAATCCTCTCTATATCGCTCATTACCTTGTACGTAGCTCGGGGGTTAAGTATAGACTTGGGTTAGTCGGATGCACGTTTTCTCCTAGCGGATAAATAAATAACGATACTCGGAATATCTCCCGGGTGAAGTGCTCACCGATATCCGTGCGCTTGCGGATTATTTCTCTTTGATTCTTTCGTGTGCGTATCTAGTATCAACAAGCATTTCGGCGTCGTTGCCGGGGAGAAAGACGGTCTGTGAGGTAACCTAAGTCGCTTAACCATGTATTGTTCTTTTATCTTTTTTCTTGTTTTCTTTGCATTTTATTTTCTATTGTTATAGATAACCCAAATTCCACGCCTATCCACCAATATCTTGCACCCATGAGCACATGCTTAGAGCCTCTAGAACCCATGATTTTCACATCTAGCTATGAGCTACACCAATCAGCGTGGTTGCAATAGGTCAAAGCCAACCCTTTTCGATGACTAGAGTCCTATCTTCTAATCAAGAGGGTAATGAACCCAAAGTCCTATCCTCGATCAAGTAGGTAATGAACTTCTTGCTACACTTAGGGAATCTTTTAATCTTTCTATAAATTTAGGTCTAGACCTAGCCTTACAAGACCATGTTCTTCTTCATCATTTTTATACGGGTCTTGATAATATCACCTTTGGAGGAGTTTTCCTTTCTTTACCCTTTAGTGAAGTGAGGTTTGTCCTTCCTATTAATGGACATACTCCTTGCACTAGACTTCATGATAACATCCTAGAGGTAGAGAAGGAATCATCCCCCAAACAAGAAGAGGAAGTTTCCGTAGCCACTTTGCAAACATTCCAATCCCATAATTTGGCTATCCATCCCAAACCCGTAGTACTCCAAAAACCTCTAAGGGAAGAAGTAATTCTATCCTTAGAAATTCTTTTGATGGCAATTTTGGGAGGAGCATAAACTTCCCGCTTCATAAGAGATCTTTTAGTGCATGCATTATAAATCTTCTCGGAAGAGATCTCTTAGAAAGCGTCTCACATCCAATCCCTTTGAAGGACATTTAGAAAGACTCAAGGATGGCATGTCAAGTGATGCCATAGAAGGAGAGCGAAGCCATCTAGAAGCCACTCTTATCTTCTCCCCTTCTATGCCCACATCAGATATAGAATACGAACCCATCCTTAAACCCATCCTTGATCCCTATAACTCATTCTATGCCCTTTCTCCTAAACCTTCGGATGATCCTAGAAGTCCATCTAGATATCCCATGCATAGGAGTCATCAAAACCATATAGAGGATTGCAAAGAGCAACATCCATGGCTAGAGACCATTAAAGACATATGTGCTATTGCCATTAAATGGATGGATAAGGCCTTAGATGAGATCATTTCTAGAGACGATCCAAGGGGAATTTTGGACATTTATGTCGAGTCACCCTTGGAAGTGGAAGATGATGGAGGCTTCAATGAGCAAAGTAGTTACTTCTTAAACACCCCATCAAGACCTTGCTCATATGAAAAATCTCCTGATTCACTTAGTCTCTCCAACATTACCGCACATGAGATCTTCAACCACCTCATGCTCCCTATTCCTACAGATTTTGAGAGGATAGTTATAGACATATATACTTATCATAAATATTGTAGATCTCATTGTGTTGAATCCTGAGATAGTACACATAGATTGGTGTTGGAGGGGGAACCACTTCACCAATTCACATCTTGAAGGTTTCCCAAGGACAAGCTTAGTGTCCTAAAACAAGCACCGTTGAGACCATGGCATAACTGTTCACCTTTCTACCGTGTTGTCCTTCTTAAATGAGCATAGAATCATAATTGCAAAAATATTCCTTCGGGTATTCTTGTCACTAACCTTTCCAGGTTCGAAGCAAAAAGATCAAAGGAACAACAAATGCAAGGTATGTCCAACCAATCATTATGCAACATTGAATTGCATTCATCCAATCTTGATTTCGCCGAATTCAAGCTTGGGGGATATACTTCCATAAATACATCTTTTGCCATGTTGCTACATTATTTTGGTTGTCCCTACCTTTAAGGCATGCTCAATTTTTCTAAACAACAATCATGCTCGCCATCACTTTGTTTGAGTAAATCTCTATCTTGCTTTCATACCACCTTTGTTTGCTATAGTATATGTAGGTTTTGAAGTATTTTCATACACCTTTTAAATTAGGCATGGTGCTTAGTTTAAACTTGTTTTCTGAATTGAGTTAGATAAGGTATCTAGTTTAATTCTTGAACCAAAAGGTGTGCTGATCCTACTTCAAGAGGCTTTTAAATTAAGCGTGGTGCTTAGGTTAAAATGCCTTCCTAAATCAAATTAGACGTGGTGTCTAGGTTGATCTTTGAGCCGATAGTATGCTATAGTAGATGTTGGAATATTTTGTTGGACTAACCCCCGAGACAAACTTCCAAATCCAAGTTGGGAAAGTCCGAGATGAACTCACATCGAGATAAAGCAAGGCATATGATGAACTCGAACAACTTCGCACAAAAGACAATAGCTCATTCATCATCCAAGAAAGAATTGAAAGAATCCACGGCATGCCTATTCATGGTGAACCTGCCAAATCACCACTTCTGTGATGGAACAAAGAAGGAGACAAGAGTCCCACAAGAAGGATCTACATCAATAGCACTCACCCAAAGGAAGTGGATGAACAAGGCAACAAGCTACGAGCAACCTTGAAGACATCATAGCATTGAGCTCAAAACTCGAGTAAGGTCACCAATGAGAAGTTGGGTGCAACTCACCTCATTTTGGCCAATCAAAGACCTGCTCTCGTTATTCTTGAAAACACCATCTTGCATGTCGGCAACAAGGACAAGCATGGCATGAGCATGCATCCTTGTGTCAACCAATCACCACCAAGGGTTGACTACCGACAAGCCCAAGAAGATCATGAACAACTACATTTGCAAGATGATGTCCCTATGCCATTGGAGATGAAGCCTGCATACAATTAATGATATCCCTTCCTTGATCATCAAGACGGATGGCGTATCATTAACCGCAACTCTTTGCCATGCTTTGCTAGAAGACAAAGACCATCAAGGAAGAACTCGAGTCTACATCTCCAATGAACATCAATTCGTCAACCAAGGCTCAACAAAAATCAAGAATGGTTGACAAAAGAAGATCATGCAACTATCGCATCCTCATATCCTGGATTGGACAGTCAAAGGAGAGATCTTTGCTCAATGGACCTAGAATCAAGATCCCTCTCCGACAGACTTCAGAATAGAGGACGGACAATGTCTAAAGAACATGGAGTTACAACACACTTTGAGGGATGATTCAACACATACACTTGGCTTCCAATGATGAGCAACAACAAGCTTGGGGGAGGAAGGCCGCCGACACCTCTAATGATGATCCAACAATGCCCTTCCTCTTCTCAAACCCTCGTCACTCTGGCACACTGGTTTGCAATCCCTCCACTCGCAATTACTTCCTCTCTATAAGTTTGACTATTTTCTATAGATTTCATACACCAATCAAACTTAAGATAAACTAAAATCAATCCTTAAGAGAAGAAGTAGCGTTGAGCAAATGTTCTATGCTAATTAAAATTTTCAACCCAACTTTTTGTAGCATAGAATATGATCTTAGCTCTATGACAAATCTACCCTTGTTATTATATTCCTTCGGGTATGTTTTGTCCACTAATCCTCTACAGAGAAGTAACAATAAATGGAACACTAGGTCAAGAGAGAGGCCCACTAGAAGCATCTACTCTTCATCCCAGGGTGCTTCAGTGATAAAGTTCTGAACCTGCAACATGCACACTAAACAAGATGCTGCTAGCATCACAATTAAAGGTTCACTTCAAACCGTTGGACAAGGAAAGAACATGGGTGACATCTTCCTCAAGAGATATCAACTCAAGAGATGCAGTTCTCAAGGTCTCTACCTTTGAGATCAAATAAAGCACCGAAGGATTGAACATGACAAGAAGTCCTGTTCAGAGGACTTAAAACACCGAACCCTCGCCAAGGAGGTAACTTGGTAGTTATCCATATTTCCCATTGCATAAGTTTTTCCTTTAGCATATTTACTTTTTGCATAATCAATTCTTGTTGCATTTTTGCTTTGCTATATCTGCATTAGAAAAGAAAATAGTTTTATCTTGTATTCCATCTAGAAAATGCTAAGCCCCATGTGAATAATTTTTTGGTGCGACGGCCCACAAAGATATCCACCGTGGTGGCATAAAAATAAGTTTTCATCTTAGTTGTATTTTTTCTATCTACATACCATAAAATATAAAATTGCAAAAATATTGAGATCTGCTAAAAAAGATTTATGAGTTAAGGAAGTTCTAGACATTCAAGGCTTAGAGGTTTATCACTAACACTTAATCGGTTCCACAAGCTTTGTTGTCTATTTGAGCCTGACAGAACTTAAAGGAACAAGAAGAGCTAACAGGCAAAAGGACGTCATGTCCCCTGTCGAAGTGTTGTCTTCAACACTCGTAGTCTTTATCTCTACGGTCATCATCCCTAACACTCCAGGAGGACCAGTACGCCTTCACTGCCAGTCAGCAACATCAACATACTACGTCAACATCCAGCTTGGGGGAGAGCACCCCCGTGTATCAAGCTAAGTGTTCCAACTTGTCTATTTATTTATAGAGCTTGCTTTGTTAAAACAACTAAAAAATGCATAACCTTAGAAACCCGAGAAAGATTTCCTTATCTATCTTTTCTACTTTTGGAGAGCTCTTATTAACTGTCTTTAAGTAATCCCCGGAGTAAGCTCTTATATGGAAATGATGAATAGTTGCTCTGTCGTAATTCCTTTCAAGTACCTAGTTTTCAACCTTGCACTCTCCCGAGTTTTGGACACAATCTGTTTAGATTTGAGATTTACTGCGAACCTGAAACTTGTGGGTAGCGAATGTTTGATCTAAGTCTAGGTAGTTGACGGATATGATATGGGAAAGTTTTGAGCTGCTTGTCCATCTTGTTCCTAGAGATGCTAGAGTTACGGAGAGTTTATCTTTTAAAAATCTTTAAATTTTTGCATGATGAGTTCTGTATGACGAGTTCAAAATTCCTACCACGACCATACATTCATGCTTGCTAGATTAGAAAAACCCATCTATTTGTATAGATCATATTGTAGGCTTGAGTGTAGTCTTTATAGGCATTGAGTGTGGTTATACTTGTGGACCCATAAGGAACCATCATGCGGTTAAAGTCAATACTATGTGCTCTCCATCCATTGATCTATGCTACTTAAATCCTCGAAGCATGCACCCATTTTATAAATACTACATTCATTACGTGCTACTTGTCCCTAGAAGTACCACCTACATATAGATCCACATCCACCACATATTGTCTTGTCTCTACCCGGAGATACGCGCTTATGCTGCTCCTACCCCGGGAGTACGCATCCATCCATCCATCCATCCATCCACAAAATACATACGCCACTCATTTCACTTCATCCGAAAAGGTTCTACTCCTATCACGGGAGTGAACATCTAGAAATAATCATCGCCGTTCCATTTGCCTACATAAAAGCTCCAGTCATTATCATTTCAAGTTATACACTCCCCGTTGCTAAAGTTTCGTTTTCGAGGATTGGTTGCTCTAAAAAAAAAAAAAAGAGAGAGAAAAGAAAAAAAAAGAAAAAAAAAGAAGGAAAGAAAGAAGGAAAGAAAGAGTAGCCAAGTCCTTCCTTTCAAGAAGTTTCAAGGTTTCCGAATAAAGGGAGTCATGTTATCCCCAAAGGAGCAAGTGTAGAAGTAGATGTTCACCAAGTGATCACCCCTCATAATCATTTCCTTATCATCATCATCTTATCATCCATTCCATTTCCTCATTCACATGCACATATGACTTTATTATTATTTTAGTTCCTATTGGATCCATGGTTTAAGCGTGCAATATATGCAAGTGAGTTTGAGTGTCTCCCCACCTATGAGCTCCACATAAGCCTATTAGAAAGTAGGGTGAGAGAGAGAAGGCTCTTTTCACTATGCCTTAGTTCCACAAATACCACATATTCTGATAGAAGAGAGAAGGCATACACTACTCATGCCTTGGAGAGGATCCAAAAATACCAAAAATGAGAGACTTGAAAGGGTCATACAAGGAAACTCTGAGTTTTATTTGAAAATCTTGCAAAAACTCCGGAATAATAGTTGATCAAAGAGCGAGAAACATAGCGCTCGACTTGACCGTTCTGTCTTTCAACTGCTCAAGACCCAAGTGACGGCTACAAGCCCCATGGTGAAAGGTAATATGAGTAAGTTTTGAGTCGAATAGTTCACTCTAATCCGGAGGAGAGTTCTTGTTTGAATGCATGTGTACTTTTGAGGTGTGAAAGCATTGTAGCAACTCCTCGATCCATCAACGAGTTTATCTTTGCTCGAGACGAGCAAAGGGTAAGCTTGGGGAGTTGTTGACGGTCGTTAAGTGCCAATTTTTACCGTCAACTAGACATGAGAAAGGACTAAAATATGTTCACCAACTAGATATAGGGGTTACACTAATAGAATTCCACGAGTTTTGGTGAATGTCTGTTTCGCGGGTGTCGTGAAAATACCCAAGGAAGGCCCACATGTCGGGTTTACATAGAGATAATCGGGAACCGGTGAAAATTCTATAATCTGGAAGGTTCGAGAAGGCTCGGACCAAACGGGAGCCCGAACGGGCTCGGGGGTGAGTCGGCCGACTCCCCCTGAGTCGGCCGGCGGCTACCTCCACCAATCGGTGGAGGCTCGCGGATCTGCCTCCACCGACCTTGAGGAGCAATAATTATCGTCCGTTTAGGTCGGTTTGATCCAAGGCTGCGGTGCATCCTAGGGGGCTATATAAGCGGGGCCCCGGGCCCCCGGAGGAGCAATCCCAAAAAAAACCCTAATTCATTATTTCCGAGAGGGATCGAGTGAGAGGGGTCCCTTGAATGGATCTCCTCCCTAGAGCCTAGCATTCAAGATAGATAGAGAGAGTATAGGGTGGAGGTAGAGTTGGAGGAAGCCCGGCATGTCGGTGTCTCCTCTCCGGTTGTACCTGCGGGATCAAGTCTCCTAACCCGAGGCTTGGTTCTAGGATTATTCCGCAATTCAACTTCGATACTAGTAAGTTCTTGTTATTATTGCTCTTTGGTTTACGAGTTTACTTTATTCGCTTCCGGTTGGGAATAGAGTAATCGTTCGTAGCGTAGGCGTGGTGCTTGGGCTAGGTTCACTCGTAGATGCTCCCTATCCGGGAACCGTGGTAGTAGCGGGGGAGATGACAGGTCCCTTTGTTACCTTTGTAATCCACTTCCCGTCGGTAGGTAAGGTAGGTCCAAAAGTGCTAGGTTAAGCATCCTCTCGTGGTGTCTTTTCTTAGGTGCTCCCATAGAGTAGTAGTTGCAAAGCTTGCCATAGGTTGGAAGAAGACTGTGGTAGTAATCCTCTCTATATCGCTCATTACCTTGTACGTAGCTCGGGGTTAAGTATAGACTTGGGTTAGTCAGATGCACGTTTTCTCCTAGCGGATAAATAAATAACGATACTCTGGAATATCTCCCGGGTGAAGTGCTCACCGATATCCGTGCGCCTGCGGATTATTTCTCTTTGATTCTTTTGTGTGCGTATCTAGTATCAACACATACCAGGCCCGACCTGGCGTTCGTCGTCGGCTACCTCAGCCGCTTCATGGAGCGCCCCACAAGTGAGCACCTGCAGGCCGTCAAGCGCGTGCTGCGTTACGTGGCTGGGACCCTGGACTTCGGTCTGCACTACAAGAGGGGGCTCCCAGCACGGCGCGCTTCATCGGGTACTGCGACAGTGACCTCGCCGGCGACGTCGACACGAGCAAGAGTACCAGCGGGACCATGTTCTTCGTGGGAAACTGGGAAACTGCCTTGTCAGCTGGCAGTCGATCAAGCAGAAGACGGTGGCCCTATCCAGCTGCGAGGCAGAGTACATCACCTCGACTTCTGCAGCAACACAAGCCCTCTGGCTGTCCAGACTGCTCGGGGAGCTCTTGGGCAGGGAGGTGGAGGTGGTGGAGCAACACAAGCCCTCTGGTTGTCCAAACTGCTCGGGAGCTCTTGGGCAGGGAGGTGGAGGTGGTGGAGCTCAAGGTGGACAGCAAGTCTGCCTTGGCCCTGGCCAAGAGAAGCAAGCATATCAAGACCAAGTTCCACTTCATCAGGGACTGTCTTGAGGATGCTAGCGTCAAGGCCATCTACATCCCAACCACAGAACAGCTGGCTGATATTCTCACCAAGTCTCTAGGCAGATCAAAATTTCAGGAGATGAGGGGGTAGATTGGCCTGAAGAAGATTGTGTAGTGCTAGGTCTAAGGGGGAGATTGATAGCATTAGTCCCTAGCAATTGTATCTTACTTTCTGCATTTCAATTCCTGCAGTAGTTGGGTTTGCTTGGCACTCAAGATGAGCATGAGTTGCCTTGGCCCCTAAGTAGATAAGATGCATCTTCGCTTTATGCAAAGTATATGCCTGGTAGTGGTTAGAAGTGGGCATCTCTATATAAGCTGAACCCCTCCTCTTTGTATTCAAGCTTTGCAACTTTCCAATACAATCAAAATGCCATAGGGGGCAAACTGCCCTCTGGCAGTTCTCTATGAGCCAATTGCAACACTAATTCTTACAGGTTGCCAATTTGACGTTCACTGACGACTACAGGTGAGTCATGACTGAAAAATAAAAATAGCTATCATATCTTTACCAATTTCCATGTTTTCGGTTTCAATTCAGCCAGCGCCAAATAATTGAAGATCAATCAGAAGCATCAATTTGGTGATTTACAAACTATATGCTCTACTCTATAAATTGGAAGATGTATAAATTTTAGTGTAAATTTGGAAGGCGTATAAGTGTTAGAGTATTTACTTCCTCTCTGTTATTGTGCCACCATCTATTGGCTGGCTTCAGCCCTTTGGGCTCTCCTATGTATGCATTAATCTCCTCTAGATATGTGCCACCTCTTCCAGGCTGGCTGGCCCTTTGGGCTCTATATATGTAAACCTCCTCTGTTATTCAAGAATCAATGACAACAGCCTGTTAGGATTAGTTCTATCATGGTATCAGACTAATTTCGGTCCCTCCCCACCTCTTCCGCATCCCTCCCCTCGGCGCCCGCGCCCATCTCCTCGGCTGCCGCGCGACCCCCGTGGCCCTCCATCTTCAACCCTTGGACTGGGTCCATTCACATGTGGCCGGGCTCCAACCCCGGCGCTCCCCGTGGCCCTCCACCCCACGTCGGCGCGCAGCAGGCTCTGATGGCCGGCCATGGCGTATACCCGGCGCCCCCACAGGCGCCCCCTCAGACTTGGTCTCCAGCACCACATGCGCCCCCTTCTATGTGGTCGCCATCGACATGGGATACCCAATCCCTCGCCGGCGCCTTCAACACCGTCTCCCTCAACCCTCCGCCGAGCACCTCGGACTGGGTCGTCGACTCCGGTGCCACCTCGCACATCGCCTCCAACCCTGGTATGGTCACCATGTCGCCATCCTCCTCTTTTCCCTCTTCCATCATCGTGGGCAACGGTGCCACACTTCCTGTTGTTGGCACCAGCTACTCTACCATTCCTGGTCCTTTTCATCTGAATAATGTGCTTGTTGCCCCCAGAAATTATTCAGAACCTTCTTTCTGTTCGTCAATTCACTACTGATAACCGTGTTTCAGTTGAATTTGACCCTTCTGGTATTTCTGTGAAGGATCTGCGTACCAGGAACGTCCTCCTTCGCTGTGACAGCTCAGGCCCCTCTATACCCTCCAGCTGCCATCTTCTTCTACTGATCCATGCACTCTTGTGGCAACACCCTCACCGACTACTTGGCATCGACGACCAGGTCACCCCGGCAAGGATGCCCTTCAAAGCCTTGTTCAGTCTTCCTCCATCGCCTGCAGCAAGGCCGAGGACGACTCTCTTTGTCATGCTTGTCAACTCGGGCGTCATGTCCGCTTACCTTTTTCTAATTCCCTGTCGCGTGCGTCAAAAAATTTCGATGTAATCCATTGTGATCTATGGACATCACCTATTATGAGCATATCTGGTTTTAAGTATTATCTTGTTATAATGGATGACTGCTCTCATTTTCTTTGGACCTTTCCTCTTCATCTAAAGTCCGATACTTTCCCTACCATCTCCAATTTCTTCAATTACGTGCACACACAGTTTGGCTGTACCATCAAGTCTGTACAATGTGACAATGGGCGGGAGTTTGACAACTCCGCTTCTCGTGCTTTCTTTCTTGCTAAAGGGGTCACCCTTCGCATGTCCTGCCCCTATACCTCCCAACAAAACGGCAAGGCTGAACGCACCATCCGCACCACCAACAATGTCATTCGCACCCTGCTGTTCCAAGCTTCCATGCCCCCCTCCTATTGGGCTGATGCGCTTGCTACAGCCACACACCTGCTGAACCGCCTCCCCACCAAGACCCTCAACATGAGCACTCCCTTCTTTGCTCTCCATGGCTCCCAGCCCTCCTATCATGATCTCCGGGCTTTCGGCTGCACATGTTACCCCAACCTCACCGCCACCATC
Source organism: Themeda triandra (assembly GCA_018135685.1). Taxonomy (NCBI): domain Eukaryota; kingdom Viridiplantae; phylum Streptophyta; class Magnoliopsida; order Poales; family Poaceae; genus Themeda; species Themeda triandra. Next base: position 146,817 of record JAENPR010000621.1, on the reverse strand, counting down.
CCGCACAAACTTGCTCCCCGCTCCTCCCTGTGCGCTTTTCTTGGGTACTCTCCTGATCACAAAGGCTACAGATGCCTCGACATCGCCTCGAATCGGGTCATTATTTCTCGGCACGTTGTCTTTGATGAGACAACATTTCCCTTCTCCACTCATCGGGCTAACCCTGCTCCTGCCGAGCTCAACTTTCTAACTGATGACGACCCGCTGCCAGTTTCTCTCTCCTGCAGGTACTTCTGGGGCAGCTGGCATCCTGCCACCGCTAGCGCCCAGATCGTCTGGGGCCTCGCTGGGTCCCCCACCCGGTTTCGCCGCGGCCCCTCAGGCCTCGGCACCACCAGTGCTGCCCCTGTCGGCAGCTCCTCCGGTTAATACGCCCCCTCCACCGATGCTCCCTGTACAGCTGCTTCCCCAGCCGCCTGTACAACCTGCTGCTCCAACATTCACCAAGCCGCCCGTGGTACACATCTATACTCGACGTGCCCCTGCTGCCGGCCCGGCTCCTGCTGCTGCCTCGTCGCCGGCTGCCACCTCGTCGCCGGCCGCTGGCTCACCACCAGCGCCTTTCCCGCGGCCTCCTCCCCGACGCTCCGGCATGGTTCCCTCCCCACCGCGCTTCGTCAAGCAGGATCCTCCTCTTCCCATAGGCGCGGTTCCTATCCCGCCGGTTGCCAACACTCATGGCATGGCAACCCGTGGGAAGATCGGCTATCGACAGCCCCGCCTCGCTCTCCATGCTGAGGCATTGTCACCGCTGCCGCGGTCCTGCCGGGATGCCCTTGCTGATCCCCATTGGCGTCAAGCCATGGAAGATGAATTTGCTGCTCTGAAGGACAACCACACCTGTGATCTCGTCCCTCGACCTCCTCAAGCAAATGTGGTCACTGGGAAATGGATATTCAAGCATAAGTTCCATGCCGATGGCTCCCTGGATAGATACAAAGCTCGCTGGGTCCTTCGCGGATTTACACAGCGACCTGGAGTTGACTATGATGAGACATTCAGCCCGGTCGTCAAGCCGGCCACTGTCCGCACTGTCCTCACCTTGGCTCACTCCCGGGACTGGCCTATTCATCAACTTGATGTGAAGAACGCTTTCCTCCATGGGATTCTGTCCGAAACGGTGTACTGCTCTCAGCCCACCAGGTTTGTTGATCCTGCTCTTCCTGGACATGTGTGTCGGCTCAACAAGTCCCTCTACGGTCTCAAGCAGGCACCTCGCGCTTGGCACACCCGGTTTGCTTCTCACCTTCTGTCTTTGGGTTTTACTGAAGCTAAGTCGGACACCTCTCTATTCATATATTGTCGTGGAACCGAAACAGCTTACTTGCTCCTCTATGTGGACAACATTGTGCTCATCGCCTCCTCTCAGCAGCTCCTTCACCGAGTCATTGCTGCATTGAAGAATGAGTTCGCTATGAAAGATCTCGGCCCCCTATATCACTTCCTTGGTGTGGCTGTTCAGCATCGCAGAGACTCCCTCTTCCTTTCCCAGCGGCAGTACACCCTGGACATTCTTGCTCGACATGGAATGAGCGATTGCAAACCATGTACAACACCGGTTGACACCTGTGCCAAGGTTGCTACTGATGATGGCCCCTCTGTGGCTGATCCTACCGCCTACCGCAGCCTTGTAGGTGCTCTTCAGTACCTCACTTTCACGCGGCCTGACATCGCCTACGCAGTTCAGCAAGTTTGCCTTCACATGCATGATCCCCGGGAGACCCACCTGGTTGCTGCCAAGCGCATTCTCCGCTATCTACAAGGCACCATCAGCCATGGCCTTGTCATTCCCCGGTCTACTCCAACGCAACTCACCGTCTACACCGACGCCGACTGGGCTGGCTGCCCCGACACCCGTCGCTCCACCTCTGGGTATGCCGTCTTCCTTGGCAGCAGCCTCGTGTCTTGGTCCTCCAAGCGCCAACACACCATCTCTCGGTCCAGCGCCGAGGCCGAGTACCGGGCTGTTGCCAACGGCGTTGCTGAGGTAACCTGGCTGCGCCAACTACTGCAGGAACTGCACCAGCCGCTGCAGTCCGCCTGCCTTGTCTACTGCGACAACGTCAGCGCCGTCTACCTCTCCACCAACCCCATCCAGCACCAGCGCACCAAGCACGTGGAAATTGACCTCCACTTCGTCCGCGAACGGGTCGCCATTGGGGCTGTCCGTGTTCTCCACGTCCCCACCACTTCGCAGTTCGCTGATGTCTTCACCAAGGGGCTCCCTTCGGCTGTCTTCATGGAGTTTCGCTCCAGTCTGAACGTCCATGCTCACGACGCTCCGACTGCGGGGGGGTGTTAGAGTATTTACTTCCTCTGTTATTGTGCCACCATCTATTGGCTGGCTTCAGCCCTTTGGGCTCTCCTATGTATGCATTAATCTTCTCTAGATATGTGCCACCTCTTCCAGGCTGGCTGGCCCTTTGGGCTCTATATATGTAAACCTCCTCTGTTATTCAAGAATCAATGACAACAGCCTGTTAGGCTTTGTTCTATCAATAAGTTCTCTTTGGTCCTAATTGAACATATAAGTTTGTTCTATCCAAGTGAGTTCATAATTTAGAACTTCCACTGTCTGACAAAGAGTATGGAAATAAGCATCGCAAACCACTGAATAATTTGCAAACTCAAGTGGGTTAACCTGTCATGTACGGACGTATGTACAGGCGCCGTGCCCATGACATCAGGCGACATACGGAGCGACAGGCGGAGCGAGTCCCGCGCGCGGATCACGACCAGGAGGAGCGCGCCCAGCGCATGGACCACGTCCAGCAAGAGCCACTCGCCACCAGTGGCTAGGAGCCACACGAGGGAGACAGGACGCTGCCAGTGGCCAGGAGCAAATGGCGATGAAGACTTTCAGTTTTTACTTATCTATTTTTAGGAGCTTTTGTTTATTCATTCAGTGAGCCGATGGCTATTTATATGCTGTAATCGTGACTTTGAGTTTCAATAAAGAATTACCAAACCAATTCATCTCCTTCCTCCAACTCTCAAGCCTAGGTTGTAGAGGGGTAAAACCTCACCCTAGAGACGGACCGCGCCTACGAACTCCGTAGTCGAGGGCCACCTATCCTAGATCATCAGGCCCTCAACATAACCATATATTTTATATTTGGATTTTATAATAATTAGTTTGGATTAAAATTGTTACAAAAAGGTGAATAAAATGATAGGAATGACTAAGTTTGAGACGGCCAATAGGACATGAATATAAGTATTGGTCACTTTTAAGGTGGAGCAGCACTGCTGGAATATCATAGCTATCTTGTGATAAATTAAGGAATTGTGTATTGTGTAAATATTAGAGACACAAGTATTATTGGGAGCAGTAACGAGACGGGGAAAGTACCTTCTAGATGAAAAATGGCCTTCTGAAGAAGCAAAGCTATCACCTGTTCTGATCTTCTGAAGAAATCACATCGCAGGCTCCTCATAAGCGGAGTGGGTTCACCTTATGATAGCAGCGACTATTTTTCACACAAAGCACGTGGATAGTTATTATCGACAGATACAAGAAGTGGAAGCCGTGCGTACGCCATACCTTGGGTGCCGCCATGGAAGGCCTTTGCGATGCGCTTGGGCGTCCGCCGCAGCCCCCCGCGGCTGTCATCCTTGTCGAGCCCCACCATGACCAGTGCGCACACAGCCGGCGAGGAAGAGATGGATGTGTGTGCCTCCTCTGCCTGCTGCACCTAGCTCTTGCTGCTGCTGCTCAACGGGATGTGGCCGCCCCTGCTGTTTATCCATCAGATTGTTTTGACTACTTACAGCAAAGTGGGCAGAGGTTGGAAGTCATGCACTTAAGTGTCCAAGGGTCCGTCTCAATAGCGCATGTTTTCTAATAACATGTTTTGGAACTCAGAAACATGGAGTAAATAAACACAAAGGATAACTGTCCAGCCAAGAGAATAGGCAATAACTTACAGCAACTACAATTGGGATAAGCACTATCTTTGATTCTCCATTAACATCCAATAGCTGGGCTACATGACAACCCCTTCTTCTAAGGCTTTCTGTTCACCTACAACCATGTATTATCATGAAGGGGCAACTAATAAACACTCAAAAAGCAAAATGGATTACCATACCTCTAAATTTTTAAAGCTCCAATTCAACTCCTTTACCTTATCAATGTTTTCCCACTACAGATGATATGGCAAGTTATATAAGTTGTTGAGGAAACAATGAGAGCTATGTCCAAATGTCGATTACTAACATATATTAAAGAAGGCAAGGATGGGAGCAAACCTCAGTGCCAATAGGGAAACCAGGTAACCATAGATCCTCCTGAACCTATAGCAAAAAATCATTAGTCAAATTGCACGTAAAGTAAATAGCAAAGTCACCATACATGGCAGCCAAACACAATCTAAATCGTTATGGTAATTTCCAAAAATAAACCTGTTCGAGCCAACATGCAAGAAAATGCTTTGGCCAAGTCTTGTACATTACTCATGATTTCTTGGTTCACTTCTTTCCCTCCAGTATGGCATATGCTGCAGGAATCAACAGCACAATTTAGACATAGTAAATTACTAAATATTCACTGGTCAGAGAAGATTCAGTAAGGACGTAAGGTGCATTAAGTACTTGAGATAGTAGTAGTATAAAATGCTTAGAAAAACTATAGCCATCATTACTGAGCCTTCAACAAATAAAATTTTAGGCCTTTATCATGGCCTGTAATTTCAGCAGAATGTTAACTAGGCAAGCTTATATTGCCCCATTTTAAATGGTGAACCCAACTGTAATCTTGGAAAAGAGAATGAGGAAGGAAAATCAACCATTTGTTAAGATTCTATCAAAAAAGAAACCAGCACCATCGATCTCAGCAAGTCAGCATATATACAAAATCCATAGAGGGCAGAGAAAAAAATTATCAAGGCGAATGAAACTGTCTACCAAAATGTACCAATGTGGGAATTGCTAATACATAAGTGCAAGTCTTCCATGTTTTTTAATCTCACGGAAATAATACTATCGGTTTGCCATGCTATTTCATAAAATGTTTCCATTCAAATATTTAATCAGTAATGCTGAACAAAGAAATATATGACTCTTACTTTTGAAAAGAAAATACAAAAGAAAAGCATATATCAAACAGGTTATTTCATATGCATACTCACATGAATATTTCCAAAAGCAGTGAAACTTCCTCCTTGAAGGAGCTTCAAGAATCTTATTATATATAAAAGATAATTAGTACTTAGCAATAAACTGTGCGAATAAACTATAGCAATGTTGCTAGGAGAGAACAGTTCAACTAACTTACCATGGACAGTGTAATACCTTTAAGTGCTTGGCTGTACAAGAATACATCATGAAAATTCATAGGTGCTCCATCAATATCAGCATCATAGAACAAAACCTGCTTCCAAAATTTCATTTTAAGATGGATATATGTACTTGAGAAAGTCTACAACAGCTAAGATATCGTACAAGCGACCGGACAAAACTAAACAGTTCAAATAACTATGTGAAATAAGCAGCCATGAGATTGAATTTGTGTATGTAAACTCACCAATGGTGCTTTCAAAGTGTCCATTTCACCAGAAGGATCATGAGCTTCAGAATCCTTTAAATCTGAAACTCCATGTTCAGCATCAACATCTTGCAATGCTCCCAACCAACATTTCAACAATTCAACTCTCTCGCCCCCATGGCATGACACTGTAGCCTCTTCCAATCGTGCTACTGTTTTCTTGAAACTTTTATAGTTCTTAGCACCCTGCAGATCACCCAGTAACAGAACCAAATTAGACCAGAGGAGGCCATCAAGGACTCATTGATAGTCCATATATGCTACACTACGACAAGAAGTATTAACTACTACTCTCCCTTCCTCAGTATGCCAATGATTACATTCCATGTCTCACATGACAAGAACAGGAAATTACAACATAAGCATAAAATCATCTCGCTCTTAACATATACGATAGATCTTTGAACAGGAGCATATTCGAAGTAGAAAACTTCAATTTGCGCACAGACCATCATAATTCACAAGTTCAAATAGTATACTAAACTTAACTTTGATAAAAAAACAGGATTAAAATGCTGATTTATCATTTCAAACTTTACGTGATCTTACACCCATACATGAATGAATCAAGGAGTATAAAATGCCACACCCCCTCATCGAGGACTTCAGTAGCACAAGCATGAAAGGGGCATTTTCGACACACTGAAGCTTGCTTCAGTTCCGAGCAGAGCAAGGGCACTGGCCGCGATAGCCACCACCGCACTAGTTGAAGCTCCAATTTACAACTTACAAGCTAAGGGCGTCGCATTCGCGAGTAGTTGCAATGAATTCGCCCCATTTCTAAGAAAATAGAGCCATGCTCGATTCGCGCCCCAGACCTGCCCCATATTTGGATTCGGGCAAGCATTATAATCTGCAATAAGGGCATTTCAGCATATATCATACCTTGGGTGGCATCTGACCGTTGCTGAGAGAACCAACATAATCGGTGACAACGCTTGAGCTCCTGCTTGATGCTTCATGTGAAATAAGAGATAAATGTTGGACTTACAAGCTTCACAAGCAGTATGAAATCATGTTCTTCAGTCAAACAGGCATACATATAGAGCTCCAACAACTGAAAGGTACCATGGGGGCCTCTCTGCTCTAACACGCATAGATATTCTGCTGTCAAGCCTGTCGCCTGATGGAAAATTGAAAAGTAAATTACACAAAGAGATAAAGAGTATCATGTATAGAAGACCATTTATTATGGAGGTCATCATACATTCAAGAGATCCACTGTGTAATCAACATTTGTGCATATTTCTCCATGGATCTGAATCTTTTTCAGGCCAAGTACCATATTGCCTATGGCCAAAGATCTAGATTCCCTGAATGCAAAAACATGACCTGCAACAGAAGAACACCTAATTTAACCAAAACCATCAAGAGATACCAAGAACAAACAAAAAAAACCATGCTATGTTACTTACCAAACTGTGAATCAGAAAATTCATGAATTGCTCCTCTAGACTGAAAATTCAAAAAAGGGAAATAACTTTTGGGTTAGTTTGTATCATACCAGGATACCAGGACACATATTTCAGCAAGAAAATTTTATAGAAACCAAGAAACAAAAATAGATACTAGAGGGTGATACTTTCAGTTGTAATGATGTATATATAACACAGAAGTAAAGCACCAATTTGGATGGACATATACTGGCCTTAATAGAGAAATAGGCCCAAACATTTAGTTTGCTTTAAAAGTTATCCTCACTAGTAACTGCCTCACTGATTGTGCTTTATCCAAATCAAACTTAGTTGCAACAACTGATATTTTCCTCCAATCATGGTAGCCGCCCCCATGATCCATTCCATAAAAGCGTATAATCTCTGCAATCATTTATTCATTCATCAGAACAAATACCGTCAAACATGGAGTAGAGAAATTGAAATACCTGGCAAGTTTACTTCACCTATCCATTCAGTCATAGGATGTTCTACCTGAAAGGATGCCAGTCAAAAACTGAAAGCCTCTACAGAATCCCTGCATTGAAAGTTTAGAACAAACCTGCAACCGTGGATTAAGCTCCAGAAAATAGTATTTGCCATTTCCTGTATCGAACACACTTAAGCCACCTTGCTGCCTGCTCAAGCACTTTAACAGTGTCGACTCTGGAGCAGCAACTATGATTGGCCCCTCTTCAATAATCTGTCGCAGAGGTAAATGGTGAAAAATAATATTTTTTTCAATAAAATACAAATAGGGAAAAATTGTTGCGCATTGGTTCAACTATAAAAAGTTATTCAAGAAAGATATAAACTTCTACAGAACAAAATACACAATCCAAGTATGGGAAAAATTCAGTGAAGGCATGAACTCAATGAGAATCGGATGTTTAAAAGAAGTTGATGAGCTAACCTTTTGGTGCCTTCTTTGAACACTGCAATCTCGATAGTGTAGCAATTGAACCTCCTGATGTTGGCTCTACAAAGAAAGAATAGAATGAATGCTTCAGTAACAAATATATATTACGCAGAAGCGCTCAGGGTACAATACAAAAAACAAAGGCAGAGTCAAAGGCTCAAAGCCGACATGAAAACTGTCAAGTGTAAATGTCCATACAATTATAGGCCCATATGGCCCATGAGGCTCTCTATATATTGTTATCTCCACTGATGGAGTAGATCATTCTCTCAAATCCTCATGTTAGTAACAATGGAAACAAAATCTTTGAATCAGTTCTCACCTGAGATGCCACTTTCATAATAAATATAGGCAAGCCAGGGAATTCTCCTTGAACTTGCTTGAGTAGTGCCCTCACCTCATCATCGTTATGAACCTATAGATCCATGTAGATGACAACAAAATTAGCGATAATCAATCTAATTTTTTGACTGAAATTTTAACATCATTTTTTTCTAAATAGTGCTAAAGGAATAAAGAAAACCAACCTTCATTATTCCTTTACCACCGCCTCCCCGTGATGCCTTGATCATGGCAGCGTACCCGACCACCTGACAACTAGCCACAACTTCCTCTGTGGTGGAAACACAAGCATTCTTATATATCTCCTCGAGAATTGAATGGCAGCTTTACAAGGAACTTTTACCTCCGAGAGAGTTTGATTTAATATTAAGAGAACACTAAAGTAGCAGAGGAAAATAGGAGGAAAACCACACAAAAATAGGAGATGGTATACATTTGATCCACTTCATGGAAGAGTTGGAACTCCTGCTGCTTGTGCAATAAGAGAAGAACCAATCTTATCACCGAGTGCAGCCATTGCAGCTGACGGTGGCCAGAGAAAAATGATTCATCAGGAAGTTTTCAAACGCATGACCCTAGCCAGGACAAACTGCTGATACCCAAGTTCTCTCTGCAATCTGTGAAGTTGAACTTGAAATGTTAATTACCAAAGTACACAGTGAAAATTACATGTAAAACTAAACGCGATGTGTGAAAAATTCCAGAAGTCTAGATAATGAATTGTGCTAACCTCCACTATAAGCTGATTAAATGCTCATATACCCGATCAACAGTTGAAGCTATAAGGAACTTATTTGCATCATCATAGAACAGACCCCGAATGTCTGGTGTGTCACATCGCAACGCAAGATGCTGAACATAAGCATGAGACAGTGCCCCAGGTGCGCCCAAGCCCCCTTGTATCTGAGTGCCCAACATTTTCTTGTCTTGCGTGCTTAGGCTCTACTGATTATTTAGCCAAGCAAATCAGGTTCTAATTTTTTAAGATGACTGAAAATAGAAAGGGATCTGCAATCAGCATAGTACAACTTTTAACATTAAATGATAACAAAGCACCAAAATACCAAGTATTTTCTTTTGGTTTAAAAGTAACGACTCAGATTCTCACCTGAAATCCACAGCGATTACCAAAAGATATTAGTATCAAACTTCCTATAAATATGGAGCCTCAAACCTTGTTCTTAACCTTTCAAGACAAAAGAGAGAGCACAATTATAAAATTAGAAATTTAAATACAAGTAGAGAGTAAAACAATTCAGATTTCAAATATTCCAAAGAAAAACATAAATACACATGTTTCATCTTTAAGAATGTACTAAACCATTGGACCACAACACTGAAGGGTAAAGGCAACAGATTAGAGAACAAGAGATATGGTCACTCTAAAGACCGTTTTGCCTTGGTGAATAAACATTGGATCAGGAGTTGCATCAATGTTTTCATACCTCAAAAGTACACATGCGTTCAAACAAGAATTCCTTCGGATTAGAGTAAACTATTCTGACTTTCAAACTTACCCATATTACCTTCAACCATGGGGCTTTTAGCCTTTACTTAGGTCTTGAGCAATTGAAAGATAGAACGGTCAAGTCAAAACACTATGTATCAAGTTCTTCGATCAACCTTTATTCCAGAGTTTTGTAGATTTTCAAAATAAAACTCAGAGATTCCTTTGTATGACCCTCTCAAGTCTCTCATATGTGGTATTTGTGGGTCCTTACCAAGGCAATGATGATGTATGCCTTCTCTCTTCTCTCAAGATATGTGGTATTTTTAGCATAAGGCAAAGTAACAATGTGCCTTCTCTCTCACCCTACAACTAATAATGATGTATGCCTTCTCTCTTCTCTCAAGATATGTGGTAATTTTTAGCATAAGGCAAAGTAACAATGTGCCTTCTCTCTCACCCTACAACTAATAGGCTTATATGGAGTTGAAGGTATTTCAAGGATGTAGCATACTTACCTTGCATGTATTGCCCAGTCACCGGGATCCGAGAAGGGGAGTGTCATACCCTTAGATCAAGATGTGCATGTGTGTGGAAATATTTGGTGGCTAACCTAATTCTACTTTGCTCATGGAGAGACCATCTCCAACCGAAGAATTTATGAAGAACGTTGCGATGGAGGTATTGGGATATTTGCTTCCTTCTTTGATGACAATGAAGACCTTCTTCGATGGAGGTCTTGGGATATTTGCTTCCTTCTTTGATGACAATGAAGACCTTCTTCGATGGAGGTCTTGGGATATTTGCTTCCTTCTTTGATGACAATGAAGACCTTCTTCGATGGAGGTCTTGGGATATTTGCTTCCTTCTTTGATGACAATGAAGACCTTCTTCGGGCACAGAGATCATAGCCTCATGCCTCTTGCCCGGAATGCAATAAACTTGAGAAGGTGTCACAATCTTGGATCATTTATTTGGAAACCTAACAATCTTTTTGGATCTTCTCCCAGTGTAGGAGATAGATTTTGGGCGGAAAGGCATGTTTTTGCGTACTCCCAGGATAGGAGCAGCAGAATATATGTGGGTGTAAGTGATCTTGATCTTGACCATGACCATCCTCTGAACGTCTCACACGGTTTGACCAAACTCAAAACAAAGTAAGCAGCCTATGAGCTGATTTTCCTAGTCTAGCAAGCATGTATATATAGCTGTGGTAGGAATTAAAACTCTCGTCATACAGGAACTCATCATGTGGCATTTTTAAGTTTTTCAAAAGATAAATCTCTAGAATTCTAGTGTCACTTGAAACAAGATAAATAGCACCTCAGACCTTCTCATATCATATCCATCAACTACCTAGACTTAGATCAAGCATATGCTACCCACGTGTTTCAAGTTCAGAGTAAATCTTTATATCAAAATAGTTTTATCTAAAACTCAAAGAATTTAAGGTTGAAAACTAGGTACTTGAAAGGATTACAACAGAGCAACTATTCATCATTTCCATATTTAGAGATAGACCGAGTTCTCTTTTATTTATTATCAGCTCTTAAAACAAAGACTAAGCAAATTATAAACACACTTGTTTATTTTGTTTTCATTATTAATAGGGAGATAACAATTTTTTTTAGTTATGCATGTTTTAACTAACTATATAGCCAAAATAAACAGTAAAATGAAAAAAAAAATACTTATCTCGATAAATGGAGATACAACTCCCCCAAGCTATTGATGTACATGCTAAATGATGGCTCCTCTTGTCTTGCACACTGAATATGCCAATCCCATGCCCAACTCAGCTAGGAGGCAATTCTCAATCATATATACAATAATATCCTAGAACCCTGCAAAGTTCAGAATTGTCACTCATCAGACATACATTCTGCCATCAGAATTCAACATTAATGATTTCAACCGGTGCCTAGTACTAATTCTACTAATTTTATTCAATGTCAAGTTGTCAACATTTCTTCTAATAATATCTAGAAGTTTGGAAACCTCAAACCAACTTTAATCCACACTGTGATCCTGTTGATTCAGAAATCAGAACATGTTTTTTGGAGAAAATAACATTGGCTCGAGACCATCAAATCTATTACTAGAAACAGATAGTGAATTTTCCAATCATACCTGAGAATGATCTTTCAAACGCAGAGAAATCACCAATGACCAAGCTAAGCCAATGTACTACAAAAATGAATGCACAATATTGTGTGAGTATAACATTTCTTTGTGTACCCAAACATACAAAAATCTTTCATCAGCCAAACAATAGTTAACAGTTGTGTTAGAAATATTACCAAATAAATGTTGTTATAATAGCAATTATAATCGAAGAGGAACATTTGCATAGATGTCCTAAAAACATAGCATGAAAGAGTTTCTTTCCATTGACTATATAAGTATGTTTTCAAATAGTTATTGCTACTACTAGTAATAGAAGGGAACAGATACAGTCCAGCCCGCAGCATAATGTCAGAAATTGTGTGCAGTTTGCCATTACAAGTAAAGGTACATATGAAAAACATTATTAGAAGATGTGAAGATAGACCAAACAACAGAAGTGGATGGTGTAGGGACTAGGAAGCAAACCTTATGTGCTCAATAAGTTGACGTGTGCAAGCTAGTCGGAGTGGCTGTAGTCATAGTCACAAAATTCGATGCATCGTTAGTCTATGCATGTTCATATCATAGTTTCATGCTAGATGGTCTGATGAGCTTAGCTCATCGCTCTTCCCAAAAAGAAGAGACACGTTGTATGTTGGGTCTGAAAAAACACTTTCATCTTTCCTATCAAGTGGAATTAAAGATTTAATTAAAAAATATAGTATACAAAGTTTCAAGTTAAAAGGAAAAATGACCGCCTACACTCATTATAAGGCCAACATTCTTAAGCTAGAAATCTTCGGATAGACTGACTTTCCACCTCTTGTCAAAATGTCATTCGATAAGGTCTTACATATAGTAAGATATGATGCATTAATTCCTACACGCATGTCCAACATGGCAATTTGCCATAAAATATGTATATATTTCAATAATAACAATAACAATATGTAAGTGTTTTGTGAGGTGTGAAACTAGGAAAACTTGTATAAAAACAATCCTTTCTTGTTCACAGTTCTCCCATTTGGTAAGGAAAAGGTATAGTGTGATCAGCACACTTTTCTGTTTATGTCACACACTAATAACAATACAATATGGTGATGTAACTATTAGCATATCAACCGAGTTCCAACAGTGAAAGTTTATGCTTTCAAACAGCCAACATTTAGCGACCAACAGCAAGCAAGTAGCTCACAGAAGTATCGAAGCAGTAGCACAGAAGACACCAATACGGCACCAAAGTGGAGTGTCGGTGCAACATAGATTCATTGACATCATCTAGAAAGCTGAGGTAGTAATAAAGGCATGCTTGCACACAGATTTTTAGACATGTGAACAACCTGGCAGTTGTTTGCTTGTGACTATAGTGTATGCAGATCTTTCTTTAAAATATATACATCAATATAAAAGGGTGATATAATAAGTAGCATAACATAGATAACATAGCACAGCGCAGTGTTCAACAATAAGATCAAGATCGTGGCATGATCCTAATAGAGGAAAGGAAATGCATAAATCCTAGACACCCTGAAAAATGCAAGAAGCACAAGAACAGATCTGTAGATAATGGGACAGGTAAAGTGACATCATTCACAAAGCAAACAGAAACATCCCAACCTATCTGAACGCCATTGCAGTTGAGAGGGCAGCAAGCTAACCTTTCTTGGTGGCAGGCTCCTTCTCAGCACTATCGCAGAAGTCAACCACATCCAGCGACGCATCACGCTCCCTCTTCCTTCCAAACCAGTGGGGAGGGGGAGACGCACTACGCTCCTTCCTCCGGCTCGGCTCGGGCAAGGCCAACACGAGGGTGGCGCCGACGACGACGGGGCTGTCGATGTCGATCTCCACTGGGTGTGAGGCCCGCTAGGTGGGGAAGATGCACTGCGCTCCTTCCTCCGGCTCGGCTTGAGTGTGGCCAACACGAGGGTGGCGCCCACGACGATGGGGCTGTCGATGTTGACCTCCACTGCAATGTATAATAGATTTAGCTGCAGTGGAAAAGGCGGTATATATCAGGCAATTATGATTGTAGATTTCAGAAACGACACCAGTAGAAGGTGATGCTTTGTTATGGAGCCCAATCTTCTAAGTTCAAATAACACCTGTTAGCTAAATTGAAGCAACAAAGAGCCAAAATTAATGGGTAAAAATGTAAAATGATGGAATGATTTCTTTTTATGAGATAAATCTGTATAAACGGTTTCACATTCCTTCTGTTTTCGTGACTGCTTTCAAAGAATAGGACGTAGGCCTGTATGTCATTTTTATTATAAATATGGTGGCACATTTTTTTATAAATATGGTGGCACATACAGGGGAAGGTTTAACATGCATCAGGGAGGGGTGAGCATGGAGACAGACCCTGGATGAATGCGTCCACCGAGCGGTGTTCATCGACTTGGGGCGGATGGTGTCCAGCAAGCGATACTCATGAGGTGGCTGCTGGCTGCGCACTGAAATGTATGAAGTGGACACCTGGGAAAAAAGAAAACATTTTGTAGTAAGCATCAGAACCAATAGTAATGAGGAACAACAGGAAGGATTTTTCTTGTTTTGGTGCAGAGAGAATACAATTGTCAAATTCAGTTCACCAACTGAGCAAAATATGTTCTTTTTAGGTGAAGGAACCCTATATTGCAGATTATCTACTAGAAGATAAAATTGCAATGCAGCAATCAACGAAACCAATTGATATGACAACTAATTAAAAGGAAAAGGCAATTTATTGGGTAATGGAGAACTGACATCTATGTTTTCAATGACATACACAAAGATCCTTTTTCTAAATGTTCAGAGATGTAAATGAGCTTCCAGAACAAAATGATTAAACATGTTTTTCCACATGTGCACAAAACCAAAATCTGGTAGTAACTGTATTAGCTCTATATGCATTTAGGACAGAAAAACTTGCTAGAACAAATAATACAGGTCAGGGAAATTGTTAAAGGACCAATACCACACATCAAACAATCTGTAGGATTAATCACTGACGAAGTAGATAAATCCCATTTGAACGTACAACAGAAGAAAGAAGCCTACCATAACTAAATCAGTCAAATGAGATTCATAGAGCATTGTTGGGGGGAACAACCTCCGCTAGGACCCCCCTACTTAGCTCCGCGGCCCTGACACGGGCCAAGACAGGCAAAACGGCCAGGCAACTTTGGACAACCTCTGGGCCGGGCGCCCAATTACGGCGAAGGTCGCTAGGCTCGTCCTAGCGATTCGGCGAAGGTACGTCATACCTCCGCGTTCGGGCTCTCTAGTTCTCTTGTCGCGCAGGTATATGAGGATTCAGAGGAGCTATCAGCAACCAATTTACTACCCTCAGCCGCCCTTCGCTCAGGGTCAGTACGCTCACAACCAACAGCAGCAATACTACCATCGCCAAGCACAACAGCAGTACCAGCAACTTCAGCCAATCGCTCATCAAACCCAAGCGCAAGCCTTACCTCCGCCACCACCTCTACCAGCATTACCTCCGCCACAACCAATTAAAGTTGAAGGAGAAGCACAGGGAGCACAGACAGCGGTCAACAATCCCACAGCTACCTACGGGGTCATCATGGCAATTTCCGGAGGTTCAGGGGAGGATTATGGCAATAAAAGACAGCGCAGAGAGCACTTTCGCCGGGTCAATCATGTAGCCTGCGAAGGTCCTCACAGAAATGATCATTGGTCGCACATTCCATTGACCTTCAACAGCTCAGATCTCAAGCTCAAGCAATACCCACATACTGATGCGATGGTCATAGAAACAAACATCGCAGGCTGGACAGTGACCAAAATCCTTGTGGACAATGGCAGCTCCACCGACATCTTATTCACATCCACCTTCGACGGCATGAAGCTCGACAGAAATAAACTTCAACCGGCAGGACATCCATTGTTCGGATTCGGAGGCCAGCAGATTAGAGCAATCGGAAAAATCACTCTACCAGTATCCTTCGGCAACAAAACCATCGCCCGCACAGAGCACATCACCTTCGACGTAGTTGATATCCCATACAACTACAACGCCATCTTCGGGAGGGGCACCGTCAATCAGTTCAATGCTGCAATTCATCCTGGCTACCTCTGCATGAAAATGCCAGCGCCCGGAGGTATCGTAGCCGTCTACGGAGACCAAAACACGGCCAGAATAGCGGAGCAAGCAGCCACTCTGGGGCAGAAAAATGTACATTGCCTGCAGGAGAAGGAGCAGAGACAGCAGCAAGAAGAAGAACAAAAAGAGCAACGAGAAGCAGAGCCAAAAATAGACGTAGCCTGGCTACCTTCGCGCGCGCAGCCGGAGGAAGAGACAAAAAAGATTCAGCTATTCCCGGACGATCCTGAAAAGAAAGTCACCATATCAGCTCTGTTAGATACCGAACTTGAAGCTCAACTCATCCAGTTCCTCCGCAATAACAGCGATGCCTTCGCATGGTCGGCTTTGGACCTCGTCGGTGTAGACAGAAAACTCATCGAGCATCACCTAGACGTCAGCAAAGATCACCCTCCGATAAAGCAAAAGCTCCGCAAAATGTCGGAAGAAAGGAAGCAAGCCGCCAAAGCGGAGGTAGATCGGCTGCTAAAAGCGGAGGTTATTCGCAGGGTCAAATATCCAACCTGGCTCTCTAATGTGGTATTGGTACAAAAAAAGAACCTCAAGTGGCGAATGTGTGTTGATTTCACAAGTCTCAACAAGGCATGTCCAAAAGATTGCTTTCCGTTACCCAGGATAAGTACCCTTGTGGATGCTGCTGCGGGTTGTGAGCTTTTATCTCTGCTCGATTGCTTCTCCGGCTACCATCAAATCTGGATGAACAAGGACGATGAAGAAAAGACAAGCTTCATCACCCCGATGGCACTTTCGCGGAAGAATGGCCGAGGGGCTTCGCAACGCAGGCCCAACCTTCGCCCGCATGACGGCGGAGGTCTTCAAAGATGACCCAACAGTCTCGGCTTATGTTGATGACATTGTGGTCCAGCAAACTCGGGACCAACCATATAGCCGATCTGGCTAGAACCTTCGACAAGCTCAAAAGGCGAAGCTCAAGCTCAACCTTGAGAAGTGCATCTTCGGTCGGCAAAGGGAAACTTCGGGATGTCTTGTCTCGGCTAGAGGAATCGAAGCCAATCCAACAAAAATAGACGCAATCGTTTCCATGTCACCTCCGGCGTCAAGGAAGTCGCTCGCGCCTAACCGGTCGGTTGGCTTCACTTAGCGAGATTCATCTCGCGGTCTGCAGAGCGGGGTTGCCCTTCTTTGATGTACTCAAAACCCGCGAACCTTTCAAGTGGGGCCCCGCCTGCCGGGGCCGCCTTCGATAGTCTCAAGCAGTACTTACTCAAGTTAACAACCCTCGCGAGCCCGGAACCTTCGGAACCGCTATTGCTATACGTCGCAGCTTCGCCTCACGCAGTCAGCACCGTTTTGGTCAAAGAAACCCTCGAGGAACATCAAAGACGACAGATTCCCGTTTATTACGTATCAGAGGTCCTCGAAGGTCCCAAGAAGCATTATTCAGAGCTCGAAAAAATCGCATATGCGGTGGTTATGGCTGCAAAGAAGCTCAAGCACTATTTTCAGTCTCATCCCATCACAATACCTTCGCAGGTCCCTTTGGATAACATCTTCAGAAACTCGGAGGCAGTGGGCAGAATCGCCAAGTGGGCTTCGCAACTCAGCGATTACACGTTAACCTTCGTTGGCAGACACACGATTAAATCGCAAGCTCTAGCAGATTTCATTGCAGACTGGACCCCAGATCCTCACAACAAGGCAGAAGACATCAAACCTCCGTGGACAGTGCACGTGGACGGAGCATGGGGCGCCCAAGGGGTCGGAATCGCAGCAATCCTAACTTCACCTTTGGGAGTCCAGCTCAGATACGCCGCAAGACTCGAGTTTCAATGCACCAACAACTCTGCTGAGTATGAAGCCATCCTCTTGGCCCTTGCGAAGCTTCGTGCCCTCTCTCGTGCGCCGGCGATTATCCGGACCGACTCTCGGGTGATCGCCGGCCACATCGAGAAAACTTTCAAGGCAAAGGATCCGGAGCTACGTAAATACCTTCATACCGTCCGCAGCGAAGCTTTCTTCTTGGGCATCACCACAAAGTCCATCCCTCGCGGTGAGAACAGGAGAGCGGACGAAATAGCGAAGGCCGCAACTCAATTAACTCCACTACCTCCGGACGTTTTCTTTGAGACCTTCGCAAAGACTCGCAATTGCCTCGCAACACACCTCCGGTGAGAATGGTCAACATCATATCCAAACGAAGATTGGCGGGCCCCTATCATAGCTTACATCAAAGGGTTCTATGAACCCGAGTCGAAGGAAGAGGAAAAAAGAATGATTCAAAGAGCGCGAGGGTATAAAATCGAAGGCCAGAATCTGTATAAGGCCTCGGTCATGGCTCCTTGGCTAAAATGCGTCGCCACAAGCGAAGGTATCGCCATACTCAAAGAAATCCACCAGGGCATCTGTGGCTCGCACAATGGCCCAAGGGCTCTAGTTGGAAAGGCATTCAGACAAGGGTTCTATTGGCCCACCGCTTTGTCCGACGCTTCCTTGCCGGTGCGACACCGCGAAGGTTGCCGGCGGGCCGCCAACCACTCTAACGACCCGGGCTCCGACCACTTTGATCTCGCCCGACATGGCCAATGCGGCGTTGGGCCATGGATTTGGTTGGACCCCTACCGACCGCTCCTGGAAAGCTCCGCTACGCGGTGGTAGCGGTGGAGTACTTTACCAAATGGATCGAAGCTCGGGCGCTTGCCACCATCACCTCCGCTACGGTACAAAAGTTCTTCTGGCAACAGATCGTATGTCGCTTCGGCGTCCCAAGGGATCTCACAGTTGATAATGGAACCCAGTTTGACAGCTTCGCCTTCAAAGAGTTTTGTTTCCAAATCGGCACCAAAATCCATTTCGCCTCAGTCAGACATCCGCAGTCCAATGGGCTAGTCGAAAGGGCCAATGCAA
The DNA here is from genome assembly GCA_018135685.1 of Themeda triandra. Taxonomy (NCBI): domain Eukaryota; kingdom Viridiplantae; phylum Streptophyta; class Magnoliopsida; order Poales; family Poaceae; genus Themeda; species Themeda triandra. The sequence continues at coordinate 128,052 of JAENPR010000621.1, read as the reverse complement.
TCATCCTGCAAGGAATCAAAAAGAACCTCACAGACAAGCCACTGGGCAAATGGGCGGAGGAGCTCATCACTGTCGTTTGGTCTCACAACACCTCCGATGGCAAAGCCACTGGCATCACTCCATTTAAGCTGCTCTATGGAGAAGAAGCCGTGCTCCCAGAAGAGCTCCGCCACGGATCACCAAGAACTACCTCCGATACCAACACTCAAGATGAAGCGCTCGACAAGGACCTACTCGAAGAAGTAAGGTGCAAAGCAGTCAACAACCTCCGCAGCTACCAGGCTGAAACCCAGAAGTGGAGAGACAAGAAGGTCTCACCACGTGACCTCCGCCAAGGAGACATGGTTTTGATCAGGAAGCAGAACGCGAAGATGGCAGGCAAGCTCCAAGACAAGTGGCTTGGCCCCTACATTATCACAAGCTCTGCAAGACAAGGCTCGTTCCACCTCCAGGATGCCGAAGGTCGCGAACTACCGCACACATGGAACATCGACGACCTCCGCAAGTACTACCCTTAGTGTCTCACAAAGAACCATGTAATCTTTACCTTCGCATCGTTTTTTCCTTTCTCTTCTTCGCATACATAGACTATCCTCGCACTCTTTTTCCTCATGTCAGGGCATGAGGTTTTTTAATGAGGCAACAAAATTATGTAATATAGCAAAGTTTTATTTCCCTGAGATTCGCATGTCAACCACCGCTGAAATGGACTAGGCCATGCCTTGCCCTCATCAGCAGCCGCTATAAATGCAGGGATTGCCTCGGGCCGACAATCGACCCCAGTCGAAGGTCACCCCGACGCAAGCCCATCCACAAACCCCCGCCAGACGGGCCAGGGGCTGCGATGAAAGCAAACTCCACCTCGACCCCCGCAGAGGGCGAGGAGCGGAGCTATCAAATTCCGCAGACCCCCGCCAGTCGGGCCAGGGGCTGCGATGAAAGCAAACTCCACCTCGACCCCCGCAGAGGGCGAGGAGCGGAGCTATCAAATTCCGCAGACCCCCGCCAGTCGGGCCAGGGGCTGCGATGAAAGCAAACTCCACCTCGACCCCGCAGAGGGCGAGGAGCGGAGCTACCAAATTCCGCAGACCCCCGCCAGTCGGGCCAGGGGCTGCAATGAAAGCAAACTCCACCTCGACCCCGCGAGGGGCGAGGAGTGGAGCTATCAAATTCCGCAGACCCCCGCCAGTCGGGCCAGGGGCTGCGATGAAAGCAAACTCCACCTCGACCCCCGCAGAGGGCGAGGAGCGGAGCTATCAAATTCCGCAGACCCCCGCCAGTCGGGCCAGGGGCTGCGATGAAAGCAAATCCCACCTCGACCCCCGCTGAGGGCGAGAAGCGGAGGTACCAAAATTCCGCAGACCCTCGCCAGTCGGGCCAGGGGCTGCAATAAAAGCAAACTCCACCTCGTCCACCGCAGAGGGCGAGGAGCGGAGGTACGATACTCGCCACCCAAACAAAAAGAGCTCCAAGACATCGATCAACCCTACACCCATTACCCCAAAACCAAAGCCAGTGATACAGAGTTCCTCCCACGCACAATCAATAGAGCTCAGTCCCAAAACCTCTCCGTTCAACACTAAGTATCAACCCTTCACCCGCAGCCAAAGACACCCTCATATGTAGCCTTTACCCATTAAACCCTCGCCGTACAAACCAAAACGGCGAATTAAAAGCTTCGTACGCCCACCTAACTACTATACCTACCCCAGTACCTTACAATTCCCAAGCATTCAAACCAAATCACAAGCCTTTACAACAGCCCAACTCCAGTACCATCAAAACATGCTTATATAAGCAAGATCCAATAACCAAAACAAAACACATCAAGCCATGTCCGACCATTACCAAAAACCTATAGGAATGAGAGGAGCCAGGAAGGAGGGCCTAAGCCAGTGTTTGAGCCGAAGATCTTGATTCTGTAGTGTAGCCACTTTAGCACCGCTCCAGCCAGCCCCAAAACAATGCCGCCGCAACCTCCGCGCCTAATTCCTCCGGAGGTCAGGAGAATGAAGCGCAATACCCTTACCACCTGCCACTTGCACACACCCTCCGACAGCCACCTCCGCGGCCAAACCCAGCAGCTTTATACAGTCACGCGCAAGGCCACAACTTGACATCTGGCACCGCACATACCTTCGCCGGGAACCCGGAAAGCACACTAGAATCAAAGTCCAAGCGAGGCAAATGCAAGCAAACTAGTGCTCGGCTTTAGACACTGCCCGCTCATGACTGCCGTGACGCAACTATCCTCCGCGGCTCTACAACCTCCGGGAATACCTTAGCAACCAAGTTTCATCATCAGTCGGAACCTCCGGTGAAGAGGGCATGAATCACCCCATAGAATAGCTGTTCCAAAGGCCAAACTGGCGCCATGTAAACACATGTAGGCTAAGCTCCGCTTACAGTTCGCGCAAAAGATCCTGTATCAGCTAAATATAAGTCTTTGTAACCTTACTACCTCCGAAAACATACGCGAGCCTCGCTTTTGAAAAGTTGGGCGTCGCTGCGCTTTACTACCTCCGCAAAACATACGCGAGCCTCGCTTTTGAAAAGTTGGGCGTCGCTGTGCTTACTACCTCCGAAAACATACGCGAGCCTCGCTTTTGAAAAGTTGGGCGTCGCTGCGCTTTACTACCTCCGCAAAACATACGCGAGCCTCGCTTTTGAAAAGTTGGGCGTCGCTGCGCTTCCCTACCTCTGCAAAACATACGCGAGCCTCGCTTTTGAAAAGTTGGGCGTCGCCGCGCTCTTACTACCTCCGAAAACATGCGCGAGCCTCGCTTTTGAAAAGTCGGGCGTCGATGCGCTCTTACTACCTCCGAAAACATACGCGAGCCTCGCTTTTGAAAAGTTGGGCGTCGCTGCGCTTTACTACCTCCGCAAAACATACGCGAGCCTCGCTTTTGAAAAGTTGGGCATCGCTGCGCTTACTACCTCCGAAAACATACGCGAGCCTCGCTTTTGAAAAGTTGGGCGTCGCTGCGCTTTACTACCTCCGCAAAACATACGCGAGCCTCGCTTTTGAAAAGTTGGGCGTCGCGCTTTCCCTACCTCTGCAAAACATACGCGAGCCTCGCTTTTGAAAAGTTGGGCGTCGCCGCGCTCTTACTACCTCCGAAAACATGCGCGAGCCTCGCTTTTGAAAAGTCGGGCGTCGCTGCGCTCTTACTACCTCCGCAAAACATACGCGAGCCTCGCTTTTGAAAAGTTGGGCGTCGCTGCGCTTCCTTACCTCTGCAAAACATACGCGAGCCTCGCTTTTGAAAAGTTGGGCGTCGCCGCGCTCTTACTACCTCCGAAAACATGCGCGAGCCTCGCTTTTGAAAAGTCGGGCGTCGCTGCGCTCTTACTACCTCCGAAAACATACGCGAGCCTCGCTTTTGAAAAGTTGGGCGTCGCTGCGCTTTACTACCTCCGCAAAACATACGCGAGCCTCGCTTTTGAAAAGTTGGGCGTCGCCGCGCTCTTACTACCTCCGAAAACATACGCGAGCCTCGCTTTTGAAAAGTTGGGCGTCGCCGCACTCTTACTACCTCCGAAAACATGCGCGAGCCTCGCTTTTGAAAAGTCGGGCGTACCTCCGAAAACATACGCGAGCCTCGCTTTTGAAAAGTTGGGCTACTACCTCCGCAAAACATACGCGAGCCTCGCTTTTGAAAAGTTGGGCGTCGCTGCGCTTCCCTACCTCTGCAAAACATACGCGAGCCTCGCTTTTGAAAAGTTGGGCGTCGCCGCGCTCTTACTACCTCCGAAAACATACGCGAGCCTCGCTTTTGAAAAGTTGGGCGTCGCTGCGTTTTACTACCTCCGCAAAACATACGCGAGCCTCGCTTTTGAAAAGTTGGGCGTCGCTGCGCTTTACTACCTCTGCAAAACATACGTGAGCCTCGCTTTTGAAGAGTTGGGCGCCGCTGCATTTCACTACCGCATTTCATTACCCCCGCGAACAAGCACAACTTTCATTAACAACAACAAGTTAAAAGTTTCCTTTACAAGTCACCTCCTCAAGCGACCATGAGGGTCAACATAATAATGCAACACTCGACCACGCTTCCGCCGAGATCGTGGTCGAGTCACCTCCGCAGCCATCGATTGCACGACCCCTTCCAATATGTCGTCAACAAGCTCCTCCGCAACCATGCCAACAAATTCCTCCACGTCCGTGATAACTATCTCACGACCAAGCAACATATTCGTCGCCTTCGTCGTCGCTAATAACTATCACCTCCGGAGGAGGCCACCGATTTGCGTCGGTCTCATCATCGCCGTCATCAATGAGGATCGGGCGCTCCAAGAGCCTCGCCGCTTTTTACCACAAGTGGCAAATCGCCTTCAAGCACCCTCGAGCGAAAACATTGCCGGAGATCACGCGTGTCTATCTCCACCGGTTCCTCCTTCGGAATAAGCAATCCACTACTACCTCCGGATTCCCCGGTCCCGCCTCCCGCGGCCCGGTCCGGAGGAGTTGGCGCGACCTTGAACCGACCGATCATACTTCGCCACTCTCCACCACCAAATCCTATCAAATGTTGCATGAGGATTTTTGCCCCTCGATTAATCCAACCGGCTCCCGTCATAAAAAAATCTTGACGATTCAAAGATCGCGGAACCACATTAAAAATGGCAGCCCAAAATCCGAGGAACCTGCGCAGCGAAGGCACACGATCAGTGCTCGCCAAACCTCCGCCCTAACACTCGAAACCAAACCCTCGCACAAAACAAGCGGAGATACCCAGGCAGAACGCCAAAACACCGATCGAATTCAAGAAGGGAAAAGCCCGAAGGTAGCACCAATCAACCAAGCCAAAAGCCTTATGGCTCAATGTATCTTACAAGCATCCGAGAAAGCACACGCGCAAGTGGTTCAAGAAATGTTTCTCACTAAGTCTCACCAAAAAGAAGATAGGTCCAACCAACGATACTCTAAGCCTGGTCACCGGGGTAACACCCACCCGTCCGTCTGCGGAGCCCTCCGGAGGTGGGTTGATCGCAGGGGCAGCACCGGACTCCGCGCCTCGTGTTCACGGGTCCTAGCGCCGAACCCCGTCGGTGGACGTCCGGTGGTCGTCGTGGCGTTGCCTTCCTCCGGGAGGTGGCAAATCCTGCGTCCCCTCGGCCCGGATGTCAATCTCGCAAAAGTCGGGAAAGTCCCTTTAGAAATCAAAGCAACTCAATAATCCGAACGCTTATTCACGGACAAGAAAGCCACGTGACCCTCACCCCGCAAAGAACCTCAAAGAACGATCTCGTACGCCAATCTCGTACCTCCGCGAGACGAACTTATCAAAAGCCGCGTGGCCCACGGAGGCGACCATTGAGTCTTTCCTAGCTTCGTGGACCTCATCCACGGTGGGCCAGCGGAAGTCGGCGCCAATGATCTTGCGGGCATGCTTACTCCCGCATCCCTAAGAGCGCAGGCCGTGGCCGAACCCCGCGTAAAATCCCCGCCTCGATCACCGGTCAAAAAGGGCGTCAAATAGTTCACTCATTCTTCGCCCACTCCACATAACCTTCGACGCCGGGTTCGGCGGGCGAGATCGCCGGGGGTGCCCCGCCGCGATGCGCCCGCGCGTCGAAGGTCTGCTTGACCTCCGCCATGCGGGACACTAGGGCGCGCATCAAGTCTGCTTCCCTCTCCTCCGCATCTATAGCGCGCTTCTCAAAGCGCTCCTTCTGACCCTCAGCGTCCTCCGCCCGTTTCTTCATATCTTCAAAATCTTTGTTGGCATTCCGAAGCTCCGTCCTCGATCCACGCTCCGCGATACGGCGGCCCCGCAATCCTCATGGGCTTTCTTACGTGACTCGCGAAGCTTGTTCATATCGCCTCATGAGAAGCTTGCTCCGCGAGGAGCTCCCGAACTCGCCGTTCGAGCCGACGGTTCTGTTTCTCCGGCTCCGCAATCCTTTTCTTCGCCTCGGCCTCATCCTTCGAGCACCGCCGCCGTGAACCCCGCGCAAGCAAAATTGCTTCAATCATCTTTGCCTCAATATCAATCAAGTTGTTCTCAACCTTCTGACCCGCCAGCAACAGCTCCGCCTCGGACACACTGACACGCCCAAAAGCAGGGACCAAAAACCTCCGCTCCGCATCGCTGCAGATCAACCGGCAATCGCGGAGGTCGGCACTAGTGTACAGGTGCGCCTTAGGGTCCACGACCCCCGCCGACTGGGCGAAGTAGGGCAAGGAACTCGGCGATGCTTCACCCAAACCCTTCTTTCCAGGCTCCGTATGGGGCGGAGGTACAACTTCCTCCCCATTGACCCAGACATGGATCCCCTCGTACTCCAGCGGCTCGTTGCGAGCGCCGGAGGAAGTCTCAGCATCCACCATAGCCAAATCTTGGTCTCCTCCTCCTTGTGGCTCCTCCGCCGCCTCCTTGACTGCAGCCTTTTGCTGGACCTCCGCAAGGACCTGCTGCTCGGGAACATGGGGCGAAGTGATATCCACGTCCTCTTCCACCTTGTTGCCTGAACGACCCGAAGGAGACGAGCCGCCGAAGACTTGTTGTCGCCGCGCTGCTGCGCGCCGCCGCCGCGACACTCAAAACCGGAGGTGGTCTTGGCACCGCCGCCGGGCCAAAGAGGGCATGCGTCCTCTTCCGCTCCTCGTCCCCGTCCACCCCTAGGCGCCAGTGGAGGTCGCTGGGCGACAGGGAGAACGTCCAGTGCCTCCTCCGTAGACACAGCAGAAGAGAAGGCCGCGCCAGAACGAGTAGTGCCCGTCGACCCACCTCCGCGGCCGCCAGCCGAAGTCCTCCGGATCTTCCCGCCCCCTCGACCACCTCCGCCGGCCGGGCGGGGACATCATCGCTAGCCGAGACCTCGGAGGTCTCCGAGGCCGTTTCGTCGCCGGCCGCTTCTTAGCCCGCTCGCTTCTCCTTCGCCGGGGCGGCGGCTTCGCCCGCCCGGTACTTGACGCCAAGCGTGTCATAAACCCGATTCACCCGGTGACCCCTTCCATCTCCTCCTTCATCTTTCTCTCGCTCCTCGGCGTCCACTTTCCCAACGAGCTCCAAAGACCTCCGCTTCAACCGCACCACGAATCTTCTTCAAAGCCTCCGCCGCTCGCGCGGAGGAGAACTCCTCCGCCCAAACAGCGCGGAGGTTCGGCAAATTCAAGTCCTTCGAAAATTGCGTACCCCATAGCCGCATAAGATGACGGCCCTTCCTTCGCCAGGCCCGTCCAATCATGGTCGGCTTTCAGGGGCACGACCTTCGCGCAGTGGTACTCAGCGAAGACATCTCGTTGCGCCATACACCGAGAAAGGTCGCGCATGGCGTCCTCGCAAAGCCGCGACCCTTGATCGGAAGCGGTGGTCACTTTCAGAGTATCCTTGTCCGGAAGCGGGCGAAGGCCGCCCACCAAGTCACGCCCCTCCGCGTCATCCAAACGGTAGTAGAACCATTTGTTAAGCCAACCTTCCCACTTGTTCTTCTGGGCCTGCACCGGAACCTTCGCGTTGTTCCGACGGCGGAACGTAAGAACCCCGAATTGCATGTCCTCCATCACCGTCTTGTCGCCGGTGGTCACCGTCTTCGTCTTCCTCTGCACATGCATGCTGTGCACCTTCACGAAGCTCTCCACAGTCGGTTCCACCCCTTGCGAGTGGCATCCCCACACAAACGCGCAAAGCTTCGGGAAGCTATTGGGCGTCAGGTGATGGAACCGGACGCCGAACTTCCGCAGCCCCGGCACCAACGGGTGAGGCGGAAACCGGAGCCCCGCTTCAAAGAAAGCTTCAAAGACAACCACCTGGTTGTCGTCGAGGTGCGGCGTCGCACACCACCGGAGCCGTCGCCCGCCCCTCTCCAGGCCAACCTCGGCAAAGCAAACCTATCGAGATCCCCGCCGCCACGTAACTAGCTCCGATCTCATAAACGGACGGTGCAAACAAAGGTGCCCCTAGCGTCGGTCCCCTTCGCCCGGATCCTTCGCCATCAAATGAGTACCTCCGCTCCCACGTACAACCTCTACTCCCTCTCTGAGTACCTCCGCTCTCACAGACAACCTCCGACTTCCTGATGCCTCTCACCCCCGCACGAGTCTACAACCTCCGGGTCTGAACGAGCGAAAGTAAACTGGCAGCGGAAACAAAGGCACGGCAGCAGGTAAAAAGTGTCTCTTTCAACCCACCCCGACTATTTATAAGCCGGGGGGTTTCACCGCGGTAAAGGGCGGCACCAATCTCGAGGATCCGACGATCCAGCGGTGGGTAAAGCGCCACGCAAACCCTAACTGTCCCGTCGCCGCCACGATTGCGAAGCCCAGTCCGGCCCATTAATCGATTAAAATAAAGCGCAACTGGGCCCAGCTAAAACGGGTCACGAGCAACGGTTGGGCGTCGCTGCGGAGGTGGACCTCAGGCGACACGCCACCGGACCATTCCCCCTCTTTTCTTAAGGGCGTTGCTCCGACCCCCGCCGGCCGGGCCGAACCATCGTGGGGCTACTTGTTGGGGGAACAACCTCCGCTAGGACCCCTACTTAGCTCCGCGGCCCTGACACGGGCCAAGACAGGCAAAACAGCCAGGCAACTTTGGACAACCTCCGCGCCGGGCGCCCAATTACGGCGAAGGTCGCTAGGCTCGTCCTAGCGATTCGGCGAAGGTACGTCATACCTCCGCGTTCGGGCTCTCTAGTTCTCTTGTCGCGCAGGTATATGAGGATTCAGAGGAGCCTCCCAGGACCTTCGCGATGGGCGGAGTTCTCAAGGACCTTCGAGGATGGTAGTTCAGCCACCTGGCCTTATAGGCGGCGGAAGACCTCCGGACGATCGCCCACGGGATCAGGACGGGGCAGCGCCGAAGACCTGACGCGTGGCGGCACCAAAGGGCGACGCGTGGAGCCTCGAAAGGCATGGCACGTGGCGTCCTGGGATAGGTCTAAGAGGAGATGTTTTTAATTTTGCAAAGTACAACATCGCCCCTGTTAAGGCCCACATGTAAGTGTAACCAAGGGTGAAACCCTAATGTAAAGAACCACATGACCCTTGGTATGGCCTATAAATACCAAGGGTAGGGCAAGTGTAAAAGGGGGGGCTGGACATTTTTAGTCCCAATTAATGCAAAACCCCCTAATGGGACCCACCGATCCTTGTCCCATTTTGGCAACTGTTTAGGTCTCACTTTCTGTCTGGGAAACCTTCGCCCTCCTCCTCCGGACCCCGGCGAAGGTAGGGGGCAAGAGTTTATACCAACAAGCATAGACCCGGATAGAAGAGGGTGACTTGCCTGTCGTAGGCAGCGGTGCAGCGACGTGGCCGGCCATTGCCAGGAGGGCCGCCACCGCGGGCCGGGCCCCAGGCCGTGAAGCTGTCGCTGGTCGTCGGGAGGGGGGCAACCGAGATGAATCCCAAGCCGGAGGGACGGGTCTTGGACGGGAATGGGGGCTCGAAGAAGAGGCCGAGGAGGGGCGCCCGGTGGAGCTCCCAGGAGCGGCGGCGGAAGTCCGGCGAGGAGACCACCGCGCGACGCCAAGCCGAGCAGGCGAGCGCAGCGCAGACGAGCATCACGAGGGAGGGGAGGCAGAGGAAGATCCGGGCAGGAGGTCGTCCGTGAGGGAGTGGATGGTGGTGGTGCTTGCGGGCCTTGACTTCCTGCGCTTCGCCGGCGGCGGCGGCTGCGTTGGAGACCCTTCGCGCTCCATCGCGCCGGAGAACTGGGAAGGAGGACAGAGGCGTGTGCGCCGGAGGCAGCATCAGGCAGCCGGAGGCGGCGGCGTGGAGCGAAAGGGGTAGGGCATGGTCGGGGCTTGGAACAGGCAGCGGCGGCGGCGGCGGCGGCGGAGCTTTTTTTTCTGGACTTGGGCGGTGGAGTTTAAAGGAAAGGAGCGGAGCCGTGCCCTTTCCGAGTTCGATTCCAAATCGAACTGGAGCTGCAGACAACGGTCGTCTTTCCCAATTTCTTTCCAGATGCGCATGTAAACCTGAACTACGAGTTATTCTTCCATATCATGATTGATCCAAGTGCCTGACAGTAGTGTGGCATGCAGTTAGCATGTGATCGATCTGCATGATGCTGGTTAATTAATTAGTTTATGCAATTCCCGATTGATTCGTACTAAGCTACATGCACTTTTCATTGTTAAACTCTGCAGCACATGCCACGTAAGTATACTTATATTACTATTACATATACTATAGAAGCAGGACAAATTTCTTGATCTGAAAACGAGTTCAAGTTATAGAATAGCAATGACTGCACAATGCAAGCTATAGGGAGACCAGGCAGGAGAGCTTTTCTTTTCCTTGTTTGGCTGCAGTACACAAGCAGATAGCATGCGGCGACTCATGTGCACGCGTCTTTATTTCCGATCGACCTACTATTAGGCATCACCTTGTCTCGCTTTTGGAACGCATTTTGCAGCATTCCCTCCTCAGATCGATCACGTACTGTTGAATCGTAAGGCAAAGAAACATTCATATTGTTAAGAAACTAGTTGCCAGCGGTTAGGGCCTTCCCCTCTCCGTCTCTCATGATCAACATAGTAGATGAAATAGTAGAACAAGTAGACACAAGGTAGGGAGACTATTCTTTATTTCTCTGAATATTGGTGATTACAACATAGAGCTCCCACGTATATATAGTCCTGCTAAGGTCCAAGAGTTTCGGTAAGAGCCCACATATAAACGGACTAGAATTAGAATTCTTCCTTCTCCTTTCCTTCTAGGATAGAGTCCTTATGTTTTACAACACATATCACCTTTACATGCATCACGCCGGCCGGCCGCTACGTCGACAGTAGATGCTGTGCTAGCCGCTACGACAGTAGATGCTGAGCGGCTCTCTACACCTGACTAGCTAGCTAGTCACATTCACACACTGTCGTTCCAAACCGCATTAGAAATTATATATTAATCCCTTCATTTCAAAATAAATGACTTAATAATTAATTTTAGACACATTAAGGATGTTGACAAAAGACGTATATATATCAACATCGAGACCGGAATTGACCGGAAGCATACACTACAGGGATCGGCTTCTTTATCTGAGTGTATGCCGCACTTGGCAAAGCCTGCTTTCCACTCGGCAAAGGCTTTGCCGAGTGTGGCACTGCAAAGAATTCTATCTTTGCCGAGTGCCACGTGTCGGCAGGCTTTGCCGAGTGTCAGGTTGGCACTCGGTAAAGTTAACGTCCACTGTCAACCTAACGGCGCGCTTCTTTATCGAGTGCTGATGTTGCCGACACTCGGCAAAGTTATGGTCACTTTGCCGAGTGCCGTGTCAGCAGTCGGCAAAGCTGGTGTGCTGTGGGAAATTTTTCCATGGCAAAAAAAAAAAATCCTGTTTTTCTGTTTTCTCACATTCCATCTATCTAATATCACATATATTCAGCATGATACAATACAATATCACATATATATCATATTTTATCCTCAAATTCAATTTCAACACAAATCCATACATAATCCATACAAATCCATACACAAATCCAACACAAGTTCATTGATACAAATACGCACTAAAGAAAAGAAGTTCATCCAACACAAGTACATAACCTACTGCGACCCGGCGTCCCCATGGCCCCCAGAGTGTGAAGAGCCCCCACCTTGCCACAGAGCCCACCCTCCCTGCGGCGCCACCTGGTACGTCCACCCGGGCGGTGGAAGAGGGCCGCTTCCCCACCTAGAGTGCCCCTGCTGCGTCGGCGGAGGAGGAACGCCACCTGGCCACGTGTACTATGAAGTCGGGCCAAGCGGGCCAACCGGCCACCCGTGCGGTGGAGAAGGGCCAACTGCATTGCTTATGACCTTATGTACTTCAATTCCTATAAAGGCCCGTTTGGATCTCCTGAATTCCCGAAATTAGATTCATAGTATAAACTATAGTTGTGGAGAAGAATTTACTAAAAGAAAGAAGTCTACCACTTTAGTTAAGTTCATGGAATTCATTTCCTATCTTCCACCCCATGAATTTGAGATAGACTTATATTTGAACTTTGAAAAATTGTAGAATCTTAAATTCTTTCTTCCACAACTGTAGTTTATACTATGAATTCAATTTTAGAAATTCTAAGAATCCAAATGGGCCCTAAAATAAAAGAAGGATAGACAGTTTTGTTGGTTGGATGAGTAAAGCTTACAATCGAGTTAGAAGGAAATTTCAAAAAAGAATGTAGCTTAAATTGGGCTTTTGTCAAACTTAGGTGGACATGATAATGAATTTCATATCTTTTGTGTTACATCTTGTCAAAAAAAATATCTTTTGTGTTACACAGAGTTAATTTTCACAAAAAAAAAAAGTAAAGGTGACAAATAACATAACCCCTTAATGTAGCGTTAGCCGTTAGGTAGGGACCCTTCCTTATGAGGACAAGAAACTTAGCAATACGACCATTGAATATAAGATGAGTTCATTACTATGTTTGCTTAACAATAACAACATAAGAAATTGGTGCTAGGGTGGATCCAGGGATTGAAGTTTAGGTGTCACACCTGGTATTGCATTGGGTGTCACATCAGGTGTTCGGATATCAATCATAAAACTAACCTCAAAAGGCGTCACATTGGTATACTACTAATCCTGCTTAGAGATACAAATGTTAATAACTTTTTCTATAAATTTGGTCGAACTTAATATTGTTTGACTTTTCAAAATGCAAGATGTACACTTACTTTGGGATGGATGTAGTAGTAGCTAACAAATATTGGAGCAGATCCAACGTCCCAAGCAAATACTATAGAACAGGAACAGGGTTTGGCATTTAGAAGTCGTATGCCAGAATTCCCAGAAGAGGAGACAGCATGCTGGACAACCTTTTTTCTTTTTGCACCATTTATATGTACACAAGACACTTATACTACAGAATACTTGTAGAAAAACTATAATTTCTTGAGAAGATGTAAACAATCGCTATCAATCTCAGAATCTACAAATCTCGCCCACTACTTTCCAATAGGAAAAAAAATCCAAGAATTTATATACTATGAGCAGAAGGTACCCCCACGGAACTTGTAAGCACCGACTCATCTTTACAAGTTACCAGCCTTGTTGGACGCAGTTTTACTAGGCTTTGTTTTGGCAATGCTAACAAGATCACTAAAGAGCGAATCTTCAGGTCTGCTTGGCCTGTTATGCTGCTGGAGAGAAGGTGTGCCATACAGACTGTTGTCTTGCATCGAAAGGCCATTCATCCTCTGAGAAAGATCATTTGCACTGGCATATGCATATGCCGCGTTCGGAACATAGTAGCCTCCAGGCTGCTGACCATAGCCATAGCCTGTCATCTGGCCACTAAACATCTGTTGCTGGTAGACATCTCCAGCCATTTGCTGGGGATAAATACCTGCTGGTTGGTTGCCTTGCACTGGCGGATACATTCCTCCATACTGTGTATTTTGTGTAGCATATGGTTGTTGAGACCGAAGTCCGGGCTGGAACTGTCCTGGTTGTCCAGTTGGCATTAGTTGCGATGCTAACACTTGCTGCCCAGGATTTGTAATTTGGACTGGCAGGGGTTGACTAACTCCAAACTGTGGCAGAGCTGACAACCCACCAGGATGGTCAGCTTGCTCAGTTTCTGCAGGCAAAGCTTCCCAAGGTGGTGGTGGAAGGTCGTTGCTTTGTGCATCTTGACCTGTCGAGGACCAATCACCATAAGTTTGACTATCTGAGGACAGAAACTTCAACACGTACATAAGAAACAAAAAATCTGCTTGATGCTAAACTGTCTTATGCTGTGTTTAGCATTGAGGTAAATTGTCATGATTTTGTTTTGTGGAACTTCCTTTATAAATTTTAGAGTCTGGCCAATTGCTTTTCATTCAAAATCCTAAGTTGTAAATGGAGACATTAAATCTCAAATAACTCGAAACCTGAATCACAGTTCTATGGCACAAAAGCTTGAAATATTAGGACATAAGAGAAGCATGGACCAACTGTAATCTTATGCAGAAAAAAGTTAGGGAATAAAAACATTGCCTAGCTCTGTTTTTAACACTTTAGGGACAAACTAATAGAACAAACAAAAATAATACTAAGATACTTGTACATACTAGAAGCTTAGATTAAAAGAGACAGTGTTAGTACCATAATTCGGTGCCTGCTGTGGTGGAATCATACCATGGGCAAGTTGCACATTCCATGATCTTGCTGAGGACAAGTTAGAGCCTTGATCATAGGGTGTCATTGTATCTGAATTTAAGCCATTAGCATATGGTGAAGGATGGTGTGGTGGAACAGGTTGCTGTGGAGCAGGATAGGCTTGTACTGATGGATTAGGATTTGTGTTAGATATAGAAGGTATGGTAGGGTTCTGGCTGGTGTTATTGATAGCATTGCTATCTGAAAACATGTCTAAGAGGTCTAAAGTACTGGGGCTCGAAGAAGCTGAAGCTGCAGGCTGAGTCACTAAAGGAACAAGAGCTTGGGAATGAACAGGTTCTGGTTTGAAGAAATCATCACCACTAAGTAAGTCAATGTTTGGGGTAACAGCTGATTCTCCATGAGATTTTGAAGCACTTGATGATGGTGGTGCAGGAAGTGCTAACTGCTCAAATGGAGTCACACTACTGGCAACTTTAGCAGACCTGACAGGTTCATATTGTTCATAGGAAAAGTCAGTCAAAGAATAATTCCAAGATACTGTTTTGAGGGTTAATAAACCCTCATCATCTAAGGGATTATTTCAGCTACAGTAACATGTGAGAAGGATACAACAAAACCTTTGGTCTGCCTCCTTTGTCGGCTCGGACTTCGTTGGAGAACTGTCTGTGCGGGCCGGGACTGATTTCGGTTTTTCTACTCGAACGGCTATGCCAGCAGCAATTGCATCGTGTTTAGCTAAAACACGCTGTAAATCATCATTCAATGAAAGGCCCTGACTTAATAGGTCCTCGTCCCTGTTGCCATTAAATGTATGGAAAAATTAGAAATTGTTCCACTCTTACATGAAAACAAGCACAGGAAATTTTGTTGTAAAAAAAGCACAGGAGATTCAAAGGATGATAGTAAAACATGTTTTGAATATCCAGTTCAAAGAGTTAGACTGCCACATTATGGGCTATTGGGTCATTAGCATAGCTGTATGGGCTGTAATGCCCTGGGCTTGGGCTGAGTGCGCATGAAGCACATTGAGATTGACCTCCATTTCCTTCGGGAGAAGGTTGCTGCTGGTCATGTGCGTGTCCTGCATGTGCCAACTTCATCCCAATATGCGGACATCTTCACCAAAGGTCTTCCATCTTTGGTCTTCACAGAGTTCAGGTCCAGCCTGAACGTGCGCAGTGGCGACGATCAGACTGCAGGGGCGTGTTAGACTGCCACATTATGGGCTATATCTTGGGTCATTAGCATAGCTGTATGGGCTGTAATGCCCTGGGCTTGGGCTGAGTGCGCCTGTTGGCACACCTTGGGGTTTTATGGTAGATGATCTTGGTTTAGGCAAGGATCGCCGTTGATGGGTGTTTCTATAAACCCTCAACAATCCTTGCCTATATATTGTACTCATTTGGTACCTCGATAATCAAACTACTGAGTTTCCCAAATTACCTCTTCTCACACAAAGGAAGTAGAAGCTTGTTTGCTCAATGACCCCAACTGGCCAGACCTAAGCTCCAGCTGTCACAAAATGTGGCAAGTTGTGTATGCCAAAGGCAAAGGCAAGCTGTCTAACTGTCTACATGAAACCCTGAAGCAGCACTGAACTTCTTGTGGCACGTTAGAGTTCAGTTAACCAACCAAACAGAGGGCTAAAAGAATGGCAAAGCTGCAGCAGGTGCGTTGTGGCGTGCTGCTGTCAGCAACCAAAGACAACCTTAAAACATTCTCATACAGCCTGTGTGCTCTAAGCTGTGTCCATTTGGGCATGTAACTAGTAGTCACCCAGTGAATATCAAAGTTTTGCATTGTTTGATGCTGCACAGTTCTGGGAACGATCGTTCTGATGTCGTGCTGCAAGGATGAGCACTGCATGTTCAGATGCGTTGGCACGTTTTTGTTTGATTTCTGTTCCTTGGTTAAAACTCCAAACGCTTTTGTAATTTCATTGATGTAATGTAATAAAAATTGGGAAAAAGTAGAGTAAAAACATTCATAGATTTTCACCAAAGAATGAGGACCCCACAAATGTCATGTCCATCATGTACAAAATGCTCTAATATACTCCGTCTGTTCCAAACTGTAAGTTGTTTGGCTTTACTAGATACACACCTTTTACTATGTATCTACACAAAGCGTATATTTGGTGCAAAGCAAAAGCTATATATACCTAGAAAAGCTCTAATGACTTACAAGTGGAAAAGAATATATGGTGTACTGCACAATCAAAGCATGATACAGCTTTCACAAAAAGTAGTTATATTTTCACTATGGTGCATAATACATTATTCTTAAAAAAAGGTTGTGTCAATTCCCATTCCAATAAGGATTTCGGTTGAACAAGTTTTTATTTCTCCCACTTAAGTTCAGGTGCACAATCATGAAAGAGTAGTTTGGTGGTTCAAATCCATATCATAAGTTTCAACAATTAATTTCATTTAGTTTGTATATGTACCGGTTGGTAAAGCATAACATATAGCAGTTACTTACGACGTTGAGTTGACAAGTTGCACCACTCTTTGCTTGTATGTACGGCATTGGTCCACAAGATCCACAATGACCTCCTGCCTTAGACCCTGCATGTTGACTACTATTTATAAATCCAGGGATGACTACAACTTCTAGAACTGTATGGTCCAGTTGAACAATCTGGAACATGTCAACAAATAATCCAGTTTTTAAGGAAAGAAACCCTAAAGGAAAATGGGAAGGTCATCTCATGATTTTACTAGACGTGTAATTACTGAGGGTAAGTAAGCACAAGGTAGAAAATACCTCTCTGTTACCAGGATCAATAGCATTTAACATCTCTGCAAGAACATCCATGACCCCACGTGCATTCTGAATTTCTGTCAAGCTGGCAATAGAAAGACAACGTTATTTTGAAATTTCCTCTATAAAGGAAATTCATCAAATAAACAAGGCACAGCTAATCATAACAATGGTTCAATTATATAACCTTACTTATAGAATTGGTCTGCAGAAGGGATGAGCTGCAATGTATAGAAAGAAAATAGGAAAAATAGAAAAGCTACGGAAAGTTTATGCAATAGAAATTGAAATTCACAGATTCAAACTGCCATAAAAAATAAATATCCATGCATATTCTTGTATATTTATTCAATTTAAGCCAGTCCTACCAATTTCAGAAATTATCTTAATGGGAGCTAAAACTACAAATATTCTGCAAATATAACATCACTTTCATAACTGCACGATGGGAGAAGGCATGAAAACACTCAAATTTGTCATAACTGTAATCCCACAGATAATGCACATATACTGCATTAGTTCTAACATCACTTTCATGGATATTAATATATGGGGGTAAAGAAAAGCAATGTACCTTAATGCAGGCACTTCTGGTGCAGAAGAGGATTCAGGCACATCTTGTCGATTATCAGTGTTACGCAATGCAGGAGGCGGATAGTTCCTTAGAGGCTGTGTCTGTGGAGGAGTATAAATTGGCACAGTACTCTCCGGCCTTTGAGGAAATACAGCTCCAGCACGCTGATAAATTTTAATCAAAAGTACGATGAGTTCTAGAGATTAGAGAGTTTAGTGCTATTACTAGGTAAAGTAAAACTTTGAAGATGATGAAAATACTAGGTAAGGTAGATAAACCAGGATTCCATTTATTTGTGCTATTGCAATATTCCAGATGGTGAAACAAACACCACTTACTTTCTACTAGTAAACTTTTTGTTTGCTAGTACTTGACACCATGGAGAATGCTATAAAATATGATCAAAATTTATATAAAATGTGACAACATTTACCAGCATCTCTTGATATGCTGCATAATACTGGGGATATCTTGCGCGGGAACCACCAAAAGCTTCTTGCCAAGTGTCTATCAGAATTAGTATCTTCTCTTTGACGTGATAGTCAGGCTACAGATCAAATGAAATAACAGATGAGACGTTATTTTTATTATTGAATAATAGCATTACTCAGAAACACAAGCCCAGAAATTTGTTTGCCAAGGACTCAAATATGCATGTCCATGTCAAAGTGTCAGGTAAGAATAATACAGGAGAATATTAAAAAGCATTTGCACCTTCTTCTTAGCTATCTTCACCATTTCATGAAGTATATCCTTCTCAGCAACTTGCATATGAACAAAGTCACCACAGTTTTTAATCAAGGTCTCCAGCAACTGAAAAGGAAAAGGGATAGAACAGTAGTAGCTTAGTACAAGCTTACTGAGTAAACTGTTGACTGCTTTCAAGTATAAAGTATGAGCCCCAAGCTATCAGATTAAATTTCAGAAACTAACATTGTTTGATTATGTATCTCTGGAGAATGAGCATATGCTGAGACAGATCAAAGAGAATGTATATAAGATAAAGCAGTAAAACAGGAAGCCTAAGGTTCTAGAGAGAATAAACATAGTTACATTACATAGAACATGTTATCCCGGTCAATTTCTTCTGGTTACGCAGTATCATTTTTTTACAATGCCAGAGAATTTTCTTGACAAAACAAAGAATATACAAAACATTAATCAGTACACAATTCCAACAACAGTCAGCCCTACAAACATGGCGTTATATTGTAATCCTAAACCCCACTAACATTAAATCTCCGCATGCGAGATGTTCACCTCAGCAGTCCACTAGCACATGTATTACAACTCACTAGCACATGCAATTGTGATATCCACGTCAGTGAGACACATCATCCACTAACACACATTTAGATGTCCACATCAACATGCCACATCATACACCAACATTAATTTATAGTAGTTTATCCCTTTATAGATGTAATTATATATCTAGTCTAATTTCATTCTAAATCATGGGTATGCTTCTAGTTATCATGAATACAAAAGCCTTAGACTACTGAATCATCCTTGATAATGCAAAAGCCTTAGAACACAAGTAGATGCCAATTGCAACCTCCACAAATGTCTTTTAGCTATAGCATATTTGTAGTCCTTATTACATAATATCTTGTTAACAATTATCCTATTTAACTACCATCACAGTCTGTTGATCACACCTGTTAAATCAGAATTTACATGCTAGCCAACTAAATGAACTGAAATCATAACCAATGCTAGAATTGATGTAATTACAATGGGATAAATGAGCAATTGATCGACTGATATAATGAAGTAAAGCTGAAAGATGCAAGCAAATTTTCATCTTTACGAACATATGCACAATAGAGAAGGCTACTCTGCCGATCTGTAAATGACAAAATGGCAACTGATGGTTCATATGCAAACAGAAGATACCAATTGCAGAATAGTATTTACCGTTAATGCAAGAAGCTGGACCTTTGAGTTCTTGTGCCCAATCCTTTTCTTGATAGTCTTCACTACATCTTTGGCTTGCCTATGTGAAATATGAAAGTGTGAGAGAATAACCTGGCTTGACTATGAAATATTCACAAGACCCCAACCCCAAAACTGAAAAAAGGCACACAATCTAACAGCACAATAGTAGGAGAAAATAATGTTTCATTCAAGTTCCAGACTCAAATAATTGTTATTCGCGTGACTTCTTTGGCTTCAGAAAATCAATGCTACCCACTCGTTTTCTATTGATTCAAAGCATACACATAAAGTTCAACTTTTAGCAAGAGACCAAGAGTTCCATATCTCCCAGCGGTCACCATAAGGTTACAATGAGACAGTTCAAGAAGAATAACAAGAACTCCATGGTTGCTCAAATATTGCATTTTGTTTCTACCACTCCAAGCTTAAGCTTCCTATCATACATACTGCCATCTTTAGGTAGGTCCTGTTTAGCAGAGCTCCAGCTAGTGTCCCTAGCTCCAAAATTTTGTGGTGCTAGCAAGCTGGGGGTAGACCAGGGGTATTTGGGCGAGCCTTATCATTCTATTTTAGACTGAAATAACTTGAGCCACTTTATCTGAGCCTACAAAGTTCAAATCCGAGATGGAACTAGAGTCCTGCCAAATAGCACTTCAGTCACTAGCGAGCACGTGATTGTTTGACTCATTATCTCATATTTTCATAACCATTCAGATTAGTAACTCATTATTCAGAAGAAAATCTTTAGGTGTAATGAAGGAGTAGTGTCATCAATAACAGTCAGTATATGTGGTACCAGCTTTTTTATTTATGGTCTACTGAGGGCAGAAAGTGGACAAGCTCGCTCTTCTACTATAATGCCCAACATGCAGGATGCAGGCAGTGGAGCCACGGCCCGGCCACCCCAGGCGACCGACCCGGTTCATCGACAAAGTTCAAAAGAAAATTTTCTTTGTACTAACAAAGAAGCACACTCTACTTTGCTAAGTAAATATTTTCATAAAATAAAGATTGCCAGGGCTCCTAATAGCTTCTAGCTCTGCCACGAGATGCAGGGTATACCACAACCCTCCCAGGAGCAGATATTAAAGTATTCCAAAGCCTGAATATCTAACCATAAATAAGGAGATAACAATTTTTGTTTCTTCATCTAGTGAAAACAAACCCCTCGTTGCTTTGTCCATGAACATAATAGAACCACAATAAAAAAAAAGTTTAAGAGGGCCCAACTGGACTGATCATCAACAGCCCCCCGCTGTGAAACCTACTTATTTATCACCACAAAATTTCGCGGCACCACGGCCGCAATCACGCGCGGAGCCACTCGCCAGCCGCCGCCGTCAGGTAAACAACGCGCGAAGGAAACGAACAACAACAAAAGGGAGGCGCTCACGAGGGGTCGTGGTTGAGGATGTCGCAGATCTCAAGGTTGAGAGACCAGTCGGGGCCGATGAGCGACTCGCTCGTCGCGCGCTCCACCAGCACCGACTGCGGCATCGCGCGATGATCCCCGTTCCTTGATCGGCGGAACAGCAGGCGGCGCCGGAACCCTAGGCGGCGAGTTCCCCTTCTTCCTCCGCGTTTGTTTCCCGGTCGGTCAGAGAAAACGGCCGAGAGACACGGAGCTGACGAGCTTTTCCAAAATTGGTTCGTTCGGTTGATCCCAATTTCCAGCACGGAAGTGTTTTTTTTTTTTTTTTTACAAACTGCAAATATATTAATATTTAAGCAGCCATTTTACAGCAAGGTCCTCGAAGAAGACCAGAATTACAAACAGGTCCACAGACCGGATAAGTACAACAAGAACACCAACAGCTTCGGCGACGGCGAGCTCGCCGGCGGGGCCGTAGGGGCGTCGTTGACGTATACACCCAGGTGGAAGACCGCGCAGTGCGTCGGTTGATGTAGGGTCGACGGAGTCGATGAAGAATACACCGGGCGACCGAAGAGTAGAAGGGAACCCGTCGCCGGAGGTAAATGGAGCTCCAAGTCGAATCCCTGGTGGAGGCGAGGACGTAGGCCGAGCATCGGATGGACTGTTGCCTTGTTGAAGTGCATCTGCTGTAGAGGTGGCTGCAGGACGAAGGTGAAGACGGAGGCGATTTTTGGGGGCGGGGTCGGGCGGCGGAGGAAGAGGGGCGGATCTCGCCGGAGGCGGAGACGATGGAGGTGGACTTGGGGAGGGTGGAGGAGAGATCCGCAGAGGATGAGGAGTGGGATCGAGTTTATTTTACCACTAACCTTGGCTGCGACGGCGACGAAGACGACCATGGCGGCGGCGGCGACGACGCATCCAGGACGGGACATACCACAACGGGAAATCAAACAAACGATACGGAAGCAAGATACCAGCTATCTAATCTACTACAGGAGACGGGGCCCCTCTCCCGCGCGCTCCGGCGAGCTCGCCGGAGGCGGACGGGAGGGGCCTGACTTGGGCGGCGCCAGCACGGAAGTGTGTCCTCGCCACATGAAATTTGCTGGAACAGTAATGCAGCTGCGTTTGGGATGCCACGTCCGCGTTGCCTTATCAGCGTGCAAGGAATTTCTTTTAAGAAAATTCCTTATAAAACAATACATCTGCCGTCGGCTCCTCGGAGGGAGGGTATGGCCACGTCACCCGATTTTTTACCGCCGTGAGATCTTAGTTACACGGCCACGATTTACCAATTCTGATTCTTATCGGAAGCCGCTTCTCAGGAAGTTGTTTAGCTACTTCTGCTTCTCCTCCCCTTATCCAGCTTCTCATCTGAATCAGAGAACACTTTCCAGATTCTATTCCTTTCCTCTCTCCCCTCGTCGCTCTCCTCATCTCTCCCCCGACGCAAGCGACAGCGCCTGGCGCGATATGGCGATGGCGGCGGCGGCGGCAGCGGTGCCTGGCCTCATCCTCCTCCCCCCTCGAGGTGCGGCGTGGCGGCCGGCCCGGCTGCGCCGGCTCATCGCGCAAGGTGCTGGCGGGGCGCGACGCCGCCCCCGGGCCGGCGCAGCACGGGCCTCGGCTGCGGCCGGCACCGTCACCGTCGTCGGGGCCGCCGTGGGTGGCCGGCGGCGTGTCTGCACCCCCAGCGTGGCGGCGCCCCAGCACACCGCCCTTGCGTCCCTACGCGGGGTCCCTCGGCGCAGCCTCGGGAAACCCTAGCTGTGGCTGTGCTTGCATGGCGTCTTCCTCGCCGGCGGCGGCGCGGCGGCGCAGCTTGCCGACCGGATCTGGCGGTACCTCACCCTCATCTTCCTCTCCTCCCCCGCATCCTCTCCAATTTCTCTCTAATTTATTTGGTTCATAATCTAAGGTTTCTATGTCCATAGCGGTTTGGTGTGTGAGATTGGACCTATCTTGGATCCACATCTGATCAATTTGGTGGCTTCAAGTGCAAATTTAGGCCATCGATTTTGGAATACAACAGAGTGATTGCTTGTACATTTTTACCAAAAATATATACCTTACTGTTTTCTTGTCTACTTCAATGTGTTTCATGTGCTACGACCAAGGCCTGAATTTGATGTGTACCTAAAAGAGATGTCTGAGTCTAATGACTTGCTCCGGCTAATGACAAAAATGATTCAGTGTCCTTCGTGTATATAATATATAAAGGCAGCCTTCAGTGACAGCTATTCTCAGGTTCCTTAGTTCAAAACTGGTCATCTAAATTTGTATTTCCATGCCTGTATTGGGTTCCTTGACATAATCATATATTAGATATAAAATAACAGCATGTACATACTTTTCTTTTTTTTAAAAAAAAACCTTCATTCTATTGAAATAATACATCCATCCATGCTTGTGGTCTGTGACCTTAAAATCTATGTGCTTCTATCTTTGGATTTATATGTTATGGTGCTGTCGCTGGCTATGCTTTGCAGGAGTTCCAAAAGAAAAATGATGAATATGACTTTATCGATCAAGTGCAGATGCTTTCAGGTCAAACCTATATACCTTTTGTTGCCCCGTTCATGCATATTGCTCTAGCCAGTCCCTAAGAGTTTTTATCAATTGCTTCTTCTTCATAATGCAAAAGGCTTGCGCGTCTTACTATTTTACAGAGGTGGTTGGCCATATAAGGATTTTTTATCAATTGCTAACTGTAAGGTTGGTTTGGCATGGTATGCCCGTGTCGAAAAGTCTGATTTCTGAAAGTATATGTACTGCTCATACAATGGCCTGCCTAACTAAGATATATTCACATTAACGTCAATTTCTTAGGATGACCAAGATGGCATGGAACATGTTTATTTTCTTTCATCAACAAGCAAGTGTTACTGTTTGATAAAACAATGATTCTTCTACTCTCTAAGATTTGTTTTATCTCTATGCTCCTCGCCTTTTGATATCTATATAAGAGTACTGCTAATTTGACTAACCCACTACATCCTCTTTATGAAGTTATCTTAACAAAATATTAATTGAAACCTATCTGTACGAAATGGAGTTTATCATTAAATTAAACTATTTCCAGTAATGTACGATTTTTAAGTTCAATGACTTGCTTCACCTGTACAGATTAGTGACAAAATATTTTGTTGGTTTCCGTGCGGTTTGATGTATGCCTGCCTCTCAAATTATTTTCTAGGCCCATGTGCATGATCAAGGCTGAACCCTGGATTGTTCTTATTTGGATGCTTCCTTGAGATGCTTTAAATCCTATTTGTTGTTTCCCAATACTTACATCAGAGATGGATAAGAAATAATGTGTTTTCATTGCTCAGGGGAGGACATCGGCGTGAGCAGATTCAGCGGCGCTTGCTTGCAAAGTCATTTTATTGTGCTCTCCAACGATGGGGTGCTGCCATGCTGGTTGAGTTCTTCGTGTCGTGGTGCAGCCATTGCGATCAACAAGCGCTTGCCCTATCATAGTATGTTTGCGTCAGAGGTTGCTTCTATTTCTCAAAGGACAAATATGAACAAATATTTAATACTAGGAGTAGCAAATCAGGTTGAAGCAATCGAAAAATGAAACCTCCTTTTTTTTCCCTGTTGGTTTGGTTTTCTTCCTGAACTCATTTCTTTCAGGCCTATGAATAATGTGCTTTGTTTAATTTTGTTGTTCTACTGCAGGGAGTTACCACCACTTCAGAATTAGGTTGCTTTCAGTGATGTCCAAAAGGATTAGGTTGCTAATTATTATTTTTTCCAATTTGTTCTCTTCTAAGATTTGGGGTTAGTTGAAAATCCTCCCGTATGCTGATGCTGGATGGATTCAGTTGCACATCGCCCTCCGAGAAGAAAGCAAAGGTAAAAGCAAACAAATTCAATTACAAAACCACCTCTGTTGCCGATTGATTCCATAGGTTAATGCTATTCAAAGTTGTGGCTGAATCTATTTTATCATCCTTCAAAATTCCAAGGGCAAACAAATTAATGAGTTATATGCTCTACTCTTGCTATTCCAGTAATATAGTAACCATTTGAAGTGTTTGATGGATTTGCAGAAAATAAAGCTTCCACAGCTTCTGGTGTATGCCTTTCAAACTCAGTTTGATTGGTGCAGCACAAAAAGGGAGATGCCAGAGATGGAGCTCCAAGGTTTTAGTTATCAACCATTCACTTTACAATCTTATTTTGCTTACTTTGCAATCTCAATAATCGGTTATTGACTGAATTTTCTTGGTTAAGTTCAATTTTCTTTTCACGCCTTTAAACCCAGTCTCTAGATACTTAAACATTTGCTTTTGACTGCACTTGGTCTTCTCCTGTCTCTTAATTCCAGCCTACATGCTCTTAAAAAAGTTCAGATTTCTTTCTGAAGCCTAAGGTGATTCAGTTGTGCAGTCTGCATCATAGGATAAATACATTTTCTGAAGCTCTGAACCGAACCATAGCAAATCCATGCACACAACCTTTTTGTCTGCTTTGTTTGCAAATTTCTTTACCCATATACAGGCTACAATAAGTGGTCGCATGATACAGTATGATGTTCTCTATGCATTTAGCATTAGACCTATCAAAAAAATTCAGTACTGGAGCTGCTACAAATTTCACTGCTCTCTAGCTTAACCATTTTTTGGGTTTCGACCTAGAAAATTCTACTGCGCAGCCCACTGAATCAATTTTCGTACTGCAGTTTGTACCTTGCTGATGTACCATGTTCCTTTTTTAATAAAAAAATTCAACACTACATTGTCAGGCCTCTTTTCGAAATGTAAATTGTTGTCTACCATCTATCCACAGAACATATACCTTACTGAAGTTTATACCTTGCTTGGCTGCCACTTTTATACCTTAATTTCAGATCATGAACCAAACATCAATATGAACTATCTCTCCAGCTGTTTCGGTACGGCAAGCACGCCACATTGATGAACCACTGTATGCCTCTTACCTATCATCGTTACAAGGTTTAATTTAGTTCTACTGAGATGTTATGGCCAAGAGTGTTAATTGTTTCTGCTGACACAAGATGGTAGTTCAAGGTTGCTGAAATTTGGAAATTTAGCTATCCTTTTGCTTCAGCTCCTTCTAGACTTCTTAATGCCCATAGAAAAATATTATTGTAGTCTATTTGTTTCCATCATTTGTTTTATTATAGTATTCGTTAGAAATGTGGTACCCTTCATAGACTATATTGTGGCTTAGCTAATGCCAAACCAATGAATATTCATCTTTTCTTGCAGTTTTGATTACCGTAAACTATTGGACACCATGTGAATGAAGAATGAAGGAGACATCGGCAGACCTGAAGAATTTTTTCCCTTCTTTTTAAACTCAGTACCATTTGTACAAACAAAAGCTACCTGTATAAAATATAATATACACATGTGCTCGATGTATGTCTACCTCAGTTATTGCTCATATTACACTGTATATACAAAATGTGTCTTCAGCAATTTCCGGACAGAATGATAAACAAACAGGTTCATCGCCAAGGTTAGCATTAGCATACCAATAATTCATCCACATGTGAACAGGCCACACGGGCGCGCAGAAGCGCGCGCCAATCTACTAGTTTGACACAAGAGAAAACTTGTTTCTAATTTTTGCCAAACAAAAATAAGGCCAAGTTGTTTGAACATTGCACCAATCAAGTCATGTCCATTTAAACTAAATGCCGCATGTGTCTCTACAGTTTCCCTGTCATCACTGCTCATCTCTCAACTGATCACATATACATAACCCCAGGTAAGGACGAGTCTTCTCCAAACCGACCACTCTTCCTCCAATTTGTTTCAGATTTTGATAGCTTTGGTTGTCTCTCTCGGCATCCACAATCATCCTGCACTAGTATCCTCCGGATGTGCGCCCTAGGAATTCACTGCCGTGTGGCCAATCAAGGAAAACCCCACACGGTTCATCTACCACCGCGCGGTGACACTTGTGTGCATTGTCAGAAGCCTGTCCTCGCTTGTGCTTTCTAATCACAAATGGCCACGACATAGGCACGATGAGGTGCTAGCTCCACCTCTGCCTGTAACTTCCCGCGCCGGTTGTCCGATAGCGTGTAGCCCACTCATCTTTGTGTTGTGTATTAACTCTCCTATCGCCACCACCACCCTTCTCGCCTATCGCCTGCACATCCTCCTAGCACTGCTCTCCTCATGCAGCCCTCCATCTAAAAATCGAGATCGTACGGGCAAAATTGAATTTTCCAAAAAAATCAGGGTCGTTTTAGTTGGCCCTCCTGTTTTGTTTTAGTTGGTCCTCCTTTTTTACTGATAAATATGAAGCCTCGTACCACTACAGCCTTGCATGCCCTCCAACCAGACGTGGTGTATGCGTATGGGAAGTCAAATGGACGCCTTGCTTGCGTGGTAGTTAATTGAAAATTTGCACAGTTTTAGTACTCCTTGATCACTGTGCCAGAGGCTAAAACGACTCCAATTTTTAGATGAAGGGAGTAACTTAGAATATAATCCCCACGGCAGGTTAGTGACTGTGTTTTTTGATAAAGTCAAAAGGTTGAAGATTTGAGCGGTACATTTTATTTAGTTCATTCACGGTATGTATTATTTTCATGTAAGCATATTCAAAACATTTAGTAGCCACGGTACAAATATATCCTCATGGTCCGACATTCAATTCAAATACATACAGTTCCTTTTGTCTTCATTAGTTACATCCCTTGCAAAAATTTATAAATCTCTTCTCAATTTATATCATGTATATTATATTTACTTATACACCATCGTGATTTCTTACATCCTATTTCTCCTAAGTCAATTCAAATTATTTTTAAATTTCTGCAGTAGTGTGCGGAGTATTCACCTAGCACCCATGATGGTAGATTGATTGGTACGAGTGTGCGTAATTAGGAACCGGATGGTAACAGAAACACAAGACATGATTTATATAGGTTCAGGACGTCAATCTGACCTAAAACCCTACGTCTTTGTGCTTTGTTGGTTTGTATTAAAATATTAGATATTGAGAGATTAATCTGTCGACTAGGAGACCTTGCCCCTCCTTATATATTCTAAAGGGCGAGATTAAAAGTAAAGTATCATATTTGGATTATAATATCGTCTTGCAGCCTTGCGGTGTACGCTGACTGTGCGTACAAAGGCCATGTTCATCGAGGTACAAGGTGGCGAGACACCGACAAGCCTAGTGCTTCCCCAAGTTCTCCCTCACATCTGTCCTTAGTATATTCATCTAGAGCTAGCTAGGGCTTAGGCCCACATAGTGGTGATGCTCTTGCTCTTGCTTTGGTGCCCTTCTTTTATGTTGTTGTATTGGGGAAGGGTGCTCCTCCCTCTTATATAGTGATGCAAAGGTCGATTTGGTGAAGAATATTTGGAGGATCATGCATGCAATCGCCTTGGAGCATTGATGAGAGGGCCCATGTGTAGGCGCGCTAGAGGTGGTCGAGCTAAGGGGGTAGCCACCCCTAGTGACGCCTCCCCGTGACCGCCTTACTATGGTGGGTCACCTGGTAGGCCTAGGCCGCCCTTATGTCGGTTTGGCTTCCAAATCTTTAAGGTTGATTGGCCTTTCTTCTATTTGTTTGAATGGATATATGTGTACACTTTTTCCATTTGCGCATTTTGACTTGTATTTTCATATGTTTCACAAATGTATCATGTAAAACATGTATAAATACCAAAACTTGTGGAACTTTATTAGATGTAAGCCCTAATATTTTAAGTTTGGCGTTTGTATGTAAAAGTTGGTGGTAAAAATTAGGAGTTAAGGATGGCCACAACACGCACTAGTGACTGTTGATGTTTATTAAGTGCAACTGAAATAAGGAGGGTTCCGCAAGCGCACGTAAAATATCATCGTAGCATTTTAACCAGGAGGAATCCAGGTATCGTTATTTATAATTTTACCACTCGGGAAGGGAATGCACTTGGATAATGAGTGATGAGCAATGCACATGTGATAATGGAGAGCTTAACCTTGTCCGTATCGATCATCTCATACGGGTAAGTGTCACATAAAATATAGGAATGAATGATAATTGATATAAGATAAATGGGAGCATTTAGCCACATAAAATAATAGTAACTATCTCAACTTAGCACTCTAAGCTTATAACACTAGCATGGACTAGGACGATCTAGGGTATAATCCTATGTTATTCTAACTATAAAGTCAAAGCATACAATGATTAGTGCAAGAACATCTAGCAATCATGGCGGGAAAAGGTTACATCTAAGCATAGTGATATTACCGTAGAAGACTAGAGACATAGCAATGACTTCAATGTAATAGGGGTATTCTCGCTAGACCTATACTCGGGAGAAGGGCTACAAAGGACTCAACAGACCGTCACTCCCGCGATCTACCTCACGATCCGGAATATAGGGTGCAATCGCGGATAAATACGGTCTAGGCACCACGCCTACACAATATTTACCACTCACCCATCGATCTAATGAGCAAGCGCTATACGATCCTATGCATAAACATAATTCTAGTCCAACTATGCTAAACATATAATCAAAGTAGACTAAGAACGATATAATTGAGAATATAATCAAATAGAGCAAAGTCAATTCGATATAATAGAATAGAATAAAGTACTATTCATAGTATCACGAACAATGATGAATATTACAAGAATGTAGAGGGGAATTACCAAGAACTCCGACAGATCCGGACTCCAAGCTAGGCTTGATTCCCTCTAGATCTATTCCTATGTAGCCGTGCTACTAAACTATGGAGCTCTAATTGAGATGGTGGCTCGGCTTCTCCGAATTCTCTCGATGAATGAATAGAGAATGAATTAGGGTTTCTCCCGGGTCGGGGGCTCAATATATAGCCCTCTAGAATGCACCACAGCCCTCGGATCAAACCGACCTAAACGGACGATTATTATTCATCCTCAAAAGCGGTGGAGGCATAATCCGCGAGACTCAACCTCATTGGTTGAGGTGGAGAGGCGGCCGCCTCTAGGGCAGGGTCGGTCGCCCCTGGAGGCTGCCAGGTGGGGCCCAGCTTCCAGGGTTTGCCTTCCCGAGTCTTCTAGAGTATTCTTTTTTACCCATTCGGTCTTTATCTCTATGTAATCCCGACATGTGGGCCTTCATTATGTTCTTTCCTGATAACCCCCGCGAAAATAGACAATCACTAAAACTCGTGGAATTCTGTCAGTGTAACCCCTATATCTAATAGGTGAACTCATTTTAGTCCTTTCTCTTGCTGCGTTGACGGTATAAAATTGATACTTAATCATCGTCAACAAACTCCCCTAAGTTTACCTTTTGCTCGTCCCTGAGCAAAGATAGGCTCAGTGATGGATCAGGAGTTGCTACAATGCTTTCACTCCTCACAAGTACACATGCGTTCAAACAAGAGCTCTCCTCCGGATTAGAGTGAACTATTCTGACTCAAAACTTACTCATATTACCTTTTACCATGGGGCTTGTAACCGTCACTTGGGTCTTGAGTAGTTGAAAGATAGAACGGTCAAGTCAAGCGCCATGTTTCTCGCTCTTTGATCAACTATTATTCCGGAGTTTTCACAAAGTTTTGAAATAAAACTCAGAGTTCCTTGTATGAACCTTTCAGGTCTCTCATTTGTGGTATTTCTGGATCCTCTCCAAGGCATGAGTAGTGTATGCCTTCTCTCTTCTCTCAAAATATGTGGTATTTATGGAACTAAGGCATAGTGGAAAGTGCCTTCTCTCTCTCACCCTACTTTCTAATAGGCTTATGTGGAGCTCATAGGTGGGGAGACACTCAAAAACTCACTTGCATATATTGCACAGTTAAGCCATGGATCCAAAAGGAACTAAAAAAATAATAAAGTCTTATGTGCATGTGAATGAGGGAATGGGATGAATGATAGGATGATGATGATAAGGAAATGATTATGAGGGGTGATCACTTGGTGAACATCTACTTCTACACTTGCTCCTTTGGGGATAACATGTCTCCCTTTTATTCGAAAACTTTGAAACTTCTTGAAGGAAAGACTTGGCTACTCTTTCTCTTCTCTTTCTTTCTCTCTTTTTTTTAGAGCAACCAATCCTCCGAAAACAAAACTTTAGCAATGGGAAGTATATAGCTTGAAATGATAATGACTGGAGCTTTTATGTAGGCGAATGGGATGGCAATGATTCTTTCTAGATGTTCACTCCCAGGATAGGAGTAACCTTTTTCTGGATGAAGTGAAATAAGTGGCATATGTATATGTGGATGGATGGATGGATGCGTACTCCCAGGGTAGGAGCAGCATAGGTGCATATCTCCAGGGTAGAGACAACACATCAAATGGGGAAATGCGTACTCCTAGGGTAGGAGCAGCATAAGTGCGTATCTCCAGGGTAGAGATAGCACAATATGTGGTGGATATGGATCTATATGTAAGTGGTACCTCTAGGGACAGAAGTAGCACAGGATGAATGTATCATTTATAAAATGGGTGCATGCTTCTGAGGACAGAAGTAGCATAGATCAATGGATGGAGAGCACATAGTATTGACTTTAACTGCATGACTGATTCCTTATGAATCCATAGCATAACCACACTCAATGCCTATAAAGACTACACTCAATGCCTATATAAAATGATCTATATAAATAGATAGGTTTTCCTAATCTAGTAAGCATGAATATATGGGTGTGGTAGGAATTTTGAACTCTCATCATAAAGGAACTCATCATGCAGGAATTTAATATTTTCAAAGATAAATTCTCCAGAACTCTAGTATCTCTAGGAACAAGATGGACAGCAGCTCAAAACCTTCCCATATCATACCCGTCAACCACCTAGACTTTCAAGTGTTTGCTACCCACAAGTTTTAGGTTCAGAGCAAATCTCAAATCTAAACAAGTTGTGTCCAAAACTCGGGGAGAGTACAAGGTTGAAAACTAGGTACTTGAAAGGAATTACGGCAGAGCAACTATTTATCATCTCCATGTAGAGTTTATTCTAGGGAGTAACTTAAAGACAGATTGCAAGAGCTCTCCAAAAGTAGAAAAAGATAAATAAGGAAATCTTTCTCGGTTTCTATGGTTATGCATCTTTTTAGTTGTTTTTTAATAAGCAAACTCTAACAAGGCAGAAATAGATAAGTCGAAAACACTTAGCTTGGTACACGGGGGATGCTCTCCCCCAAGCTGGATGTAGACATAATCTGCTGATGTTGCTAGCAGGCGACGAAGACGTTCTAGTCCTCCTGGAGTGTTTGTAAATAGTTGCTGTTGGAGACAGCACTTGAATGTTGCGAGCAACACTCCGACAGGGAACTGGATGTCCTTCTGCCTGTTAGCTCTTCTTGATCCTTGATGTTCTGTGAAGCTCAAGTAGACAACAAAGCTTGTGGAACTAATTAAGCGTTAGTTATAAAACCTCTAGGCCTTGGTTGTCTAGAACTTTCCTAACTTAAACTTATTCCAACAGGATCTCAAGAAAATATTTTTATTTTTTTTACAATTTAAGGAATGCAGACAGAGAAAGATAAATATGCTGAGAAATTATTTTTGTGCCACCACAGTGAATGATTATCCACATTGGGCTTAACGATTTTCTAGATGCAAATGCACAACATCTTTATTTTCTTTTCTAATGCAGAAATAATAGAGCAAAGATGCAACTAGGATGCAAGTAGGGAAATAAATATGCTAAGGTAAAAATATGATGTCAAGAAGTAATGCGATAAATGCCAAGTTACCTCTTGGCGCGGCTGAAAGGTCCTTTGTTTGGTTTTGATAATTGAGTGACAACTTAGGTGGACTAATTGTGTGATCATGAGAATACACAGGGATTTAGTCCACAGGTGAATGTGAGATGAAGGAGCTTCATTAAATATGTGACATGACATGGAGTCATGTGACCAATGGTGAAGATCGAGATGAAGCTTGGCTCGAGGCCGGAGGGTGTATGAAGGACAAGTCGAGGCAGTGGAGCGATGGACCATGAGATGGTGAAGCTCGGACAAGACTTGGTTCCGATGGACCATGTGAAAGTCCCTAGTTTGGTTTTGGCTAATTGATGAAACCTAGGACTAACCTTGTTTATCTAAGTGGTTGATTTAGAGAAAGGTTGTCCACACGATGAGCTTATTGCATATGAAGCATGACACATGTCATGTGATCAAAGATGAAGATCAAGACGATGCTTGGCTCCATGGACCGGTGTTGAAGGTGAAGGGCTAGTCGAGGCTTCGGAGTGAAGGACCATGCGATGGTGAAGCTCGGGCAAGACTAGGCGCCGATGGACCGATGCACGGTGAAGGGCAAGTGAAGTCGAGGTCGATGGATCGAGACGGTCACATGATGGTGTGAAGTGTTCATATCATTTGGAGGAACAAAATGGGCTCAAGGCAAAGGTATAACCGATAGGGCCATTTTGTATTGCACTTAAGACACCATAGAGGGTGTGAGTGGTTTAGGATCGATAGCCGCACTATTAAGAGGGGAAGTCTTATCGGCTATTCGACGCACGGGTGCCACTAGGTGAATTCATGAAGTGCATTGCATGTAGGGCCTAGTGAGCTAACCTAACCTTTGGGAAATGTTTGTGAAAAGCTAACACACAAGCACATGGAGATGTACACTTGGTGGTTTCGAGAAAAATGGATGCATATTTTCTATTGCGCCGGATGCAAAATTTGGTTGAATTCATGCTATCTTTGTTGATCAAGTTGGTATACTTGTTGGATAGCATGTCTGAGAAGTTGGCGTCACGACGGGCTGAAAAACGAAGTTTTGATGGCGCCGGACGCGCGAGGCTTGGGCGCCCGGACGCGTCCGGCGCATTGTGACTTGGCGTGAGCAAGTGTCGCGCGTCGGACGCGCGCGGGACGCATGCGCCGGACGCACGCCGTTCACGTGCGGAGTCCGCGCGTCTTGGGCTTCGTCGCGAGGCCGCTGGGCCGTCGAGAGGCGGCGGACGCCTTGGAGCCGGCCGCGTCCGGCGTGGGCCGGACGCGGACCAGAAAGTTTCTGAGCGCGGGCGTTTCCTCTGGACGCGGGCCGGACGCGGGCCGGACGCGAGGTGATTTGAACGTTGGGCCGCCAACGGTCGGCATCAGCGGCGCGCGCGAGGAGGCGCCGGACGCGTCCGGCGCTTGAGCCGCGGACGCGTCCGGCGGGTTGAAATCGGCCTGCCCGAGGGGTAACGGTTGGATTTCGCCTTGGGCTTATAAATAGCCCCTTGGCCGGCCATGGGAGGTTCTCTTGCCCATTTCTACTCACTTGCTCATCCTTTGTGCTTGAGAAACACTCTCCCTCTCATCTCTCTTGCTTGTTGCTCATCCAAAGTGAGATTGAGAGATCACCTAGTGCATTGCATTGCTTGAGGGCATCTAGTGGCACTTGTGGGTGGTTTAGCCGGTGGATTTCTTGTTACTCTTGGAGAGTACCGCTCCTAGCCGGCTTGGAGATTGTTGGAGGCGTTGGCAAGAGAAGGTGATTGTTCTTGGCCACCTCCGGTTGATTGTGAGAGGTTTGAGCTCACCTCGTGGGGATCACGAAGAGCATCCTAGTGGATTGCGCGTGTCGTTGAGTACCTCGCTTGAGAGTGGTGTCTTGCGGTGCCTTGCGGGGCGAGCCTTGAGGGGCTAGTGACTTGAGGGTCACACCGAGGAACCATCTAGGTGTTGGTTGACACAACGGGTGACGTAGCTTGGCGGTGCCCAAGTGAACATCCGGGGATAAATCATTGTGTTCATCTTGTCTCCCGGTGATTGGTCATCATCCTTTGTGTGTTGCCGATTGTGATTGATTGTTCGTCTCCTTGGTGATTGGCAACCTCGACTCGACACGTCGGTGTAACAAGCTCCTACCCTCTCTTGTATTACTTTGATTACATTCTTGCAAAGTAGAATTGCTTGCGTGGTCGGTCGGGAACCACATCTTGTGTAGACTAAATCCCGTGGGTAGAATTGCTTGTGTGGTCGGTCGGGAACCACTTCTTGTGTAGACTAAATCCCGTGGGTAGAACTCTTGATCACTAGTGGTAGCTCTTGTGTGTACTAGTGATCACCTACTAGAATTGTTTGGATAGGAGGCTTGCAACACCTAGTAGGCTAAGCATAACTTGCTTTCCGCCGTTTGTGTATCTAACGAAGTTTGCTTAGTGAGTTTGTAGAAATTTTTTTTAGGCTATTCACCCCCCCTCTAGCCATCTAGAACCTTACAAGTGGTATCGGAGCCGAGGTCACCGTTTTAGTGCAAGGCTTAACATCCTACGGTGTTAAGATGGCTCAAATTGTGTTCAACCATGTTGGGGGCAAACCGCCTATGTTTGATGGAGTTAGTTCTTTTGATCATTGGAAGAGAAAGATGATCATGTATCTTGGTTCAATTCAAGAGAGAGTCTTGCAAGTCACTTTGCATGACTATGCTATACTTGATCATGATCACCTCACCGATGAAGATCGAGCCAACATCACATGCAATAGAATGGCTCTCAACACCCTATACAATGGCATTGATACAAAGGTGTTTGAGGGGATCAAAGATTTGGAGCTTGCTAGTGAAGTGTGGACAAGGTTGGGTGAGACCTATGAGGGCACCAAGGTTGTGAAAAGTGCCAAGTTATATGGACTCAAGAGTGAGTTCGAGAACTTCAAGAAGAAGGAGGATGAAACAATCATTGAAATGTTTCATCGCTTGCAAGTGATTGTAAATGATCTCAAGAGTTTGGGGCACAAGACAAAAGATGAAGATTTTTGTCACAAGTTCTTGATTTGCTTGCCGAAGAGCTTCAAGATGTTGAAGCTAATGCTACAAAGAGATGGGCTTGAAAACAAGAAGCCAAATGATTTGCTTGGGGAAGTCTTAACATATGACAAATTTGATCAAGATGATGAGAAGGTGGAAGAAGAGAAGAAGAAGAAGACCGTGGCATTCCAAGCCACATCCTACAAGGGCAAGTTTGAGAAGAAGAAGCATGAGGCCAAGATGACACTCAAGAAGGGCGAGAATGGTGCATTTGTGGTCACTTGGGAGAGTGACAATGATGATGAAGATGAAGATACAAGCAACAAGGCTATGGCTTCCATCGCCATCAACAAGAAGCCTTCATTATTCTCTTCATCACCATCGTGCTTCATGACCAAGGAAACCAAGGTACAATATGATGATAGTGAGATGGAATATGCTCACGATGTTGATAATATTGATGATGATGATGAACCTTCTAAGGATCAATTATATGACTTGATGCAAGAAACTAGAGATATAGCTATTGCCAAGGAAAAGGAGTGCAAGAAGCTTTCAATGAAAGTAGCAATACTTGAGAAAGCCCTAGGTGAGCTTATGACCACTCATGAGTGTCTAGTGGAAGACCATGAGAAACTTGGTGATGCTCATTCTAAGCTTGAAAAGGCTCACTCACTTCTACTTGAGCAACAAGCAAAGAAAGTGGTGGTTGCATCATGTGACATAGGCCTTACTTGTGACATCATTGATGAGTCATTTTATCAACCTATCATCATGACAAATGCTAACCCTTCTTGTAGCACATCATCCACCACCACCACCGACTCTACCTCTACTACTAGTGATGGCTTCACTTGTGATGCTACACTTATGGTTGAGAATGAGACTCTCAAGAAGGAGGTGGATGAGCTCACTCATGCCTTAGGCAAAGCCTATGGTGGTGAGGCCCGCTTGCTAAAGTGCTTGGGTAGCCAAAGGTTCTCTCTTAACAAAGAGGGATTGGGATATACCCCCAAGAAGGGCAAGTCGGCCTTTGCAACTCCAAAGCCTAGCTTTGTGAAGAGCAATGGTCGGTTTTGCTATAGATGCAAGCAAGTTGGGCACCTAGAGCAAAATTGCAACAAGAAGCAACAAAACAAGAAACTTGACAATGCTATACCTTTTGATTCTTGTTATGTGCTTACCAAGGGTGTGAAAGGTGTGCAAGCTAAGTTTGTTGGTACACCCATTGTTGGCCCAAAGAAGAAGGCTATTTGGGTACCAAAGAGCTTAGTCACTAACCTACAAGGACCCAAACAAAAATGGGTACCTAAGCTTCATTGATTTGCTTGTAGGTAAATTATAAAGCCGGAGGAAGGCATTGGATTATTGATAGTGGGTGTTCTCAACACATGACCGGCACATCAAGAATGTTTGATTCAATTGAGAAGAATGATAGTGGCATTGAGTCAATTACTTTTGGCAATAACAAGAAAGGCAAGGTTGTTGGTTTGGGCAAGATTGCAATATCAAATGACATGAGTATCTCCAATGTGATGCTAGTTGAAAGCTTGGATTTCAATCTTCTCTCCGTGGCACAAATTTGTGATCGAGGCTACAAGTGCATTTTTGGGGCAAATGATGTTGAGGTAGTTTCTCTTGATGGCTCCAACTTGGTGTTCAAAGGCTTTAGATATGAGAATCTCTATCTTGTTGATTTCAACACTAGTGAAGCTTCTTTGACAACATGTTTGATATCAAAATCAAGTTTGGGTTGGCTTTGGCATAGAAGGCTTGGGCATGTTGGCATGAAACAATTGAAGAAGCTCACACAACACAATCTTGTTGAAGGCTTGAAAGATGTTGTATTTGAGAAGGACAAGTTGTGTAGTGCATGTCAAGCCGGGAAGCAAGTTGGAAGCTCACATCCAAAGAAGAGTATAATGAGCACATGCAAGGCATTTGAGTTGTTGCACATGGATCTATTTGGCCCAACTACATACACAAGTATTGGTGGCAACAAGTATGGGTTTGTCATAGTGGATGACTTCACAAGATTTACATGGGTATTCTTTCTTAGTGACAAGAGTGAAGTGTATGACACCTTCAAGACTTTTCTCACTAGAGTTCACAATGAGTTTGACATGAGAATCAAGAAAGTGAGAAGTGACAATGGGAGTGAATTCAAGAATACAAGAATGGAAGAATTGTGTGATCACTATGGCATTGGTCATCAATTCTCGGCCAAGTACACTCCACAATCAAATGGCCTAGTTGAGAGGAAAAATAGAACATTGCTTGATATGGCTAGATCAATGCTTCATGAGTACAAGGTTAGTCAATCATTTTGGGATGAAGCAATCAACACGGCATGCTACTATATCAATAGGCTCTATTGTCATACTTTGTTTGAGAAGACCCCATATGAGCTACTTCATGGAAGGAAGCCCAACATTGGCTATTTTAGAGTGTTTGGTTGCAAATGCTACATCTTGAGAAAGGGCACTAGATTGGGAAAGTTTGAAAAGAGATGTGATGAAGGGTTCCTACTCGGTTATTCAACTACAAGCAAGGCTTATAGAGTTTGGAACAACTCAAGTGGCACTAGAGAGGAAGTCCATGATGTGCAATTTGATGAAACCAATGGGTCACAAGATGAAGATGAGAATCTAGAAGATGTTGGTGGAACTCAATTGGTTGAAGCTATGAAGAACATGGACATTGGGGACATTAGGGCAAAGCAAGTGGTTGATGTGCAAGATGATAAAGATGAAGTGCTCAATTCTCCATTGAGGCAAGCTAGCAATGCTCAAGTGCAAGATCATGGTGCTAGTTCATCAAATGAAGACAAGTCAAGTGATCAACCAAGCTCAAGCAATCAAGTGCAAGTGCTACAACTACAACATGTTGCAAGAGATCACCCAATTGATAGTGTTATTGGTGATATTAGAAGTGGTGTGCAAACAAGATCAAGAGTGGCAATGATATGTGAATATGCATCATTTGTGTCAACCAAAGAGCCAAAGAAAGTTGAGGAAGCCTTGGATGATGCCGATTGGATCATGGCAATGCAAGAAGAGCTCAATAACTTCACAAGAAATGATGTGTGAGAGTTAGTTGAGAGGCCGGAGGATCACAATGTCATTGGAACCAAATGGGTTTTCAAGAACAAGCAAGATCAAGATGGTGTTGTGATTAGAAACAAAGCAAGACTAGTTGCACAAGGCTATACTCAAGTTGAAGGTCTTGATTATGATGAGACATATGCTCCCGTGGCAAGATTGGAGGCAATAAGGATTCTATTAGCTTATGCATGTGCCCACAATATCAAGTTATATCAAATGGATATCAAGAGTGCATTTCTCAATGGGATCATCAATGAGCTAGTATATGTTGAGCAACCTCCCGGTTTTGAAGATGAGAAGAGACCCAACCATGTGTACAAATTGAAGAAAGCTTTGTATAGCTTGAAGCAAGCACCTAGAGTTTGAGATGTCCATGATTGGTGAACTTAGCTATTTCCTTGGTCTTCAAGTCAAGCAATTGAAGAATGGGACATTTGTGAGTCAAGGGAAATACATAAGGGACATGTTGAAGAAGTTTGGAATGCAAGATGCAAAGCCAATCTCAACTCCAATGGGCACCAATGGGAATCTTGATAGTGATCATGATGGCAATATGGTGAATCAAAAGGATTATCGGTCATTGATTGGAAACCTACTCTATGTCACCGCATCAAGGCCGGATGTCATGTTTAGTGTTTGCATGTGTGCTAGATATCAAGCCTCACCTAGAGAGAGTCATCTCACGGCCGCAAAAAGAATATTGAGGTACTTGAAGCAAACAAGAGATGTTGGACTATGGTATCCCAAGGGGTCAAAGTTTGAATTGATTGGATATTCGGACTCCGACTATGGTGGTTGCAAGATCAATAGAAAGAGCACGTGGTACATGTCAACTTCTTGGAAGATCACTTGTGTCATGGTCCTCAAAGAAACAAAATAGTGTGGCAATCTCTACCGCCGAAGCCGAATATGTTAGTGCGGGGAGTTGTTGTGCACAATTGCTTTGGATGAAGTCAACTTTGAAGGATTATGGCATCAATTTCAAGAATATGCCATTATTTCAACATGGAAGAACAAAGCACATTGACATAAGGCATCACTTCATTAGAGATCATCAACAAAAGGGGACATTTCCATTGAAAGTGTGGGCACCGATGATCAACTTGCCGACATCCTCACCAAGCCACTTGATGAAAGAAGGTTTTGCAAGCTAAGGAATGAATTGAACATTCTTGATTTCTCAAACATGTGTTGAATGCACCCCACCACTACTTGACATGCCTCTCCTTCGACAAAGCAAGGTACCATTGGTTGACATGTCATTCATTCTTAGGATTATACTTGTGGTAGCACATGTAGACATACAAGGTGCATTTGGAGCATTCATGATAAATCAAATGTGTTTGATGTATATATGTTTACCACTATTGCTTCTATGTTTTGCTTGATCTAGTGGTGACATATGACATGTTTATGGGCTTGCAATCCTAGTGTTGAATCTAGAATATTTGCTACAAGTGTTTAATTCAACATAGGCAAGATAACCCTTGTCATGAGGTGTGAAGAAGCTTGTCTTTGGTTCAA
This sequence comes from Themeda triandra, assembly GCA_018135685.1. Lineage (NCBI taxonomy): Eukaryota > Viridiplantae > Streptophyta > Magnoliopsida > Poales > Poaceae > Themeda > Themeda triandra. The sequence continues at coordinate 88,044 of JAENPR010000621.1, read as the reverse complement.
ACCGAATTAAATATCTTTGGCAAGTGGTCTAGATTGAACCAAATTTGACTAAAGTTTTGTTTACTCCATCAAAGTCCTTTTCTCTCCACAATTTGATCCCATTTTTGGGCAATTGTTGACAAAGGGGAGAGAAAAAGATGATTGAACATGATAAAGGGGTAAATAAAATTTTGATGCACACAAGAAGGGGGAGCAAGCTCATGAACAAAGTTGTTGCATTTGTTTGTGCATTCTCATATGACTTGCTCATGGCACCTAGTTTTAAAGTTTTATACTAGTGGTGTCTTCTTGCTTGTGTGGTGCAATGCTAGTATAGAACTTGATTGTTGAAATGATCTACTAGCATGCATAGGTAGTAACTAGACTCCCCTTGCCTTACAAGTGGTTCAAGAACTTTGCTTATAATGTTGATCTCACGGGGTTCTTGAGTTTTTGATGGATGTCTAGTTATTATATGGTGCTAAGGATGGTGTAAATTGCAACTCCGATTGGTTTCACGCTTCAAAGGTCCATTTCTAACACCTTAGCATCATTTTGGTAGAATTACTCTCCCCACACTTCTATCCATGCATATGTGCAAAGCTTCAAATCCAAACTCTATGCATATATGTAGGGGGAGCAATACTACCAAAACCGAACTTGCTATAATTGTCCAAATTTCTCTTGTGAGCATAATGATTGGACAAGTATGACAAGTTCAAAATCTTTATTATAAAATCATCTTTGTTGAGGTTGTCATCAATTACCAAAAAGGGGGAGATTGAAAGTCCCTAGTTTGGTTTTGGCTAATTGATGAAACCTAGGACTAACCTTGTTTATCTAAGTGGTTGATTTAGAGAAAGGTTGTCCACACGATGAGCTTATTGCATATGAAGCATGACACATGTCATGTGATCAAAGATGAAGATCAAGACGATGCTTGGCTCCATGGACCGGTGTTGAAGGTGAAGGGCTAGTCGAGGCTTCGGAGTGAAGGACCATGCGATGGTGAAGCTCGGGCAAGACTAGGCGCCGATGGACCGATGCACGGTGAAGGGCAAGTGAAGTCGAGGTCGATGGATCGAGACGGTCACATGATGGTGTGAAGTGTTCATATCATTTGGAGGAACAAAATGGGCTCAAGGCAAAGGTATAACCGATAGGGCCATTTTGTTTTGCACTTAAGACACCATAGAGGGTGTGAGTGGTTTAGGATCGATAGCCGCACTATTAAGAGGGAAAGTCTTATCGGCTATTCGACGCACGGGTGCCACTAGGTGAATTCATGAAGTGCATTGCATGTAGGGCCTAGTGAGCTAACCTAACCTTTGGGAAATGTTTGTGAAAAGCTAACACACAAGCACATGGAGATGTACACTTGGTGGTGTTGGCACATTTACAAAGGTGGCGTTTTGATGCGCTGTGGTTTGCAGGGTAGAGATGGGTTTGGGTCCCTCTCTTCCTCCCGCCGAGCTCGTGAGGCGGGATTCGGCGCTTTCGAGAAAAATGGATGCATATTTTCTATTGCGCCGGATGCAAAATTTGGTTGAATTCATGCTATCTTTGTTGATCAAGTTGGTATACTTGTTGGATAGCATGTCTGAGAAGTTGGCGTCACGATGGGCTGAAAAACGAAGTTTTGACAGCGCCGGACGCGCAGGGCTTGGGCGCCGGACGCGTCCGGCGCATTGTGACTTGGCGTGAGCAAGTGTCGCGCGTCGGACGCGCGCCGGACGCACGCGGCGGACGCGGGCCGTTCACTGTGCAGAGTCCGGCGCGTCTTGGGCTTCGTCGCGAGGCTGCTGGGCCGTCTGAGGGCGGCGGACGCGGGCTGGCCGCGTCCGGCGTGGGCCGGACGCGGACCAGAAAGTTTCTGAGCGCGGGCGTTTCCTCCGGACGCGGGCCGCCGGACGCAGGCCGGACGCGGGCCGGACGCGAGGTGATTTGAACGTTGGGCCGCCAACGGTCGGGCCGTCGCGGCGCGCGAGGAGGCGCCGGACGCGTCCGGCCGCTTGAGCCGCGGGACGCGTCCGGCGGGTTGAAATCGGCTCCGCCCGAGGGGTAACGGTTGGATTTCGCCTTGGGCTTATAAATAGCCCCTTGGCCGGCCATGGGAGGTTCTCTTGCCCATTTCTACTCACTTGCTCATCCTTTGTGCTTGAGAAACACTCTCCCTCTCATCTCTCTTGCTTGTTGCTCATCCAAAGTGAGATTGAGAGATCACCTAGTGCATTGCATTGCTTGAGGGCATCTAGTGGCACTTGTGGGTGGTTTAGCCGGTGGATTTCTTGTTACTCTTGGAGAGTACCGCTCCTAGCCGGCTTGAAGATTGTTGGAGGCGTTGGCAAGAGAAGGTGATTGTTCTTGGCCACCTCCGGTTGATTGTGAGAGGTTTGAGCTCACCTCGTGGGGATCACGAAGAGCATCCTAGTGGATTGCGCGTGTCGTTGAGTACCTCGCTTGAGAGTGGTGTCTTGCGGTGCCTTGCGGGGCGAGCCTTGAGGGCTAGTGACTTGAGGGTCACACCGAGGAACCATCTAGGTGTTGGTTGACACAACGGGTGACGTAGCTTGGCGGTGCCCAAGTGAACATCCGGGGATAAATCATTGTGTTCATCTTGTCTCCCGGTGATTGGTCATCATCCTTTGTGTGTTGCCGATTGTGATTGATTGTTCATCTCCTTGGTGATTGGCAACCTCGACTCGACACGTCGGTGTAACAAGCTCCTACCCTCTCTTGTATTACTTTGATTACATTCTTGCAAAGTAGAATTGCTTGCGTGGTCGGTCGGGAACCACATCTTGTGTAGACTAAATCCCGTGGGTAGAATTGCTTGTGTGGTCGGCCGGGAACCACTTCTTGTGTAGACTAAATCCCGTGGGTAGAACTCTTGATCACTAGTGGTAGCTCTTGTGTGTACTAGTGATCACCTACTAGAATTGTTTGGATAGGAGGCTTGCAACACCTAGTAGGCTAAGCATAACTTGCTTTCCGCCGTTTGTGTATCTAACGAAGTTTGCTTAGTGAGTTTGTAGAAATTTTTTTAGGCTATTCACCCCCCTCTAGCCATCTAGGACCTTACACCATGAGGCGGTGGAGAGCAAGTGAGATCAAGATCGATGGACCGAGAGGGTTGCATGACGATATGAAGTGGATCATATCATCTTGAGATCGTGTCGGTGCATGTGTTGCATTGGCACTTCGGTGGAAGACGGTGGAAGTGGAAATGCGCAAGGCAAAGGTATGCTATAGGGCATTTCATTTCACCGGTCATGAGGTGTGTAGAGAAGTTGATGACCAGATTTAGGATTGATAGCCGTACTATCAAGAGGGGCAAACTTGTTTGCATCTCGGTCATCTAGTGCCACTTGAGCGATCTAACATTGCGACATGCTAGGATCGAGTGGCGTTGTGAGAACAAGAGAAAAATCCTTTGAAAATGATTGTGAAAATGCTAACACACATGCACATGGTGATGTACACTTGGTGGTGTTGGCACATTTACAAAGGTGGCGTTGATCGCGCTTTGGTTTGTAGGGTAGAGTTGGGTTTGGGTCCCTCTCTCCCTCCCGCCGAGCTTGTGAGGCGGGATTCGGCGCTTTCGAGAAAAATGGAGGCTTATTTTCTATTGCGCCGGATGCAAATTCTTTGTGAAAAGGTTAAAGAGGCGGCGGACACGGCGGCCGGACGCACGGCCAGGCAGGCCGGACGCGTCCGGCGCGTGGAGGGGGCGGCTGGCTGGGCGGTGCTGTGCGCCGGACGCAGAGCAGGCGCGTCCGGCGAGCGCCGGACTCGCTCCAGAAACCTCTGGAGTTGAGCTCCTCGCGGGCGCCGGACCGCCGGACGCGTCCATCGGGGAGCGCCGGACGCAGGCGGCGGACGCGTGACGTCAGCAACATTGGAAGACAACGGTCACCTGCGACGCGCGGCTGAAGAGCGCCGGACGCGTCCGGCGCAGGGCTTCTGAGCATGATCGGGAGTTAGCCGTTGGGGATCAACGGTCGACCTCAAACGGTCGGGACACGTGGCGCTTTGTGGAGCACCGGACGCGGCTTGGAGCATCCGGCGGTTGAGGCCGGACGCGTCCGGTGCGTCTTTCTTTTTCCAGCGTGGGGGCAACGGCTAGTTTTGGGCTTTGGCCTATAAATACTTGCCTTGCTCGGCCATGGCTGGTTGCTGAGCACACTAGGGCCTTGGTGGCTTGTGTGGTAGTGCTTGGGAGCCCTCTAACTCATCCATGCGTGAGAGTGTTCATCCACTTGAGTTAGAGATCGATTCTAGTGCGTTGCATTGAGAGATTTGCATCGAGTGGCACTAGGAGATCGTGTTGCAAGCCGGTGTGCTTGTTACTCTTGGAGGTCGCCACCTCCTAGACGGCTTGGAGGCAAGAGACTTCGTTGAAGCACCCGTGGAGATTGTGTGGTGCTCCGAAGGAGGATTTGTGAGGGGTTCTTGAGCCTTCCCCGCGTGTGCGCGAATTGGCTACTCTAGTTGAGCGTGGCTTGGAGGATCCCGGTCTTGTGTTGATTGGAGTTGGGGCTCCCCGGAGGGGTTGTTGGCAAAGGAGCCAACTTGAGCGGCCATCTCATCACCAAGTCGGTGCATCGCCACAACCGGACGTAGCTTGGTGGCGACCAAGTGAACCGGGGAAAAATCGTGTGTCGATTTGTGATTGCCGAGGCTTCGACCTCCTTGTTCTTGTGTGTGAGGCTTCGACCTCCCTTGAGCTTGTTTGCAGGTGGTTGGTCTCTACGCCCGGTGATTCGCCACCGCCGCGACTTCGTGTGTCCACTCTTCGCGGTGGTTTGCATCCCCTCTAGCTCAAGCTTATATTTACTTGTTACATTCTTGCTTAGCTTGAGTAGTGGCTCTTGTGCTCTTTTGCTTGTGTAGCTAGTTGAGCACCGTCTTGCTTGTGTAGCTAGAAGTAGTGTAAGTGTTTTGCTTAGCTTGTGTAGTTAAGTAATTTGCGCTCTTGGGTTCGGCTTGTGTAGCCTTGTCCTTGAGCATCTAGTGAGCTTAGGTTTGGCTTTGTGCTCTTGCTCATTAGAATTGTGTAGGTGCTCTCCGGTGTGGTAAAGTACTAGTTGCTTAGGTTTGTGTGACCTTGCAAGCTAGAATTGTTTAGATGAGCACTAGCTAGTTTAGCACCTTGCTTCTTGTTTAGGATCTTTTACAAGGTGCTACAAGAGTTGTAGTTAGTGGGGGTTAGTCTTGGCTAGACCGATAGTTTTAATTCCACGTTTGTTTCGGTTAGCCGGTGCGTAAGTTTTTAGTAAGGACTATTCACCCCCCTCTAGTCCATCTCGACCCTACAAAGTGGCTTTCGGTGATTTTAAGTCCTCCAAACAGGACTTGTCATGTTCGCTCAATTGTCAAGGGGCGCATTGGCTGGCGCCTCTGATGACGTTGCCTCGTGTGTAGGAATTGATTTTGATTTTGTTTTTACCTTCCACACCTTCTTTGTGGGAGAGGATGACCTTGAGGAGGAAGCTTCTTGGAGCACTTGTTTCTCTTCTGCTGGTAGCACCTCTTCTTCTTCTGCAATGTTCTTCTCTTCTCGGGTATCGATCTTCATATCTAGACACTTCTCCCTCATAGTCGCCCATCCATCTCGTAGTGATGTTCTTCTTGTTCGCGACGGGTACGCTGCCTTCTCCTTGCTCTGTTCTTCTTGGGCTCCTCGATTATATAATTATTGTTGAAGTAGCAGCGTACCTTCTCAGTGGGAAAGTGGAAATGAATCTCTCATGTTCCAATATAGATGATAGCTCTGGTGGTGTTCAGGAATGGTCTCCCTAGGATGATCGGAGGGTCGTAGTCATCTCCCATATCGATGACTAGGAAGTCTGTGGGGATATAATGGTCATCTATCTGGATGAGGACATCCTTCACTTCTCCTTCGACGAAGTGGAATGTCTGATCTGCCATCTGTAGCTGTGCATAGGTGGGCTCCAAAGGCATTGTGCCATATAGATATTCATATGTTATCTTGGCCATAATGTTGACGCCCGATCCGGTGTCACGCATGCCTTTATTGAAAGAGCTTCTGTTGATGGAGCATTGGATGGTTGGGACACCTGGGTCGTCTTTCTTGATCAGACGTGGGGACCTGAGTTGGTGATCATCCTCCTTGTGGAATGCAGTGACCATCCTCACTGTCTCCGTCTTCTTGGTCTTCTTATCCTTGGTCTTGTTCTTCTTAGCTGGATTCTTCTTCTTCTCATTGTTCTGCTGATGAGGGTGTGCTGGGAACTGCAACACTCTGTTCTTGAAGGAGAAGGTCTCTCTCTTGCCCTTGATGTTGAAGATGATCTTGGCAGTGTTGGCATACATAATAGCTCCAGCAGTGTTCAAGAATGGTCGTCCCAGAATGATGGGGGACCTTTCGTCACTGCCTGTATCTACTACCACGAAGTCTGCAGGAACATACGAGTTGCCCACTCGTACACATATGTCTTCTAGTATTCCCAAGGGGACACGGAGTGACTGATCTGCAAGCTGCAAGCACATGGTTGTGCCTATTAAAGGACATCTGAATAACTTCTCATATATCACTCTTGGCATGATGTTGATGCTTGCACCGAAATCACGCAGTTGCCTCATTGAAGTTGGTACTTCCAATGGAGATCGGAATGACTCGGTCTCCCGGATCACCCTTCTTGATTGGCGAGTTGAATCAATCCATGACCCTTTCGATGGGTTACTCCGAGTTACTTTCGCATTGAATATATCAACAAGATTTGCGCTTTCAAGCTCTTCCGGTTGTCCCGCCGGTTACCTTGGCCGGCGGAGGGAGCAAAGTTGGCAAGCTGTTGTACCTGGGACTCTAGCATTTTGTTGAAACTGAGCTGATTCTTGATGGCATTGGAAAAGCCATCCATTCTATTGCTGATTGTCTCCAGGGCTTTGTCATTTGATGCTAGCTTCTTGGACAAGTTGTCCGTCAACTTGCCTTGATTCAAAGACTAACTCTCTCAAAGGCGGCCGGTTGTAATTATTGTAGGAGGAGCCGTTACCTTGATAGTTGCCCGAATAATTGCACGAGTAGTTAGGCCTCGCTGTTGATTCCAACCTTGATTCTGCGAGGACGATAGTAATTGTTGTTGTTGTTGTTGTTGTTGTTGTTCACGTCCTCCTAGCACCTGTGTGCCCAGTCTCTCCACACTCTTCACATGTCAAGCGAGCATCATGTATATGCATGACTTCTTTCTTCTCCGTGGCTCTCTCATCGAGCCTCTTCATTAACAGGTCCATTTTGGCAGACAGCATGTCTACCTCCTTCAGCTGGTGCATTCCTCCACCTCTCTTGCGGGTCTGAGTTCTTTCTTCACTCCAACCTTGATTGGATGCCATCTTCTCCACAAGAGCCGTGGCTTGAGGTATAGTGAGTGATAAGAATGCACCTCCAGCAGCAAATCCATCGTCTCACGTGTGCTGTTGCTGAGCCCATGGTAGAATGTCTGCATAAGCAGCCAATTCTCCATGCCATGATGAGGACATTCGAGGATGTAGTCTTGAAAACGCTCCCAAGCTTCTGGGATAGTCTCATCATGTTGTTGCTGAAAGCTTGATATCTTCCCACGAAGACCATTTGTCTTGCCCATGGGGAAGAACTTCGCCAAGAAATTGGTGGAACATAGTGCCCACGTAGTATTCTTCTCCTTATTGGCGTAGAACCACTGCTTTGCTCTCCCCAAGAGTGAGAATGGGAAGAGGCGAAGTAGTATAGCATCTCTCTGGGGACATCCTTGATGGTGAATGTGCTACAAATCTCCGGGAAGTGTTGGAGATGAGCACTAGCATCTTCATGGGCCTTCCCACGAACCGGCTTGCTTGCACCATGTTGATCGGCGCAGGCTTGAGCTCGAAAGCTCGTCGATTTCCGCAGGGGTCCAAGTACGAATGTTGTCCGTAGTGGGAGCTGAGAACTCACGGAGTGACTTGTTCGCCATGGCTTCAAACGCTGGTGTCAAGTCTCGAACGAAAGATTGACTTTCTGCTTCTGACAAACTTTCAAGTTGAGTTGATGATGATGATTGATTGGTCTTCTTCAACTTGCTTCTGGCCTTCCTGAATAAAGCTTCTAGATTGTCAATATAATTATCAGGAAGAATTGTCTTTTTCATACATTACCCCGCATAAGATATAAAATAAATGAAAGACAAGGGTAAGGTCGTATGAGTAGAGAATGGTGATAAGTGCTCAATCTCATTATCTAGTGCAATGCTGCTCATTATCCATTGGCTTTCAACCTTCCCCGGCAACAGCGCCAAAAATGCTTGTTGATGTTTATTAAGTGCAACTGAAATAAGGAGGGTTCCACAAGCGCACAGAAAATATCATCGTAGCATTTTAACCAGGAGGAATCCAGGTATCGTTATTTATAATTTTACCACTGGGAAGGGAATGCACTGGATAATGAGTGATGAGCAATGCACATGTGATAATTGAGAGCTTAACCTTGTCTGTATCGATCATCTCATACAGGGTAAGTGTCACATAAAATATAGGAATGAATGATAATTGATATAAGATAAATGAGAGCATTTAGCCACATAAAATAATAGTAACCATCTCAACTTAGCACTCTAAGCTTATAACACTAGCATGGACTAGGACGATCTAGGGTATAATCCTATGTTATTCTAACTATAAAGTCAAAGCATACAATGATTAGTGCAAGAACATCTAGCAATCATGGCGGAAAAAGGTTACATCTAAGCATAGTGATATTACCAGAGAAGACTAGAGACATAGCAATGACTTCAATGTAATAGGGGTATTCTGCTAGACCTATACTCGGGAGAAGGGCTACAAAGGACTCAATAGGACTGTCACTCCCGCGATCTACCTCATGATCCGGAATATAGGGTGCAATCGCAGATAAATACGGTCTAAACGGATGATTATTATTCATCCTCAAAGGCAGTGGAGGCATAATCCACGAGACTCAACCTCATTGGTTGAGGTGGAGAGGCGGCCGCCTCTAGGGCGGGGAGTCGGCCGCCCCCGGAGGCCGCGGTGGGGCCCGGCTTCCGGTTTGCCTTCCCGAGTCTTCTAGAGTATTCTTTTTTACCCATTCGGTCTTTATCTCTATGTAATCCCGACATGTGGGCCTTCATTATGTTCTTTCCTGATAACCCCCTGCAGAAATAGACAATCACCAAAACTCATGGAATTCTGTCAGTGTAACCCCTATATCTAATAGGTGAACTCATTTTAGTCCTTTCTCTTGCTGCATTGACGGTATAAAATTGATACTTAATCATCATCAACAGTGACCATGAGCTTGATGGATGGACATTTTAGCACCATGCGATTTACGAATTCTTCCTATGTTTTCTCTCCATATCCACAACAACTATCATAGAGTGTTCAAACATGTGAATAAAAACCTACTAGACCATATTCACCCCTCGGTGTCTAAGTGTGTTCCTAATGATTCTACCGTCAAAAGTTTTGCACCCTAGATTCGAATCCTACTCTAGCATGGCATATCTACGAATGTAATTGCAAGAATATAAATGCTAGAAAGTAAATGTGGATAGTAAAGGGGCAAGGAACACGATGATGTTTTTTCCAAGGTACTGGAGAGTCGCCACTCCCCACTAGTCCTCGTTTGAGCACCCGCGCAAGGGTATAGATCCCCTTTGATCCGTGCAAGGATCAAGTGCTCTCTAGTGGCCGATTCTTCGTTGCTCCGACGCAGTGAATCGCCAAGAACCGCTCACATCATGAGTTGGGTCATCCACAAGCTCCGCCGGATGATCACCAAGCTCTCAATCACCACCAAGCCATCTAGGTGATGGAGATCACCAAGAGTTACAAGCACAAACTCTCACTTGACCACAACAAGCCTAATGAGAAAGGTGGATGCACACTTGCTATTCCCTATGCACTAATGAAGTCCTTAATCTTGGTTCTCAAATCTCTAATGACTTCAATAGGCTCTTGCTTCCCTTGCACCCAAATGGATGCCTCAGCTGAACAAATGGGCAAGAAAGCTAAGATGGAGGAGGTGGGGTTGTATTTATAGGCCTAAACCAAAAATCCAACCGTTACCCCCACCTCGATTTTTTCAGGGGTGTCGGACGCGCTAGACGCCCAGCGTCTGATGCGTCCGACGCGTTTAGAATTCGGACCGACAAACTAGCCGTTGCAAGGGCTGGATGCGTCTGGCACTTAGACACCGGACACGTCCGGTGGTCTGGCCGGCCTACATCCCCCTCTATGCTGCGTCCGCAGACCAACTGACGCGTCCGACGCTCGGCAACGCCAGCGTCCGACGCGTTGAATTCTCCTGTGCTCACTGGGTGCTAGCTTAAGACGCGTCCGAAGATCCACCGTCGGAGCGTTCGACGCACACATGCAGCCAGGCACATGCACGCTAAGTCTAGTTGGACGTTGACGTCAGCGTCCGAAACTCACCAATTCAGCGTCCGACGCATGCAAAAGAACTAAAGAAGGCCGTTCCACTTCCAATTCAAACACTTTGCGAACGACTTCAACTCCAAACAATCTTAGGGCCAATTTGCAGCTACATAGTGCTAAGTTTGACAAGTGTGCGCCATATCTAAACCATTAGACTCTCCTAGGTTAAGGAACCCGTTTGCACCCCCCTTAATAGTATGGTTCAAAGGAAAAACAAAGTCCTAACGACTAATCAGATGTCACTCAACACCATCGACAATCAGAACTAACCGTCCTTAACTTTGTCGTCCATCCTTTGAAAATCGAAACAATTTCCATCAATAGGGGGCATGAAAACCATATTGCCTGATATTGCCATTACCATGATGACCTAGATTCTTTCAACTTTCTATCTAAGCTATCTGCCTATCTCACGTACAAGAGGAAAGGAGCAGGGGCGGCTGGTCGCGCCTTGAAAGGGGTTCTACAGGGGGACCTCTAGTGAGTTATTGGCCACTAGAGCAACCTCACCATGGTGCGGGGCCAACAGAGCAACCTCGCCGCGTCATAGAAGGCTCCTACCAGCGATTGCTCGCAGACTCTTTCTCGATGGGAGAGAGGAGCAACAAGGTGGTTGTTTGCGTCTTCTTCTCCGCGGAAGAGAGGAGCAATGAGGCTTCTTTTTGACCGAATCGGTCGGGGAAATCCCGACCTACTTTTTTTTTGTATTTCAAATAAATGAAAGGAACGGGCTACAAAGGATTACAAGACCAACAGGTCCAAAATGAAAAAACATGAACTACAAGTGGTTATCTCTCCAGGTACAGATAAGATTACTCTTCGGTGGTTTAGCAGCCGTGGCTTCTCCATGGGAAAGCGACACGTGAGCCGGAGGTGGCTACGGCGGGTAGGAGCCCGCTCCCTCCACATCCCTCGGATAGAGGGCCTCACGGGTGACATCTGAGGGCCTCCTACTATACAAGGCCAGAACAGGGCCTTAATGGAGTGAGTGTTTTATGCCTCCGCCCTTGAAAGTTGGATATGTGCTTGTGTAGAGCCTCTCGAGGTGCTACAAGTTTAAGACTTACTTATCTTATTTTGATCATATTTTTAATTAGTTTTGAATTACATGTACCATAAAAATTTAAAGACAAATCTTATTGCGAAAAATCTAAAAAAATAGGTGAAAATTTGTGGTGTACTCCGTTGACCTGTGCGCTAGTTATTCCGGCTATGTTAGCAACGAGATTAAAGGCTTATTTGGTTCCCATGACTAAAATTAAACTTTAGTCACTTTTTAGGACTAAAGTGCCAAACAATGAAGATGTACTATTGATTGACTAAAATATTTTACTCACCTTTTAGAATATTTTAAGTGACTAGTGGAACTAAACTATTTTAGTCACTTTTTAATCAGTTTATTTAATATTTTAGTCTCTAAAATGACTAAAGTTTAGTCAAGTTTAAGGGGTGAGAGCCAAACGGACAATAAAATTGACTAAAATATTTTAATCCACTTTACTTTAGTGATGGAACTAACGTGCCCTTAAGATTTATACTAACATCAGACACAGATTAAAAAAAAAAATTGTTCTGGAAAAGGAAAGTAAACACAATATTATACATGAGATTCAAAAATTTGGGCGAGAGACCAACCAAACCTCCGACTTTGCCCATCAGCTTCTTCTCCCCCTTCCCACACCGCCTCCCTCCCAAATCAGCCCGTGGCCCAAATTCACTCGGCCTTTGCCTCTCCGAATCCTTCTCCATCGCCTCATCGAATTCCGCTTCTTCGATTTGATCCCCTCCCGTCAGCGCTCTTCTTTTGCTTAGTTTTTCCTCCTATGAGTTGCAGCCGACCAGAAACTCGAGTTTCTTAGCTCCTGATTCAAGCTATTCTAAATCCGCGTGACAGGCTGCAAAGATTGAATTTTGAGTTCTTTGCGAGTGGTTTAGGTGGATAAATCGGGCAAAGCCATGGGGGGATTCATGACCTGAGCTAGTGGAAAGTTCGGTTTGTTGATGGAGGAGGAGAAGCAGCAGGTGGAGTCGCCGGCGCTGGTGCCGGAAGCGGGAGCCGAGCCAAGGGCGCCACCACCGTCGCAACAGCAGCCGAAGCCGGCGGTCCAGGTGCAACCTTCTATGCCGGTGCTGAGGCCATGGCCAATGGAAATCACGCTTTCTACGTGAGCAAACTGTTTCGTTTTAGAATTTGAATTCTACTCTACCGTCTTTTGATTTTTGGGTATCCAGAATCCAGACCGATGCATATTTTTGTTTCTATATTTGTCCATATTAAAAGTTTTAGTTGCTTGTAGACAGCAGTCCTGGTTAGGGATTATTATTATTTACTTATTATTATTTGGGTGGATGGGGTTTGGGGGCTAAGGGATGTCGGACATGATGTATGAGACTATGAGAGGATGCACTATAAGTTGTGTTATAAGGTGTGTTCTGACAGCACACACTCCACTGCTTTGCAATACTAAGGTAATGTATTAACCATTTTGAATTTGAATTGGTATAAATCCTTACCAGTACTACTGTGGTCTTCTTAGACATGCAGGCTTATAACTTCTCATTATGATTCCATTCCAGTCTGGTTAACTCTGGGGTGTCATTTTTTTGGAGAACAAATGTTTTCATAAATAGAGTTGTCTTTTTAGTTTTGTTTTTCTTCTGTGCCTTGGAGCACAGAACGAAACAATTTGTGCCAAAATAATCATGCAATACGGCCATCCCTATTCTGTTTTGTTTTTATGGGAATGTCCCTTATGCGATATGTTAGTAGTTATTTGCATGTACACTTCCATTTGTCCTTTGAGAAATGATGCAAATACTCACTCGTATGCAAAGTGCACAAAATTCTTTTGCTTATCTTTTTGTTTTGTTTTGTTTCAGGAAGCCTGTGGTTGGCGCCCCAGCCAAGAAAAAGAAGCACTGTAATTGCAAAAACTCACAATGTTTAAAGCTGTGAGTACATTAATTTTTGTTTCAAACATGCACATCATTTATGAAAATATTGAATGTAGTTGAGTGATATATGCAAATGCATACTTCTACATTACATTTTCATGGAAATAGGGACAGCATTACATTGTTTTGTCAGTGATTAACTGAATTTTGAATGCATACTTTTGAGTTATTTCTTAATGAGAAGTTCTATATTTTAAATTGTCTACTAGAGTTGAATGGATGATTAATTCTATTTCATAAAGAGTTTCCTCTATTATCCTTATCCTTGCCAGCAGAAAAATGTTTCAGAAATATGTGATCAGATGAGGTGAGCATATTCGTTTTGCCTAGAATGATGTTTATATGTGTTGTGTGTTGGACAAATATAGAGAAGGGAGTTTCAGTTTGAAGAAGATAAGATTAGATATTGTTGCAGAGCCATTTTAAAGCAAAGTCTGCAATTTAGCTTTAGTCTGTTTATCTTTTTTTTCTAGGATTGTTTTGTTCTAAAATTTTGCTAATATTCCAATTTGGTATGTTCAACTTTCGTACTTTATCCAAATTAGTGAATACCAACTTATAATGTGAATAGAAGGTACAGTGACTAACTTGACATATATTTCTTAGGTACTGTGAGTGTTTTGCAGCAGGTGATTACTGTGATGGTTGCAATTGTAAACAATGCGGAAACACTGTTGAGAATGAAAAGGGTAGGCAGGACGCTATTAACAACACAAAGCTACGCAATCCGAACGCCTTTCAACCTAAGATTGAAAACGGTTCAATTCCTCTCAGTGTTCGGAAGGTACATCCATTGCACTGACGGAATGGTTTGGCTGTATTATTATTCTGTATCATAACAGTAGTTAATTTCTTAGACAAAAATAGATGCCCTTCAATATAAATATATGTTGATAAATAATTGTTTTAATCTGTATGGACCATGGAGTCATCATGCTTGTTCCATAATTTTGCATTTTTCTCATTTGTCCCACTTGTGCATATAGAAACCATACATCTAAAATTCGTTGAGTCCTAGAATAAGAACAGTTCATACTGAGGCACTATTGTTACCTTGCTGCTAGTTTTATCAGGTCTCTTTGCACAGTTCTTTCATACTTGTACTTTTTTTGCGAAGTGAAGCTGGACTTATATTAAAACATGGCACAGTACATCCCCAAATTATTCATGAATGGAAATAAAAAATATATAATAATCTATCCAGATTCTTCCATCGTCTTCTTCCCCAATGGCTTCCCTTGAACGCTGGAGCCAAAGTGCAATCTTTATACCGAATCCAATGACCGAACCCAAAACATTGGACATGCCACAAGATGCAACGCTTCGGAACCAGTCCAAAGCACATCTAAATTGCTGAAAGAATATCGGCAGTTGCATTGCTGGGTACGACATAGGATGCAGATTCATCACCTTGATACCTTGAAATCCTCTCCACGACCATCAACGATGAGATCGATGACCTGGAGTCACTGTCCTCATAGGGGGATCCCAGAAGGACCCCTCCACTTGCTGATAGAGGCCATAGATTGCCCATTGACGCCTGCAAATGCAATCTCGTTGTGGCAATCACCAAAGTCATCGCAGGAAACACGACCCCGACCGAAAATCGTCTGATTTCTTCGGTGATTTATTTGGCTAATAAACCCTAAACAAACTGGATATAATACTGCAGAAAAGAGAGATGGGTCCCCTCTCCTTTCCTATGGCAGATGCACCGGAGAGGAAGAAGAAGAGCTAGGCGGAGGTGCAGCGACGGTGAGGACCTAGGAGCGGTGGCGGCGTTTTCTACCCTTA
Source organism: Themeda triandra (assembly GCA_018135685.1). Lineage (NCBI taxonomy): Eukaryota > Viridiplantae > Streptophyta > Magnoliopsida > Poales > Poaceae > Themeda > Themeda triandra. The sequence goes on along the minus strand of JAENPR010000621.1, from coordinate 72,882 downwards.
GGCGGCGGCTCGTGTGGTGTGGCCTCGAGTTCGTGTACTTGTAGCCTAACAGTTCCTTTTGTCATTCCCCGTGCTAAAGTTCATGTAGGTGGAACAATAGATTTCATGGCATCATCCTGATATATGCTAGATGACTAGGAACTTCTGTTTACTTTTCCATATATGCTATATTCTAAGTCAAAACTCTTTTGTGCTGCCATTAGTTAAAATCAAATGTATTATGCTTATTTTTCTTCTGAACAGCATTCCCTTCATTATTTGGGTTTTGTTGCACTATCAAAGGCATCCTTTTTATGTTTTATTTACTTCTATGGATTCAGTTGAAATATTCTTTATATGTTTCATATATTGTTTAGCTAACCTTAGCCATTTGAACTGGCTATCAGGATGCTGGAGCACTCCCTTCACTTCCAAAGCATAATAAAGGTTGTCACTGCAAGAAGTCAGGTTGTCTAAAGAAATATTGTGAATGCTTCCAAGCAAATATCCTTTGCTCCAAGAATTGTAAATGTATGGATTGCAAGAACTACGAAGGGAGTGAGGAGCTACGGAGTACAATTCAAGGGGATAATTCATGTGATCGAAATAACATTCAACAAGCAGCTAATGTTGCTCTGAATGGTGCCATTGGATCGCCAGGGTATAGATTTTCTCCTGTACGTAGAAAAAGGCCTCCAGAAGATCACCACTATCAGAGATTAAATGTTGAAGGAGGTATGGTGCAGACACAGTTTCAAGAGGTATTGATTTTTCTTGGATGATTGTTTTGACCAGTCTGGTGCTGATTTACTTAATGTATTGATTTTTTTCTTAGTTTAGCCGTAACATCTGTGGACTGATAATTATTTCTTGTGTTCTAGGCTAACAATATGGATGTTTCCCAAATTACTTCATATGCTGGACGTGATGGTTCCACTGGCAATTTCCAGGGTAGATCTAAACTGCTATATAGGTAAGTGAATAATAATTATTGTCTTGTTTGAACCTATGAGCGAAGGGTTTTCAATGAACTTCAATTGTCTTGCGGCTATTGACTTTTTCAATATAAGCCTTGGACTGTTGAAGTCCAAGAAAAATTACACTTAGTGTGCGACAACGCACTCGAAGTGTGTTGTTGGGGCACCTAGGTGTGGTGCTAACTAACCAGGGCTCGAATCCTGGTCTCACAAAAAAAGGCCCCTTGCTTGTGCCTATTTTTGGAGTTATATATGTGCTGCAGGCTGCAGGCATGTCTCGTCTAAAAAAAAAAAAAAAAAGCAGGCATGTCTTGGCCTCTTGGGTAGCCCGCCATCAGGGGCTTTTCTCAATCCTGCAGCTTAAGAAAAAAAATTATTACTGCAGTGATACCTTAGGGGAGGTCCAACCCTAGGGCTGTTTTAGTTGCTTGTAGTTTGTGCCATCTGGCAGTAGTACCATTCTACTACTGCAAGTTTAAGATGTTCGCCTTTTTGGCTTATAAAAGTTTATGATGTTTGCCTTTTTGTTCTCAAATATTTTTCTCTGTTCAACTCAATAACAAAACTTTTAGTCCCAAACAGCTTAGAGTAGGCTAGAGATAAAACCAAGGCCAATGTAAGTAATGAAATACTTTCCTCTGTCCAAAGAAAAATATATGTTATTTTAGACAATTCAAGGTGCAGCTTGAACTATTTATTGATTTAAACATGTTATCATAAAAGTATTCAAATATTGTTTCGATATGGCAAATCAACATTTTTTTTTGCCAATAATGGATATTGTGGTACTATTACAATGATTGCTCCTTATGCGCTTTTATGTCCTGATAAAATATCATATATCTTTTTAGGTCTCCGCTAGCAAATACTATCCATGTTACTGATGTCAATGACCTAGTCAAGCATTTGGTGATTGTATGCAGAAAGGCAGCAGAGAGGTTCACGACAATAGTTGGTACACAATTTTATCCTTTTCCTGTTTAAATGGACTATTCTCAACCTCTGTATAACATTTTAATCTGGTGAACTCAGTTATTCATATGATAGAAAGATGGACTGCCATGATGATCAGATATAAAGGGAAAAAACACCTGTTTATTTTTGCACCTTCAGAAATTTTATATAGCTATTTATAAAATAAGAGAAATGGATAGTTTTCCTATCTGTTTCCGTATTTAACTAGAAATTAAAAAGGAATCGTTCTGCTTTATTGGGGACAGATACAGTGCCTATCATTTTGATGTAAAACTTAAAACCATTTAGGCTTGACGTCCAAATATCAAATCAACATTAAAAAAACAGCACCAAATGAACCAAAGGAAGTGAATGTTAGCATTCAAGGTTGCTTTTACTGAAGTATTTTTATTGCAGATAACAAAGCAGAGATGGAAATAGATAGGGAAATTTGCACAAATACTTACCAAAAGTTTGATGAGAACATGGAAGTCCAGAAAGCTGCTCTTAGTCAACTTGGCAAAGTGACTAATATAGATCAGCAAATTGTTGATGACTCCAGATTGCATTGCTCTGACACCCAAGAGGATGCTAGACCTGCCTCTCCAGGAACACAAGCGCTGTTGTGTGATGAGCAGGATCTCACATTTGATACAGTTCGAAGTCCAATTCCAGTAGCATTGTATGATCAGGACATTTCAGAGCTACACGCTGCACAAGAAAATGCAGTGTTGAAGGAGTTCAGAAACTACCTCCGGTTAATTATCGCACGTGGAAAAATAAATGGTAAGCTTGTATCATATAGTTTTCAAATTAGCCATTTTATGCATTCATCATGTAGAAAAGGCAGCAAGATGAACTGAAGATTGATAAATTTGAATTGTCTCCAATGAAGTTTATGCCACATCAGTTGGTTTACAGTTGGTAAAGGATTCTAATTTGGTAACTTGTTGACCTATATGTTCATTAGATTTTGGAGAAAATGAGTTTATTAGGTCCTACTGACCATCAACAAAATATTTTCAATGCTCTGACAGACTAAGAATCTAAGTCAGCAAATTTTTGCATACTGTTCTTGTTTGATATAATATTTTATTCCATATATTTGAAATAACATATGTTTTCCCTTTTGCATGTGAAATGTGTGCTTTTTGTTATTATTTGTTTATTTCCGTTTCTTATCTGAGGTCATGGTTTGCTGCTATAGCAGAAGGAAAATCCTCATCAGGGACAGGGATGGAATCGGATGCTCCAAGGCATCATGAATCAAGCACCAGTTTAGCCCCAGTAAGAGCTGAAGAAAAATCCAATACTACGGATGACCCTGAAGATCCTAAAACAAGTCGATCATTTGCATCCAATAGTATATCAAGACACGAACTAAAATAGATTTAGCTCAGTTTGTATTTTTCATGTCAAGATAAGATATGTATTGTACCATAGCCAATATCTGTGTACATATGGATAGTATAATCCTTGTTGCTAGAAAGGTAACCGGCAATGTAGCATTAATCATCCAAGAGATGTAAATTAGGAAACAGAAGTCCTGATCATGTAATTATTTTTTATCAATAATGAGTTTTATATTATCCTATTGCAATGTAAGAAATAACCTTTTCCTTTAAGAAAAAAAGTGTAAGAAATATTTGGTGTTGCATCTGATTGCAACCATTGTAAACTGCCCAGTGCTGATCGTGCCGCTTGGGATGATGTACCTCAAGTTCTTGAGGGTTTGGTGTCTACTCCAGTATAGAGGAAATCAATAATCCAAGCGGCTCGCCATCAAGCGATGATGACTTGCCAGCCTACCTCTCCTCGGAGGAGGACATCCGCTCCAACAAGTGGATGGGTTCCGATTATAGTCCTCCGTTGAGCACTGAGAAGGAGGACCCAGAGGAGCTAGACGAGGACAAGCATGACACCGACAACTCCTTTGACTCCAACTCCGACTCTGACTCCAACTCGCCTCCTCCCAAGCGTGTGAAGCGACGAGAGGATCATATTTAGATTAATGTGTAGTTTAAATAGTTAGTATAAGTAGTTTCTTTTTCTCGAACAACGCATGAGAACTGCGCATCATTTCATTAAGATAGAAAAAAGTTATATGGGTCAAAGAGACCCAACTCACACACCCCACACCCTGGACACTAGGTTATAGAATCGCCACACAAAGAACAGAAAACGACCAAAATCTCCTCCAAGCCCTAAACTCTAGAAGGCAGCAACCTAAATACAAGTTCCTGAGTTTGGAGACCCCCGCCGAGCACCAGAGCCCTCCCTTTGAGCTAAAGACTTCCTGAACACTTGGCCTCTTATTATCAAAGACACACATATTGCGATACTTCCAATCTCCCAAGCCACAAAAATTATCAAGGAATTGAGGCCTTTACGCCTTCCTTGGGAACAACAACAGTTGATCTCTTCCACCACCCTGAGAAATGAGTCACAGTAGGCTGCAGCAGCCCTAACTTTTTTGCAAAACCAGCAGCCCTAATTGCAGCAGCCATGTACAATTGCCATTATTTTGATTTTTTCAGTATTAGAATCTAATAGCAGTTCAACCACTGACAATTGCCGTACCATCCCGTGGGATTAGCGTGACAATGGTAGGTTTAATATGACAACTGTTTAACTTATCCAAGTTGTCCCTCGCTGCGCCGATCAATCTCGAGCATCTGTTTTGCAAAATAACCTAGAAGCACCCCGCATGTTCCCCAACTCCCCTCATCCCCAATCGGCACCGTTGCGGTGGAAAAACCCCCCAAATAACGAGAGAAACCATTACTGTTCTCTCACACCCGTTGCTTCATCTTTATTTCGACCCATTGCCTGTACTTGCCCTGCCTAGTGCGCCTTGCATTGTCATCGCGAACAATGCCCCGTGAAAGTTAGATGGATTCGGTCATCCTCCCCCATCCCTATTTGCATTTGGTTACAATTGGTTATGCATTTGGTATTGATTTTGTTTATATTAGGAATTTCTTCATTCCAACAGATCTCTTACTTCAGAAGGAGTCATTTCAATACGAGTAACCTTGCCTTTTGGTATTTTTGGGTTTTTCATAGTTCGACTTGGATTGGGGTTCTTTCTGTGGCACGAGCCCCTATATGGTTGATTCTCGATTTGCGAAACAAGGTGGAACAAATGATGCCACGGCTTGAACAAATGAATATTTCGAATCTTTGAGAAAGAAACGTGCTTGTTGTTCTTCCGCCTCATATTTTGTACTTACCTTAGCTCTTGGCATGTCCATTGCCAAGTTGCTTAGTTCACCGCAGTAGATTCAAGTTTGAATTTATGTGTCGGATTGAAATATGGCACTTTTGTATAACTACTATCGAACTTAATTGCATCAGCTCGATGTACTACTTTTGGAATGTAACAAAATCTTCATTTTCCAAAAAAAAAGTCAAACCTAATGCAAGGTGATTAACCAGGTGCTTCTACATTGGGCCCTGGTACAGAGGCAATCCTTTTATTTGTGTATAGCGGTCCTACCACACCTCCTTGTCATATCCATTCTCCACTTTGCTCCTTGCTCTCCTTCAAGTTGCTAGCTAGAGAACGCTAGGGTCCCTCTCGCTAGGGTCCCTCTCTAGTGCTCTTGGCTACTTCTTCAATCCATCATAATACATATGGCGGGATAAAGTTAGCATAGTACATATATTGATCAATCCTGCATAGCGGGAGAAGTTTGGCATAGTACTCATCCCGCACGGCGGGAGAAAGTTGTGATGACTCATGTGCTTTTTAGTATTGACTGTGCACTTTCATTGTGTCATAGTTATTAACCACTCAATGGGTTTAAGGAGAATAGAAAGTTACAGGTGAACCTAAAGATAAGAATGACACACAAAAGTAACTTACAGAAGTATTGAAGGACTCTATTGAGTTCATGAAGTGGAATGAGAAAAATGTACTCTCAAAAGATTTAAGAAATAATTTTTTTTTGCGTGACCCGATCATGTGAAGGAAGTAAAGTGATAAATGTCTCCTCCCAAAAGTTATGAATGATTTTTGAAAGTATGGCAACAAAGGTTATGCCATATTTCGAGGGGGAGAAATGTGATAAAAAATCAAGAAAGATAATTGAAAGATATTCCCCATTATACAGTTTATCTTAGAGCAAGAGTGATCTATAAAAGATGAATTGATCGTTGAGGGAGTACAACGGTTATAATAGTGACACCCCTAAATAAAAGGAATAGCTAAATTGCTGGACCTTTTATAGTTCTGATAGGAAGACAATGATGAGATTAAGAAATACCAAGACGATGCTTTAAGCGCTATATGAGGTATATAGAATAAACCCAAATAAGAAAGTTTGAAGACACACTATCTTTGTAGAAGATGGAGTAATCTGGGGACCATGGTATGAAGATACCTATCGTTAGCTCTGTTGGCGGTCCTTATCGACGATTTTATACCGCCAATTAGACATGAAAAGGGTGAATTATATATTCCTATACGTATATACATGTGCAACTAACCCAAATCCACGTGCACTAGGAAATATACTATCATTGCAGGAATCATATAAAAGTGCAGGGATTAAGTACCAAAAAGGCGCTTTCTGGAAAGCGCCAAACCAACCCAAAGTGGAGAAGGGCCACCTCGGGACCAGAATGGGCCGAAACACCAAACCAACACGGCCCAGGCCCACTCCACAACCGACCACCCGAAGTCGGTCAGGGGACGGCGGGACCCTGGCGCGGCCGCGCCTGGGGCGCGCTCGCGCCACCCCGACTGACAGGGGGGGCCGGCCGGCTGGAGGCGGTACATTCAATGCCAAGGGAGGTCGGTGCGCGGTGTTCCTTCCATTTCAGGCTCAAACCGACCTCCACCAAGATATAAAAGGGGAGAAGAATTGGTTTTACAAGACACACATTCATTTGGTCTCTCTCTCCCTCACCTCCACTTGTTCCTTAGCTTAGAGCTAGTAGTGTTGGAGCTAGGAAAGCTACCAAGGAGAGCTTGTCTCCTAGGAAGAAGAGATACATCTTGGTAATCATCTATGGAGTGTTCTTCCTTATTCAAGTTCTTATACTTTATATATTGCTTAGTGTATGAACTAGAGCATAGTCTTGATCATGTTCATGTTGATACATATGAACTAGAGCATAGTTCATATGATCATTTCATAGCATGTTCATCCCTGTTCTTCATCGTTCGTATGTTCTATAGAATTAGAGTCCACGATGAGAATGAAGTAATGGTTCGATGTTCTTTCGGGTTTGCCTATGTTCTAGCTCGTCCATCCGTAGGGTGGGAGTCCTGGGGGAGCATAGGTAGTTCTCTAGTGTGCGGGCGTGGTGTCCGGATATGAGAGGGCATTCGAATATGACGGCATGCCACGGTTGAGGGGTAGGCGGCAGGTGGTGACAGCCCTGTCCGTCCCTCGTAATCCCCCACGTCCGCATGTCGTGTAGGAGTTCGTAAATGCCTCTATCGGCTGGCAGACCAGCTGCGGGGGTCTCCCTGTTACTCTAGGCTCTGACTTGTCTCTAATCCTGTACAACATGTGATTTAGCTGTTCTATGCTTAGCTATATACGACCAACCAGCTCCAAGTAGATTCATTCTTTATTCTTTCCGTTACTTTTATTCCTTATTTTCTCTTTATCCTTGAGTGAGAGCCAAGTGTGTGTCCACTATCCTCAATTTACCGTTTATCTTACCCCTGCATAGCACTAAGGCTTATTTCCATGATATGAAGTACCATATCCATGTGCTAGAGGTATTTTACACCATGCCTTCCTTTGGAAAAATATAAATAACGATACCTTGACATACTTCCGGGTGAAATGCTACAATGATAGATCCGTGCGCTTGCGGATAATATCTTTAGAACACGACTATCACCTGGCGTTTCTTGGCGTGACCACTGGGATGTAACAATTCTAGTGATTGTGTTAAGAAATGCCAACAAGCATTTCTGGCGCCGTTGCCGGGGAAGGCATTGGTTAAAATAATCTAGCATGGCATGGATATAACTTCATTAGAAATAGTCCGAGTCTATGCAGGCTAACTTTTATGTTTTCTCCTGTTGTGGGTGAAAACAGGATAGTGTATGTCCGGTTTCTCCCTGCCAGACAATTTCCATCCAAATCCGGAGGCACTCCTAAGGAAGAAGAAGCCTAGAGCTACTCCTTCTGCCACTCCGTCGGCAATTGAACCGGTCATCGCCGCACCATCAGCAACCATCCCGATGGCTCAGAAGACTCTCCGTGAATTCTCCGTCCCCGCTGTTGCCAACGTGCCCACTGGGCCCGTTGTTAACGTGGCGGACAAGAACTTTGAGCTCAGGACTGGCCTGATCACTATGGTGCAGTCCGTTTTGCGGACTCCCCAATGAGGATGCTAACGCTCACTTACAGCGTTTCCTGGAGCTCTGTGACACTGTCGTCATCAAGGACATTGAAGCTGACGTCATCAGACTCCGGCTGTTTCCCTTCTTCCTTGTGGGGAAGGCGAAACAGTGGTTTTACAAGGACAAAGAGGCAGTGAGCACATGGGGCAAATGCTCCATGGCATTCCTCGCAAAGTTCTTCCCCTGAGGGGAAGAATTGCCAATTTCTAGCAAACACGATGGAACCCATTCCTGAAGCTTGGGAGAGGCTCCAAAGCTTCATCCTAGACTGTCCTCATCATGGGATGGAGGAATGGCTAGTGCTCCAAAACTTTTACAATGGGCTCACGCCCATGTCAAAAGGGCACCTCGATGCTGCAGCTGGAGGCGCATTTCTATCACTCACTGTTGGTAACGCTACGGCGTTAATCAACAAAATGGTAGAAAATCAAGCTTGGGGGCAAGAAAGGGCCCCAACCAAGCAACAAAAAGGCTCGCACCCCGTGAAGGAGACGGATGTGCTTGCCGCAAAAATAGACCTACTCTTGCAAAAGTTTGACGAAAGAGCCGTCGGAGACACATCCGGCACTGTTAAAGCCATAGAATCTCGCACAACGTGCGAGGTCTGTGGCAATGACGGACATTCGGGGAATGATTGCCCCGAAACCTGTGAAGAAGCTTCATACATCAACAACGGGTATCGTCAACAAAGAAGGAGGTAATAATGGATGGAACAATCAGTCCCGTCCATAATATCAAGGTAATTCGAATTACACTTCCAATTACAATTCGAATCAGCCTACTCTCAAAGATTTAGTCCTTGGCCAAGCTAAGATCAACGAAAACCTTACCAAAAAGATGCTGGCCAATGACAAAATCTTAGAGAGCATTAGTACCAAGATAGAAGGTTTAACTTCTGCTGTTAAGAATTAGTTGAGCTTTAACAAAATAATAGAAAGGCAGTTAGCTCAAATTGCTTCTAATGTTCCCGTTGATCCCAATGGTAAAAAATTGGGTCAAGCCGCTAGTACTTTTGAAAATGTTAATTCTGTGACCACGAGAGGCGGTAAGGCCACTCGCGATCCACCATATCCTAAACAAGCAGCTAGGAAACAAGCATCACCGCAGCAAGAAGAACCTTCATCATCTAAACTGCAAGGCGAGGCAGAATCAGGGACAACCCTGGGTTATCCAGATACGACACATCTGCCATTCGCCACGAGGACCAGGAAGCAAGCTGTGAATGATCAGTTCGCTCAGTTTGTTGAGATGGTCGAGAAAGTACATGTGAGCGTTCCGCTCATGGACGTCTTACATGTACCTTCTTACGCCAAATATATTAAAGACATCATCAACAACAAGCGACCACTGCCATCCACAGTTGTGGTCAAACTGACAAAAGAATGTAGTGCGGCAATCCTCAATCACTTACCAGAAAAGAAGAAGGACCCAAGATGGGGCCCACTATCACTTGCTCCATTGGAGGACAGCAGTTTGACCACGCACTCTGTGATCTTGGTGCCAGTGTCAGTGTCATGCCCAAGACGGTGTTTGACAAGCTGAATTATACACGGCTGTCACCAACAACGATCACACTCCAATTAGCCGACTCCTCCTTACGCTACCCAAATGGGAATAGTCAAGACATTCCCGTGAAAATTAGAGGGTACTTCATCCCGGTGGATTTCGTGGTACTCAACATGGAGGCCACCAAAGAATCACCGCTCATATTGGGACGACCATTCCTCGCACCGACCGGGAGAAATCCGGTTCAACATCAATGGGAGTGAGGAGAAGTCCCACTTCCGGCCACGAAAGACGGAGGAGTGCAACATGATTCGCATCAAGTATGAGCCAACCACGAGGGAGGTCACGGAAGTTGAAATCCGACCTCATGGTGCGAATCGAATTCCCAACATTATTTGGGAACGGAGGCCAGAGCCGCAGGCCAAGAAAGTTACAAAGGGTACCTGTTGACGGTGATTAAGTATCAATTTTATATCATCAACGCAGCAAGAGAAAGGACCAAAATGAGTTCACCTATTAGATATAGGGGTTACACTGACAGAATTCCATGAGTTTTGGTGATTGTCTATTTCTGCAGGGGGTTATCAGGAAAGAACATAATGAAGGCCCACATGTCGGGATTACATAGAGATAAAGACCGAATGGGTAAAAAGAATACTCTAGAAGACTCGGAAGGCAACCCCCGGAAGCCGGGCCCCACCGGCAGCCTCCGGGGGGCGGCCGACTCATGCCCTAGAGGCGGCGCCTCTCCACCTCAACCAATGAGGTGGAGTCTCGCGGATCCCTTCCACCGCCTTTGAGGATGAATAATAATCATCCATTTAGGTCGGTTTGATCCGAGGGCTGTGGTGCATCCTAGAGGGCTATATATTCAGAGCCCCTGACCCTGGGTGAAACCCTAATTCATTCTAGAATTTCATTCAAGAGTTCATTCTCTTATCTGAAGAATTCAGAGAAGCCAGAGCCACCATCTCAATTAGAGCTCCATAGTTTAGTAGCATAGCTACTTAGGAATAGATCTAGAGAGAATCAAGCCTAGCTTGGAGTCCGGATCTGTCGGAGTTCTTGGTAATTCCCCTCTACATTCTTGTAATATTCATCATTGTTCGTGATACTATGAATAGTACTTTATTCTATTCTATTATATCGAATTGACTTTGCTCTATTTGATTATGTTCTCAATTATATCGTTCTTAGTTTACTTTGATTATATGTTTAGCATAGTTGGACTAGAATTATGTTTATGCATAGGATCGTATAGCGCTTGCTCATTAGATCGATGGGTGAGTGGTAAATATTGTGTAGGCGTGGTGCCTAGACCGTATTTATCTCGCGATTGCACCCTATATTCCGGATCGTGAGGTAGATCGCGGGAGTGACTGCCCTGTTGAGTCCTTTGTAGCCCTTCTCCCGAGTATAGGTCTAGCGTAACAACCCTATTACATTGAAGTCATTGCTATGTCTCTAGTCTTCTCTCGGTAATATCACTATGCATAGATGTAACCTTTTCCCGCCATGATTGCTAGATGTTCTTGCACTAATCATTGTATGCTTTGACTTTATAGTTAGAATAACATCGGATTATACCCTAGATCGTCCTAGTCCATGCTAGTGTTATAAGCTTAGAGTGCTAAGTTGAGATGGCTACTATCATTTTATGTGGCTAAATGCTCTCATTTATCTTATGTCAATTATCATTCATTCCTATATTTTATGTGACACTTACCCTGTATGAGATGATCGATACAGACAAGGTTAAGCTCTCCATTATCGCATGTGCATTGCTCATCACTCATTATCCGGTGCATTCCCTTCCTAGTGGTAAAATTATAAATAACGATACCTGGATTACTCCTGGTAAAAATGTTACGATGATATTTTCTGTGCGCTTGCGGAACCCTCCTTATTTCAGTTGCACTTAATAAACATCAACAAGCATTTTTGGCGCCGTTGCCAGGGAAGGTTGAAAGCCAATGGATAATGAGCAGCATTGCACTAGATAATGAGATTGAGCGTAGTCACCATTCTCTACTCATCTCTATAGGATTACCCTTGTCTTTCGTTTATTTTATATCTTATGCGGGTAATGTATGAAAAAGACAATTCTTCCCGATAATTATATTGACAATCCAGAAGCTTTATTCAGGAAGGCCAGAAGCAAGTTGAAGAAGACCAATCAATCATCATCATCAACTCAACTTGAAGGTTTGTCAGAAGCAGAAAGTCAATCCTTCATTCGAGACTTGACACCAGCATTTGAAGCCATGGCGAACAAGTCACTCCGTGAGTTCTCGGCCCCTACTACGGACAACATTCGTGACTGACCAGTCAAGCGACATCGAAGGAGCTTTTGAGCTCAAGCCTGCACTATCAACATGGTGCAAGCAAGCCGGTTCGTGGGAAGGCCCATGAAGATGCTAGTGCTCATCTCCAACACTTCCTGGAGATTTGTAGCACATTCACTATCAAGGATGTCCCCAGAGATGCTATACTACTTCGCCTCTTCCCATTCTCACTTTTGGGGAGAGCGAAGCAGTGGTTCTACGCCAATAAGGAGAAGAATACTACGTGGGCACTATATTCCACCAATTTCTTGGCGAAGTTCTTCCCCATGGGCAAGACAAATGCTCTTCGTGGGAAGATATCAAGCTTTCAAAGAACAACATGATGAGACTGTCCCGAAGCTTGGGAGCGCTTTCAGATTACATCCTCGAATGTCCTCATCATGGCATGGAGAATTGGCTACGCTTATGCGACATTCTACCATGGGCTCGAACAAGACGCGTGAGACGATGGATGCCGCCGGGAGGTGCATTCTTATCCCTCACTATTCCTCAAGCCACAGCTCTTGTGGAGAAGATGGCATCCAACCAAGGTTGGAGTGAAGAAAGAACTAAGACCCGCAAGAGAGGTGGAGGAATGCACCAGTGAAGGAGGTAGACATGCCGTTGTCGCCAAAATGGACTTCTAATGAAGAGGCTCGAGAGAGAGCCACGGAGAAGAAAGAAGTCATGCATATACATGATGCTCGCATGACATGTGAAGAGTGTGGAGAGACTGGGCATACAGGTGCCAACTGCCCAGAGCTGAAGGAGGATGTGAACTACCTCAAAAACAACAACAACAACAATTACTATCGTCCTCGCGGAATCAAGGTTGGATTCAACAGCGAGGCCTAACTACTCGTGCAATTATTCGTGCAACTATCAAGGTAACAACTCCTCCTACAATAATTACAACCAAAATTTAGCCTTTGAGAGAGTTAGTGCTTTGAATCAAGGCAAGTTGATGGACAACTTGTCCAAGAAGCCGGCATCAAATGACAAGGCCCTAGAGACCATCGGCAATAGAATGGATGGTTTTTCCAATGCCATCAAGAATCAGCTCGCTTCAACAAAATGCTAGAGACTCGTGTACAACAGCTTGCCAACTTTGCTCCCTCCGCCGGCCAAGGTAAACCGGGCAGACAACCGGAAGAGCTCGAAACCGCAAATCTTATTGATATATTCAATGTAGAAGATAGCCGGAGTAACCCATCGAAAGGGTCATGGATTGATTCAACTCGCCAATCAAGAAGGGTGATCCAGGGAGGCCGATCATTCCGATCTCCATTGGAAGTACCAACTTCAATGAGGCAATCTGGATTTCGGCGCAAGCATCAACATTATGCCAAGAGTGATATACGAGAAGCTATTCAGATGTCCCCTAGCATACACAACCATGTGCTTGCAGCTTGCAGATCAGTCACTCCGTGTTCCCTTGGGAATACTTGAAGACATATGTGTACGAGTGGGCAACTCGTATGTTCCTGCAGACTTCGTGGTAGTAGATACAGGCAGTGACAAAAGGTCCCCCATCATTCTGGGACGACCATTCTTGAACACTGCTGGAGCTATTATGTATGCCAACACTGCCAAGATCATCTTCAACATCAAGGGCAAGAGAGACCTTCTTCTTCAAGAACAGAGTGCTGCAGTTCCCAGCACACCCTCATCGCGTAACAATGAGAAGAAGAAGAATCCAGCTAAGAAGAACAAGACCAAGGATAAGAAGACCAAGAAGACGGAGACATGCAGTGAGGATGGTCACCGCAGTCCACAAGGAGCATGACCACTTACTCAGTCCCCACATCTGATCAAGAAGGATAACCCAGGTGTCCCAACCATTCAATGCTCCATCAACAGAAGCTCTTTCAATAAAGCTATCTGTGACACCGGATCGGGCATCAACATTATGGCCAAGATAACCTATGAATATCTATATGGCACTATGCCTTTGGGGCCCACCTATGCACAGCTATAGATGGCAGATTAGACATTCCGCTTCGTCGAAGGAGAAGTGAAGGATGCCCTCATCCAGATAGATGACCATTATGTCCGCACAGACTTCCTAGTCATCGATATGGGAGATGACTACGATCCTCCGATCATCCTAAGAAGACCATTCCTGAACACCACCAGAGCTATCATCTATATTGGGACAGGAGAGATCCATTTCCACTTTCCCACTGAGAAGGTACGCCGCTACTTCAAACAATAATTATATAATCACTGAGGAGCCCAAGAAGAACAGAGCAAGGAGAAGGCAGCGTACCGTCGCGCCGCGAACAAGAAGAACATCACTACGATGGATGGGATGACTATGAGGGAGAAGTGTCTAGATATGAAGATCGATACCCAGAAGAGAAGAACATTGTAGAAGAAGAAGAGGTGCTACCAGCAGAAGAAAAACAAGTGCTCCAAGAAGCTTCCTCCTCAAGGTCACCCTCTCCAACAAAGAAGGTGTGGAAGGTAAAAGCAAAATCAGAATCAATTCCTACACACGAGGCGACGTCATCCGAGGCGCCAGCCAATGCGCCCCTTGACAAATGAGCGAACATGACAAGTCCTGTTCGGAGGACTTAAAACCACCGAACGCCGCGCCAAGAGGTAACTTGGTATTTATCAAGATTACCTTTTCAAAGCATTGCATTTTTACCTTAGCATATTTAATTCCTTACTTGCATCTTAGTGCATCGTTGTGTTTTTATCTCTCGCATTAGAAAAGAAAATCAAGATGTTGTGCATTTGCATCTAGAAAATCTTTAAGCCCCATGTGGATAATCATTCACCGTGGTGGCACAAAAATAATTTCTCAAATATCTATCTTTTCCCGTCTCGCATTCCTTAAAAATAAAAAGATAAAAATATTTTCTTGTGATCCTATTAGAATAAGTTTAAGTCAAGAAAGTTCTAGACAACCAAGGCCTAGAGGTTTTATCACTAACGCTTAATTAGTTCCACAAGCTTTGTTGTCTATTTAAGCTTCACGTAACATCAAGGATCAAGAAGAGCTAACAGCGTAAGGACATCCAGGTCCCCTGTCGAGTGCTTTAGCCCGCAACATTCAAGTGTCTCCAACAAAGAACTATTTACGGCACTCCAGAGGACTAGAACATCTTCACCGCCTATCGAACATCAAGCGACTATGTCAACATCCAGCTTGGGGGAGGGCATCCCCCGTGTACCAAGCTAAGTGTTTCCAACTTATCTATTTGTGCCTTGTTAGAATGTGCTTTGTTAAAACAACTAAAAAGATGCATAACCATAGAAACCCAGAAAGATTTCTTTATTTATCTTTTTTTTTACTTTTGGAGAGCTCTTGCAATCTGTCTTAAAAATGAAGTCCCTAGAATAAACTCTACATGGAGATGATGAATAGTTGCTCTGCCGTAACCTTTCAAGTACCTAGTTTTCAACCTTGCACTCTCCCGAGTTTTGGACACAACTGTTTAGATTTGAGATTTGCTCGAACCCGAATCTTGTGGGTAGCAAACACTTGATCTAAGTCTAGGTAGTTGACGGGTATGATATGGGAAGGTTTTGAGCTGCTTTCCATCTTGTTCCTAGAGATACTAGAGTTCAAGAATTTATCTCGTGAAAATATTAAATTCCTGCATGATGAGTTCCTTTATGATGAGAGTTCAAATTCCTACCACGGCCATATATTCATGCTTACTAGATTAGAAAAACCCATCTATTTATATAGATCATTTTGTAGGCTTGAGTGTAGTCTTTATAGGCATTGAGTGTGGTTATGCTGTGGACACATAAGGAATCAGTCATGCAGTTAAAGTCAATACTATGTGCTCTCCATCCATTGATCTATGCTACTTCCATCCTCAGAAGCATGCACCCATTTTATAAATACTACATTCATTCTGTGCTACTTCTGTCCTTAGAGGTACCACCCACATATAGATCCATATCCACCACATATTGTGCTGTCTCTACCCTGGAGATACGCACCTATGCTGCTCCTACCCTGGGAGTAC
Source organism: Themeda triandra (assembly GCA_018135685.1). Taxonomy (NCBI): domain Eukaryota; kingdom Viridiplantae; phylum Streptophyta; class Magnoliopsida; order Poales; family Poaceae; genus Themeda; species Themeda triandra. Next base: position 56,783 of record JAENPR010000621.1, on the reverse strand, counting down.
GCATTTCCCCATTTGATGTGCTGTCTCTACCCTGGAGGTACGCACTTATGCTGCTCCTACCTTGGGAGTATGCATCCATCCATCCATTCATCCACATATACATACACCATTCATTTCACTTCATCCAGAAAAGGTTCTACTCCTATCCTGGGAGTGAACATCTAGAAATAATCATCGCCATCCCATTCGCCTACATAAAAGCTCCAGTCATTATTAGTTCAAGCTAAACACTCCCCGTTGCTAAAGTTTCATTTTCAGAGGACTGGTTGCTCTAAAAAAAAGGGAGAAAAGAAAAGAAAAAAAAAAGAGAGAGAGAAAGAAAGAAAGAGTAGCCAAGTCCTTCCTTTCAAGAAGTTTCAAGGTTTCGAATAGAGGAGTTATATTATCCTCAAAGGAGCAAGTGTAGAAGTAGATGTTCACCAAGTGATCACCCCTTATAATCATTTCCTTACCATCATCATCCTATCATCCATTCCATTCCCTCATTCACATGCACATATGACTTTATTATTATTTTAGTTCCTGTTGGATCCATGGTTTAACTGTAAAATATATGCAAGTGAGTTTGAGTGTCTCCCCACCTATGAGCTCCACATAAGCCTATTAGAATGTAGGGTGAGAGAGAGAAGGCACTTTCCACTATGCCTTAGTTCCGCAAATACCACATATTCTGAGAGAAGAGAGAAGGCATACACTACTCATGCCTTGGAGAGGATCCGAAATACCACAAATGAGAGACTTGAAAGGTTCATACAAGGAACTCGAGTTTTATTTCAAAACTTTGCAAAAACTCCGGAATAATAGTTGATCAAAGAGCGAGAAACATGGCGCTTGACTTGACCATTCTATCTTTCAACTACTCAAGACCCAAGTGACGGTTACAAGCCCCATGGTGAAAGGTAATATGAGTAAGTTTTGAGTCAGAATAGTTCACTCTAATCCGGAGGAGAGTTCTTGTTTGAACGCATGTATACTTGTGAGGAGTGAAAGCATTGTAGCAACTCCTGATCCATCACTGAGTCTATCTTTGCTCAGGGACGAGCAAAAGGTAAGCTTGGGGGAGTTTGTTGACGGTGATTAAGTATCAATTTTATATCATCAACGCAGCAAGAGAAAGAACCAAAATGAGTTCACCTATTAGATATAGGGGTTACACTCGATGTAATTCCACGAGTTTTGGTGATTGTCTATTTCTCGCGGGGGGTTATCGTGAAAGAACATAATGAAGGCCCACATGTCGGGATTACATAGAGATAAAGACCGAATGGGTAAAAAGAATACTCTAGAAGACTCGGAAGGCAACCCCTAGGAAGCCGGGCCCCACTGCGCAGCCGGGGCGGCCGACCATGCCCTAGAGGCGGCCGCCTCTCCACCTCAACCAATGAGGTGGAGTCTCGTGGATCCCGCCTCCACCGCCTTTGAGGATGAATAATAATCGTCCATTTAGGTCGGTTTGATCCGAGGGCCGTGGTGCATCCTAGAGGGCTATATATTCGAGCCCCGACCCCGGGTGAAACCCTAATTCATTCTAGAATTTCATTCAAGAGTTCATTCTCTCATCCGAAGAATTCGGAGAGAGCCGAGCCACCATCTCAATTAGAGCTCCATAGTTTAGTAGCATAGCTACATAGGAATAGATCTAGAGGGAATCAAGCCTAGCTTGGAGTCCGGATCTATCGGAGTTCTTGGTAATTCCCCTCTACATTCTTGTAATATTCATCATTGTTCGTGATACTATGAATAGTACTTTATTCTATTCTATTATATCGAATTGACTTTGCTCTATTTGATTATGTTCTCAATTATATCGTTCTTAGTTTACTTTGATTATATGTTTAGCATAGTTGGACTAGAATTATGTTTATGCATAGGATCGTATAGCGCTTGCTCATTAGATCGATGGGTGAGTGGTAAATATTGTTTAGGCGTGGTGCCTAGACCGTATTTATCTCGCGATTGCACCCTATATTCCGGATCGTGAGGTAGATCGCGGGAGTGACAATCTGTTGAGTCCTTTGTAGCCCTTCTCCCGAGTATAGGTCTAGCGAACAACCCTATTACATTGAAGTCATTGCTATGTCTCTAGTCTTCTCTCGGTAATATCACTATGCATAGATGTAACCTTTTCCCGCCATGATTGCTAGATGTTCTTGCACTAATCATTGTATGCTTTGACTTTATAGTTAGAATAACATCGGATTATACCCTAGATCGTCCTAGTCCATGCTAGTGTTATAAGCTTAGAGTGCTAAGTTGAGATGGTTACTATCATTTTATGTGGCTAAATGCTCTCATTTATCTTATGTCAATTATCATTCATTCCTATATTTTATGTGACACTTACCCCGTATGAGATGATCGATACGAGACAAGGTTAAGCTCTCCATTATCGCATGTGCATTGCTCATCACTCATTATCCGGTGCATTCCCTTCCCAAAGGTAAAATTATAAATAACGATACCTGGATTACTCCTGGTAAAAATGTTACGATGATATTTTCTCAGGCGCTTGAACCCTCCTTATTTCAGTTGCACTTAATAAACATCAACAAGCATTTTTGGCGCCGTTGCCGGGAAGGTTGAAAGCCAATGGATAATGAGCAAAGATTGCACTAGATAATGAGATTGAGCGTCTTTTCCATTCTCTACTCATACAAATTTACCCTTGTCTTTCGTTTATTTTATATCTTATGCGAGGTAATGTATGAAAAAGACAATTCTTCCGATAATTATATTGACAATCCGAAGCTTTATTCGGGAAGGCGAAGCAAGTTGAAGAAGACCAATCAATCATCATCATCAACTCAACTTGAAGGTTTGTCGGAAGCGTAAAGTCAATCCTTCATTCGAGACTTGACACCAGCATTTGAAGCCATGGCGAACAAGTCACTCCGTGAGTTCTCGGCCCCCTACGGACAACATTCGTATCTTGGACCGTTGCGGACATCGACAGAGCTTTTGAGCTCAAGCCTGCACTGATCAACATGGTGCAAGCAAGCCAGTTCTGTGGGAAGGCCCATGAAGATGCTAGTGCTCATCTCCAACACTTCCTGGAGATTTGTAGCACATTCACTATCAAGGATGTCCCCAGAGATGCTATACTACTTCGCCTCTTCCCATTCTCACTTTTGGGGAGAGCGAAGCAGTGGTTCTACGCCAATAAGGAGAAGAATACTACGTGGGCACTATATTCCACCAATTTCTTGGCGAAGTTCTTCCCCATGGGCAAGACAAATGCTCTTCGTGGGAAGATATCAAGCTTTCAGCAACAACATGATGAGACTGTCCCAGAAGCTTGGGAGCGCTTTCAGCATTACATCCTCGAATGTCCTCATCATGGCATGGAGAATTGGCTGCTTATGCGAGACATTCTACCATGGGCTCAAAGAACAAGACGCGTGAGACGATGGATGCCGCTGCTGGAGGTGCATTCTTATCCCTCACTATTCCTCAAGCCACGGCTCTTGTGGAGAAGATGGCATCCAACCAAGGTTGGAGTGAAGAAAGAACTAAGCCCCGCAAGAGAGGTGGAGGAATGCACCCGACCGAAGGAGGTAGACATGCTGCTGCGCCAAAATGGACTTCTAATGAAGAGGCTCGATGAGAGAGCCACGGAGAAGAAAGAAGTCATGCATATACATGATGCTCGCATGACATGTGAAGAGTGTGGAGAGACCGGGCATACAAAGCCAACCGCCCGAGCCGAAGGAGGATGTGAACTACCTCAAAAACAACAACAACAACAATTACTATCGTCCTCGCAGAATCAAGGTTGGATTCAACGGCGGAGGCCTAACTACTCGTGCAATTATTCGTAACTATCAAGGTAACATGTGCTCCTCCTACAATAATTACAACCAGCCGCCTTTGAGAGAGTTAGTGTGAATCAAGGCAAGTTGATGGACAACTTGTCCAAGAAGCTGGCATCAAATGACAAGGCCCTAGAGACCATCAGCAATAGAATGGATGGTTTTTCCAATGCCATCAAGAATCAGCTCAGCTTCAACAAAATGCTAGAGACTCAGGTACAACAGCTTGCCAACTTTGCTCCCTCCGCCGGCCAAGGTAAACTGGCAGGACAACCGGAAGAGCTCGAAACTGCAAATCTTATTGATATATTCAATGTAGAAGATAGCTGGAGTAACCCATCGAAAGGGTCATGGATTGATTCAACTCTGCCAATCAAGAAGGGTGATCCAGGGAGGCCAGTCATTCCGATCTCCATTGGAAGTACCAACTTCAATGAGGCAATCTGTGATTTCGGCGCAAGCATCAACATTATGCCAAGAGTGATATACGAGAAGCTATTCAGATGTCCCCTAGCATACACAACCATGTGCTTGCAGCTTGCAGATCAGTCACTCCGTGTTCCCTTGGGAATACTTGAAGATATATGTGTACGAGTGGGCAACTCGTATGTTCCTGCAGACTTCGTGGTAGTAGATACAGGCAGTGACAAAAGGTCCCCCATCATTCTAGGACGACCATTCTTGAACACTGCTGGAGCTATTATGTATGCCAACACTGCCAAGATCATCTTCAATATCAAGGGCAAGAGAGAGACCTTCTTCTTCAAGAACAGAGTCTTTGCCGCTCCCAGCACACCCTCATCAGCAGAACAATGAGAAGAAGAAGAATCCAGCTAAGAAGAACAAGACCAAGGATAAGAAGACCAAGAAGACGGAGACAGTGAGGATGGTCACTGCAGTCCACAAGGAGCATGACCACTTACTCAGGTCCCCACGTCTGATCAAGAAGGATAACCCAGGTGTCCCAACCATTCAATGCTCCATCAACAGAAGCTCTTTCAATAAAGCTATCTGTGACACCGGATCGGGCATCAACATTATGGCCAAGATAACCTATGAATATCTATATGGCACTATGCCTTTGGGGCCCACCTATGCACAGCTATAGATGGCAGATTAGACATTCCGCTTCGTCGAAGGAGAAGTGAAGGATGTCCTCATCCAGATAGATGACCATTATGTCCGCACAGACTTCCTAGTCATCGATATGGGAGATGACTACGATCCTCCGATCATCCTAAGAAGACCATTCCCGAACACCACCGAGCTATCATCTATATTGGGACAGAGAGATCCATTTCCACTTTCCCACCGAGAAGGTACGCCGCTACTTCAAACAATAATTATATAATCACCGAGGAGCCCAAGAAGAACAGCAAGGAGAAGGCAGCGTACCCGTCGCGTAACAAGAAGAACATCACTATATGGATGGGATGACTATGAGGGAGAAGTGTCTAGATATGAAGATCGATACCCGAAGAGAAGAACATTGTAGAAGAAGAAGAGGTGCTACCAACGAAGAAAACAAGTGCTCCAAGAAGCTTCCTCCTCAAGGTCACCCTCTCCAACAAAGAAGGTGTGGAAGGTAAAAGCAAAATCGAATCAATTCCTACACACGAGGCGACGTCATCCGAGGCGCCGGCCAATGCGCCCCTTGACAAATGAGCGAACATGACAAGTCCTGTTCGGAGGACTTAAAACCACCGAACGCCGCGCCAAGAGGTAACTTGGTATTTATCAGCATTACCTTTTCAGCATCGCATTATTTTTACCTTAGCATATTTAATTCCTTACTTGCATCTTAGTGCATCGTTGTGTTTTTATCTCTCGCATTAGAAAAGAAAATCAAGATGTTGTGCATTTGCATCTAGAAAATCTTTAAGCCCCATGTGGATAATCATTCACTGTGGTGGCACAAAAATAATTTCTCAGCATATCTATCTTTCCCTGTCTGCATTCCTTAAAAATAAAAAGATAAAAATATTTTCTTGTGATCCTATTAGAATAAGTTTAAGTCAAGAAAGTTCTAGACAACCAAGGCCTAGAGGTTTTATCACTAACGCTTAATTAGTTCCACAAGCTTTGTTGTCTATTTAAGCTTCACAGAACATCAAGGATCAAGAAGAGCTAACAGGCAGAAGGACATCCAGTCCCCTGTCGGAGTGCTGCCCGCAACATTCAAGTGCTGTCTCCAACAGCAACTATTTACGGCACTCCAGGAGGACTAGAACATCTTCACTGCCTGTCGCCAACATCGCCAGACTATGTCAACATCCAGCCTTGGGGGAGGGCATCCCCCGTGTACCAAGCTAAGTGTTTCCAACTTATCTATTTGTGCCTTGTTAGAATGTGCTTTGTTAAAACAACTAAAAAGATGCATAACCATAGAAACCCAGAAAGATTTCTTTATTTATCTTTTTTTTTTACTTTTGGAGAGCTCTTGCAATCTGTCTTAAAAGAAGTCCCTAGAATAAACTCTACATGGAGATGATGAATAGTTGCTCTGCCGTAATTCCTTTCAAGTACCTAGTTTTCAACCTTGCACTCTCCCGAGTTTTGGACACAACTGTTTAGATTTGAGATTTGCTCAACCTCGAATCTTGTGGGTAGCAAACACTTGATCTAAGTCTAGGTAGTTGACGGGTATGATATGGGAAGGTTTTGAGCTCTTGTCCATCTTGTTCCTAGAGATACTAGAGTTCGGAGAATTTATCTCGTGAAAATATTAAATTCCTGCATGATGAGTTCCTTTATGATGAGAGTTCAAATTCCTACCACGGCCATATATTCATGCTTACTAGATTAGAAAAACCCATCTATTTATATAGATCATTTTGTAGGCTTGAGTGTAGTCTTTATAGGCATTGAGTGTGGTTATCTTGTGGACACATAAGGAATCGATCATGCAAAAGTTAAAGTCAATACTATGTGCTCTCCATCCATTGATCTATGCTACTTCCGTCCTCGAAGCATGCACCCATTTTATAAATACTACATTCATTCTCCGTGCTACTTCGTCCTTAGAGGTACCACCCACATATAGATCCATATCCACCACATATTGTGCTTGTCTCTACCCGAGATACGCACCTATGCTTCTCCTACCCCGGGAGTACGCATTTTCCCATTTGATGTCTTGTCTCTACCACGGAGGTACGCACTTATGCTGCTCCTACCTTGGGAGTATGCATCCATCCATCCATTCATCCACATATACATACACCATTCATTTCACTTCATCCAGAAAAGGTTCTACTCCTATCCTGGGAGTGAACATCTAGAAATAATTATCGCCATCCCATTCGCCTACATAAAAGCTCCAGTCATTATTAGTTCAAGCTAAACACTCCCCGTTGCTAAAGTTTCATTTTCAGAGGACTGGTTGCTCTAAAAAAAAGGGAGAAAAGAAAAGAAAAAAAAAGAGAGAGAAAGAAAGAAAGAGTAGCCAAGTCCTTCCTTTCAAGAAGTTTCAAGGTTTCTGAATAGAGGGAGTTATATTATCCTCAAAGGATCAAGTGTAGAAGTAGATGTTCACCAAGTGATCACCCCTTATAATCATTTCCTTACCATCATCATCCTATCATCCATTCCATTCCCTCATTCACATGCACATATGACTTTATTATTATTTTAGTTCCTATTGGATCCATGGTTTAACCTGTAAAATATATGCAAGTGAGTTTGAGTGTCTCCCCACCTATGAGCTCCACATAAGCCTATTAGAATGTAGGGTGAGAGAGAGAAGGCACTTTCCACTATGCCTTAGTTCCACAAATACCACATATTTTAAGAGAAGAGAGAAGGCATACACTACTCATGCCTTGGAGAGGATCCGTAAATACCACAAATGAGAGACCCGAAAGGTTCATACAAGGAACTCGAGTTTTATTTCAAAACTTTGCAAAAACTCCGGAATAATAGTTGATCAAAGAGCGAGAAACATGGCGCTTGACTTGACCATTCTATCTTTCAACTACTCAAGACCCAAGTGACGGTTACAAGCCCCATGGTGAAAGGTAATATGAGTAAGTTTTGAGTCAGAATAGTTCACTCTAATCCGGAGGAGAGTTCTTGTTTGAACGCATGTATACTTGTGAGGAGTGAAAGCATTGTAGCAACTCCTGATCCATCACTGAGTCTATCTTTGCTCAGGGACGAGCAAAAGGTAAGCTTGGGGAGTTTGTTGACGGTGATTAAGTATCAATTTTATATCATCAACGCAAAAGAGAAAGAACCAAAATGAGTTCACCTATTAGATATAGGGGTTACACTCGACGAATTCCACGAGTTTTGGTGATTGTCTATTTCTCGCAGGGGTTATCGTGAAAGAACATAATGAAGGCCCACATGTCGGGATTACATAGAGATAAAGACCGAATGGGTAAAAAGAATACTCTAGAAGACTCGGAAGGCAACCCCGGAAGCCGGGCCCCACCCGCAGCCTCCGGGCGGCCGACTCTGCCCTAGAGGCGGCCGCCTCTCCACCTCAACCAATGAGGTGGAGTCTCGTGGATCCCCGTTCCACCGCCTTTGAGGATGAATAATAATCGTCCATTTAGGTCGGTTTGATCCGAGGGCTGTGGTGCATCCTAGAGGGCTATATATTCAGAGCCCCTGACCCTGGGTGAAACCCTAATTCATTCTAGAATTTCATTCAAGAGTTCATTCTCTCATCTGAAGAATTCAGAGAAGCCAGAGCCACCATCTCAATTAGAGCTCCATAGTTTAGTAGCATAGCTACATAGGAATAGATCTAGAGGGAATCAAGCCTAGCTTGGAGTCCGGATCTATCGGAGTTCTTGGTAATTCCCCTCTACATTCTTGTAATATTCATCATTGTTCGTGATACTATGAATAGTACTTTATTCTATTCTATTATATCGAAATTGACTTTGCTCTATTTGATTATGTTCTCAATTATATCGTTCTTAGTTTACTTTGATTATATGTTTAGCATAGTTGGACTAGAATTATGTTTATGCATAGGATCGTATAGCGCTTGCTCATTAGATCGATGGGTGAGTGGTAAATATTGTTTAGGCGTGGTGCCTAGACCGTATTTATCTGCGATTGCACCCTATATTCCGGATCGTGAGGTAGATCGCGGGAGTGACAGTCCTGTTGAGTCCTTTGTAGCCCTTCTCCCGAGTATAGGTCTAGCAGAATACCCCTATTACATTGAAGTCATTGCTATGTCTCTAGTCTTCTCTGGTAATATCACTATGTATAGATGTAACCTTTTCCCGCCATGATTGCTAGATGTTCTTGCACTAATCATTGTATGCTTTGACTTTATAGTTAGAATAACATCGGATTATACCCTAGATCGTCCTAGTCCATGCTAGTGTTATAAGCTTAGAGTGCTAAGTTGAGATGGTTACTATCATTTTATGTGGCTAAATGCTCTCATTTATCTTATGTCAATTATCATTCATTCCTATATTTTATGTGACACTTACCCCGTATGAGATGATCGATACGGACAAGGTTAAGCTCTCCATTATCGCATGTGCATTGCTCATCACTCATTATCCGGTGCATTCCCTTCCCGATACTCTGTGGTAAAATTATAAATAACGATACCTGGATTACTCCACGGTAAAAATGCTACGATGATATTTTCCCAATGCGCTTGACATGGAACCCTCCTTATTTCAGACCATTGCACTTAATAAACATCAACAAATGGTACCCGGAGAATAGAAACAAAAAGTATGAAAAAGAAAGAACGAGAGCCAAAATAAAAAAAAGAAGGAGCAAAGGGTAGAGCTCCCAAGAAAGAAAGAAAGAAGGCTCCCAAGAAAGAAAAGAAAGAAGGCCGAAAGAAACAAAACTAAAGGTTGTTCCCGCACACCCCGATGAAAAGAAGATCAAGGGCAAGGCTCCGGCCCAAGAAAGAGTGGAACCCAAGGAAAGATCAATTCCACTCAAAACCTCTGGGGCACCAAAATTGGTCCCTAAGGAGGAGATGAAGGTGTTGAAGGTGGAGAAAACGCAAACACCTCCAAAAGAGGACGATCAACCACCATCCTCACCAATTGTCACCACACCACTAGGGACAAAAATGGTGTGGAGGCCCAAGCAGGCATCCCCGTCTACTTCTCCTGAGACGGATGCCTCATCATCAAGCTCAAATTGAGCAGGAGAAAAGTCTCGCTTTGCGGACTATAAACTGTGAGCCCTGACCGACAGGACAATCGGTAAGTTATCTTTTTATAAGTATTTCATTTTATTTATGCTTACATAGTCTATCAAATAAAGTTCTATCTTGCTACCCCTGTTCCCGCTTAGTTTGATGTTTTGGAACATGTTTAAGCTTAGCATGTTCCATAGACCTGTAGCTTGAGCATGGTGCTTAGGTTGCTAGTTTACCTTGGTCAACTTGTTGATCATTGAAACAGATCGCTAGTAGGAATATTGGTAGTATGCTATGAGCTAACCCTTGCAGGATGGTCCTCAATCATAAGGAAGTCCTGACGACAGACTCAAAATAAAATAAAATAATTTGCTACCTCAACATAAAAAGGGACCCCGTTTCCAAGCAAGCTTGGGGGAGGACCCCCAATAAGAGGTATGTACCTTGCTAACACTTACGCATATAAAAAAAATAATATGCTTCATCATTCCCTATACATATGCGTCATAGAAATATTTGATTCTACCCTTGTTGAAATGATGAAAAGTTGCTCTGTCTCATGACTCGCTTGTACCTTGTTTATAATCAGGCTTTCTCTAAAGTTTGAGTTTGTTGGCTAAAATGTCTCATCCTTAAAGACTTGAGCTTAGTGGGTTGCATAGGCTAGATCTTGTCTAAGTTATTGCCAGGTATGATATAGTGCCACGAGCAACGCTATGACTCTGTCCTGAGTGAAAACCTGACTTTCGGAGTTTTATTTTCAAAATTATCAAAACAAAAGTTCCTCAGTGATTTTGAAACACCTACCAAGGCCATATGACGTAGCTGTGAATCTCATACAAAAACTAGTTGTCATATGCTGCTTGATCACTAGAAGTCTGTAACCTCCGCAAGATTATGGTCTTACACTCACGATTGAGATTCACTTGCACCCACCAAATAAATTTGCCAACCCGTACACTGCGAGTTGTGCAACCTAAGTTTTCATCCAATCCACCAAAAATGCCAACTCTTGACCCTAGAGTTGTGCACCTTCTTCAAATAAAACATGTCGACCCTTACACCGAGGATCACGCATCCATCATCCATCACAAAACTACTCCTCGCTTCTTCATCATGACTTCTTCCCGCCAAAATTCTTCATCGTACTCGAAAGAGAGTATTGGGCATTAGCATCTCTTGAAAAAAAAAAAAAAGTGCCAAGGGGCAGCAATAAATTTCCAAAGTAGATAAACGGGAATCACAGTTAGTCTCCCGTTCAAAAAAAAAGAGAGAAAATAGAAGAAGAGAAAGAAAGAAAAGAAAGATCTTAGTTTTACCATTTCCAAGCCCATATTCTCTCAAAATTCCCTTCCACCAATAAAAAGGAGTCATGATGCCTGGAGTACCAAAAACATTTAGAGATAGGAATCATTCACCCTCACACACTTGCACAAATCTCAATCAAAGTGTATAGTCTTAATCTTCAGACGGTTCGTTCCTTGACTTCACCAACTCTATGTGATCCAAGCATAACCACCTTTCATACCTACCCAAAACTCCACTCTCAGCCATAGTAGTAAGTTAGAAAGAAAGGCAAAAGCACAATGCCTTTGGTGAGGTACAAACACTTTTGAGCGATTGAGAGAATCATTCGAGGAACTTGAGTTTCTTTACAAAACTTTCAAAACCTCCGGAGACTTGGTTGATCTTGGGTAGATGATAAGCAACGCTTGTGAATATGTTCTATCTTGCAATTTCCCAAGACTTGAGAAAGCTGGAAAGCCCCACTTGTCTTGAGATAATAACAAGGTGAGCAGTCATGCCGATTTATTCAAATTGTGGTAGAAATCCTGCTTATATGCTTGGTACATTTGACTCATGATCGGCATAGTAGCAACTCCTGATCAACAAACTAAGGCTGAGCTTTGCTCGGGACGAGCAAAGGGTAAGCTTGGGGGATCTTGTTGGCGGTCCTTATCGATGATTTTATACCACCAATTAGACATGAAAAAGGGTGAATTATATATTCCTATACGTATATACATGTGCAACTAACCCAAATCCACGTGCACTAGGAAATATACTAATATAGCAGGAATCATATAAAAGTGCAGGGATTAAGTACCAAAAAGGCGCTTTCTGGAAAGCGCCAAACCAACCCAAAGTGGAGAAGGGCCACCTCGGGACCAGAATGGGCCGAAACACCAAACCAACACGGCCCAGGCCCACTCGACAACCGACCACCCGAAGTCGGTCAGGGGACGGCGGCACCCTGGCGCGGCCACGCCAGGGGCGCTCGCGCCACCCCGACCGACGGGGGCCGGCCGGCCGGAGGCGGTACATTCAATGCCGGGGAGGTCGGTGCGTGGTGTTCCTTCCATTTTAGGCTCAAACCGACCTCCACCAAGATATAAAAGGGGAGAAGAATTGGTTTTACAAGACACACATTCATTTGGTCTCTCTCTCCCTCACCTCCACTTGTTCCTTAGCTTAGAGCTAGTAGTGTTGGAGCTAGGAAAGCTACCAAGGAGAGCTTGTCTCCTAGGAAGAAGAGATACATCTTGGTAATCATCTATGGAGTGTTCTTCCTTATTCAAGTTCTTATACTTTATATATTGCTTAGTGTATGAACTAGAGCATAGTCTTGATCATGTTCATGTTGATACATATGAACTAGAGCATAGTTCATATGATCATTTCATAGCATGTTCATCCCTGTTCTTCATCATTCATATGTTCTATAGAATTAGAGTCCACGATGAGAATGAAGTAACGGTTCGATGTTCTTTCGGGTTTGCCTATGTTCTAGCTCGTCCATCCGTAGGGTGGGAGTCCTGGGGGAGCATAGGTAGTTCTCTAGTGTGCGGGCGTGGTGTCTGGATACGAGAGGGCCTTCGAATATGATGGCATGCCACGGTTGAGGGGTAGGCGGCAGGTGGTGACAGCCCTGTCCGTCCCTCGTAATCCCCCACGTCCGCATGTCGTGTAGGATTTCGTAAATGCCTCTATCGGGCCGGGACAGGTGCGGGGTCTCCTGTTACTCTAGGCTCTGACTTGTCTCTAGTCCTGTATAACATGTGACTTAACTGTTCTATGCTTAGCTGTATACGACCAACCAGCTCCAGTAGATTTATTCTTTATTCTTTCCATTTCTTTTATTCCTTATTTCTCTTTATCCTTGAGTGAAGGCCAAGTGTGTGTCCACTATCCTCAAATTACCGTTTATCTTACCCCTGCATAGCACTAAGGCTTATTTCAATGATATGAAGTACCATATCCATGTGCTAGAGGTATTTTACACCATGCCTTCCTTTGGGAAAATATAAATAACGATACCCTGACATACTTCCGGGTGAAATGCTACAATGATAGATCCGTGCGCTTGCGGATAATATCTTTAGAACACGACTATCACCTGGCGTTTCTTGGCGTGACCACAGGGATGTAACAATTCTAGTGATTGCGTTAAAAAAATGCCAACAAGCTCTTTAAGAAGATGAATGCGTTAACAAGTATCCTATGATATAGGAGACTATAGAATCAATTGCCTCTTAGCAATAACGAGCAACTACAGCCCCATATGAGAGAAGTATGAAGTCTATAGTAGTGAAATTCAAATGGAGGGTAATCCCACCTCTTTTGAAGAAGCCATGGAAGCACTCGCTTGTCTAAATGGCAATGAGTTAAGGATGTTGAAATGAAATCGAACATTACCAACGATGTTTGGGACTCATAAGTAATTCCTAATGGAGCCAAAACAGTAGACCGTAATGGGTTTACAAGAAAAAATATGTGACTCCAAAGGGAATATGTAAAAATGTATAACGCGACTTGAATCGAAAGTAATGACTGCATTCCCCATGAGATGTTATGATGAAAGTAATGACGACATTCCCCATGAGATGGGTCGCCCGCCACGCCCCACCTGCCTCCCTAGTCCGATCGAGAGGGATGCATGTAAGCGATGGGGAGCTCCACCAGTGTCTTCTTCCCCGACCATCGCTGCCCGTGTGCAGACTTCATCGAGGAAGCTACGATGGCCGGTTTTGACGGTCGATAAGTGTCAATTTTTACCATCAACTAAGCATGAGAAAGGACTTAAACATAATTACCTTCTAGATATAGGGCTTACACTAATAGAATTCCACGAGTTTTGGTGAATGTCTGTTTCTACGGGTGTCACCAAAATACCCAAGGAAGGCCCACATGTCGGGTTTACATAGAGATAATCGGGAACCGACCAAAATTTCCGTCGGGAAGGTTCAAGAAGGCTCTGGACCAAACAGGAGCCCGAAACCGGCTCGGTGACGGGGCGGCCGCCCCGGGCATGAAGTCGGCCGCCTCGTGACTTCAACCAATCAGAACGAGTCTCGCGGATCCCTATTCCACCGCCTTTGAGGATGAATAATAATCGTCCATTTAGGTCGGTTTGATCCGAGGGCTGTGGTGCATCCTAGAGGGCTATATAAACAGGGCCCCTGGCCCCTGGAGGAGGCATCCCTTAAACCCTAATTCATTATCTCCCAGCGGGATCAGAGTTGTAGAGGCGTCCCTTGAATGGATGACTTCTCTTCTCTAGAGAATTAGAGCTAGATATTCCAATGTAGTAGATTAGATCTAGATGAGAGTTAGGGAGAGAGGAGCTGCGCTCCGGTTCTGGAGAAGTCTTCAGAGATTTGGTATGTCTTTGTATCTACTCTTTGTAAGACTTATGCTTTAATATATTTATCTTCTCTATTTACTTTTATGCCTATCTTGTGATTGCTAGTATAGTTGTTATGCTTTAGTATGGGATCTTCGCTCGCATCGAGTGCTCTAGTTATCTATAGTGATTCGAGTAGTAATCGATAGTGTAGGCATGGTGTCTAGACTATAGGTTACCTCGAGGTTGCGCCCTATTCTCGGTTGTGTGGTAGTTATGGGAGGTGACAGCCCCGTCCACACCGAATTGAGTAGGTTCTTAAATTAGTAGGACCGTAGTCACGTCGGTAGAGTTATCCTTTGTGGTGCTTTCCCGTCTAGTGATGTCCCGAAGTGCTATTGTATGATTGCTATATCTATCCATCCCCGTTATCACGTAAACTAGAGTAATAGAGAAGTATTTAAGAACCTTAATCTCTCCCGTTGTCCTCTCACTCTAGCTAGCTACTCATTTATTATAGAATTCTCATGTGTGCTTTATTATATTACCTTATAGATATCATTTACCCCCGCTTTAGTCTAGTTGGTTTACTACGTTAGTAGATACATGATGGTGAGTTATCAGATTCTTTAACCCTTGCTTCCCTGTGGTAAAATATAAATAACGATACCTGGTTTACTCCCGGTAAAATGCTACAATGGTATGTTTTGTGCGCTTGCGGAATCCTTTATATTTTAGTTGCACTTAATTTATACCAACAAGCATTTTTGGCACCGTTGCCGGGGAAGCAATCGGTGTTAAGTTTTTGATAATGATCTTGATGTCTGCTAATTTAGTGCATCACTAGCTTTAGTAGGATTACCCCTTGTTCTGTTGAGTTGTGGAATAGACAGGACAAAAGATGTCGTTTCGACCTTCCGACAAGTTTCCACAAGACAATGAAGAGCCCAGGGTCCCTCAACATTCAACATTCAACGGAACCCCGCCACCTCTCGGGTTTGCGTATACATTTATATTTTCTAACCATGTGTAGATTGGGGAAAAGGTCGTCGTCACAGGAATTCAAATCACATCTCAAGTGATGAACATAGATGCTGCACCACTCACAAATTTCATCATGTGAGTCATGGTAAGTATGATCGAAAGGTGAGATTGTCTTGCTCACGGACTCTAAAATTGATGAGTAGTTATCTTTTAAATTTTTTCACCCCACTGCATGTTTACTTTTAACAATTCATGCATTCACTCCGTTTAGCCTATTTATGTTTGCTCTTCCATTGCATGTTTAGTTCCTTGCATTCATCCATGCCATTTGCATCTAAAAAAAACAAATCCTCACCATGACCATACGCTTTCATCTTCACTTGAGTAAATCTTTGCAGTGCTTTTTATGCTACCACTATTTACTATAGTATGTTTTGGTTTGGAAGTATTTCCAAGGGTATTTCCAAAGGCTTTTTAAATTAAGCGTGGTGCTTAGGTTAAATTGTCTTCCTTAACCCAATTAAGACATGGAGTCTAGTTTGATTATTGAGTTAAAATATGTTTTAGTAGATACTGGTTATTTTGTTGGACTAACCCCTCGAACACTCACAAATCCAATTCGGGTAAGTCAAGAGATGAACTCACTTCGGAGATGAAGCAAGGCATATGATGAACTCCAACAACTTTGCACAAAAGACACAGTTCATTCATCATCCAAGGAAGAATTGTAAGTATTAAATATCATTCACATTGTCTTTTGTTGCAAGTTACCTTTGCCTTGAACCATGTTAGAGTGCCATAAAAAAGTTGCTAGAAAACATGATAAATAAATACTATGCTAAGGTAACTCAAAAACCATCTCGTTGTTAGCATAAATGAAATTAAAATAGGTAGTGGATAATACCCCCTAGTTTGAATCTATTGCAATCCTTCGGGTATGTGTCCACTAACATTTTGTAGGAAAGAATCTACGACGTGCCTATCCATGGTTTGTCACGAACACTGCCAAATCACCACTTCGATGATGGAACAAAGAAGACAAGAGTGCCACAAGAAGGATCAACATCTTGAACTCACTCAAAGAAGTGGATCAAAGCGACAAGCTATGAGCAACCTTGTGGACATCATAGCATTGAGCCCAAAACTCGAGCTAGGATGCCAATGAGAAGCAGGGTGCAACTCATCCCATTCTAGCCATTCAAAGACCTGCTCTCATTGTTCCTGAAGAGTGAAGACACCATCTTGCACATCGGCAGCAATGACAAGGATGGAATGATAAGCATGCATCCTTGTGTCAACCAATCACCAATCAAGGGTTGACCACCGACCAAGCCTTGAAGGACCATGACTATGGTTGCAAGATGATGTCCCTAAACCATTAGAGATGAAGCACGCATACAAATACTAAAGATGCTCCTTCCTTGATCATCAAGACGGATGGCGTACAACTCTTCGCCATGCCGCTAGAAGACAAAGACCATCAAGGAAGAACTCGAGTCTACATCTCCAATGAATATCAATGCGTCAACCATGACTCAGTGAAAATCAAGAATGGTTGATGAAAGAAGATCATGCAACTGTCTGTACGCTCATCCTGGATTGGACAGTACAAACAAAAGTAGAATGCAAAGGAGAGATCTTTGCTCAATGGACCTATAATAAAAATCCCTCTCAGACAAATGAAGGCTTAAGAACAGAGGACAAACAATGTCTAGGGACATAGGAGTACAACACACTCTGAGGGATGAACACTCATATTTGGTTTCACGTGGCGAGCGACAACAAGGTCAAGCTTGGGGAAGGAAGGCCGATGACTCTTCAAACAATGATCCAGCAATGTTCTTCCTCTTTTCAAGCCCCCGTCACTCTGGCACGCTGAGAAGAAACAATGAGTAGAGCACAAGGTCTAGACATAATAAAAGAAGAAGAAAAGGAAGGAGTGCAAATCTAGAAGACAAGATGCTCATGAACAAGTCATGGAGAGAGGTCAACTGAGCAAAGCAAACTCGAAGAAGAAGTAAAGGACCCCTAGAAGCATCTACTCTTCATCATAAGGTCTCTACCATCGGGATCAAATGATGCACCGAAGGAGTGAACATGACAAGAAGTCCTGTTCGGAGGACTTAAATCACCGAACCCTCGCCAAGGAGGTAACTTGGTATTTATCAGCATTTCCCTTTTTCAGCATTGCATTTTCCTTTAAGCATATTTATTCTCCTTGCATGCATCTTAATTGCATCTTCGCTTTACTATCTCTGCATTAGAAAAAGAAAATAAAGATGTTGTGCATTTGCATCCAGAAAACTACTAAGCCCCATGTGAATAATCATTCATTGTGGTGGCATAAAAATAATTTTTCAAAGATATCTATTTTCTCTGTCTCGCATTCCTTTATTATAAAAAAGATAAAAATATTTCTTGTGATCCCGTTATAAGACATTTGAGTTAAAGCAATTCTAGACAATCAAGGCTTAGAGGTTTTTATCACTAACGCCTAATCGTTCCACAAGCTTTGTTGTCTATTTGAGCTTCATAGAACATAAAGGATCAAGAAGAGCTACAGACAAAAGGATGCCCAGTCTCCTGTCGAAGTGCTGCCCTCAACAGCAACTATCCATGACACTCCAGAAAGACTAGAATGTCTTCATTACACATCGGCAACATCGCAGACTATGTCAACATCCGGCTTGGGGGAGAGCATCCCCGTGTACCAAGCGAAGTGTTTTCATCTTATCTATTTATGCTTTGTTAGAGTGTGTTTTGTTAAAACAACTAAAAAAGATGTTTAACCATAGAAACCCAGAAAGATTTCTTTACTTATCTTTTTCTACTTTTGGAGAGCTCTTGCAATCTGTCTTTAAGTTACTCCCTATAATAAACTCTACATGGAGATGATGAATAGTTGCTCTGCCGTAATTCCTTTCAAGTACCTAGTTTTCAACCTTGCACTCTCCCGAGTTTTGGACACAACTTGTTTAGATTTGAGATTTGCTCGAACCTGAATCTTGTGGGTAGCAAACACTTGATCTAAGTCTAGGTGGTTGACGGGTATGATATGGGAAGGTTTTGAGCTCTTGTCCATCTTGTTCCTAGAGATACTAGAGTTCGAGAATTTATCTTTGAAAATCTTAAATTGTTGCATGATGAGTTCCTTTATGACGGAGTTCAAATTCCTACCACAACCATATATTCATGCTTACTAGATTAGGAAAACCCGGCTATTGATATAGATCATTTTGTAGGCATTGAGTGTAGTCTTTATAGGCATTGAGTGTAGTTATCTTGTGGACCCGTAAGGAATCGGTCATGCGCTTAAAGTCAATACTATGTGCTCTCCATCCATTGATCTATGCTACTTCTGTCCTCGAAGCATGCCCCATTTTATAAATACTACATTCATTACGTGCTACTTAAATCCCTAGAGGTACCACCCACATATAGATCCATATCCATCACATATTGTGCTATCTCTACCCTGGAGATACGCACCTATGCTGCTCCTACCCTAGGAGTATGCATTCCACCATATGATGTGATTGTCTCTACCCTGGAGACACGCACTCATGCTGCTCCTACTCTGGGAGTACGCATCCATCCATCCACATACATACACACCATTCATTCCGATCCATCCAGAAAATGTTCTACTCCTACACTGGGAGTGAACACCCAAAAATATTCGTTGCCATCCTATCCTGTTCCATTGTGCAATAAAGCTCCAGTTATTTCAGTTGATACTCCATATTGTTATTGCTATAGTTTTATTCGAAAGGATTGGTTGCTCAAAAAAAAAAAGAGAAAGAAAAAAAAAAAAAAAAAGGAAAAAAAGAGAGAGAAAAAAAAGAAAGAAAGAAAGAAAGTGAAAAAAAGGCAACCAAGTCCTCCTCTTCAAGAAGTTTCAAGGTTTCCGAATAAAGGGAGTCATATTATCCCCAAAGGAGTAAGTGTAGAAGTAGATGTTCACCAAGTGATCACCCCTCATAATCATTCCCTTATTATCATCATCCTATCATTCATTCCATTTCCTCATTCACATGCACATATGACTTTATTATTATTTTAGTTTCTTTTGGATCCATGGCTTAACTTGTGCAATATATGCAAGTGAGTTTGAGTGTCTCCCTACCTATGATCTCTACATAAGCCTATTAGAAAGTAGGGTGAGAGAGAGAAGGCACTTTCCACTATGCCTTAGTTCCATAAATACCACATATTCTCGAGAGAAAGAGAAGGCATACACTACTCATGCCTTGGAGAGGATCCATAAATACCATAAATGAGAGACCTGAAAGGTTCATACAAGGAACTCTGAGTTTTATTTTAAACCTTTGTGAAAACTCCGGAATAATAGTTGATCAAAGAGCGAGAAACATGGCGCTTGACTTGACCGTTCTATCTTTCAACTGCTCAAGACCCAAGTGACGGTTACAAGCCCCATGGTGGAAGGTAATATGAGTAAGTTTTGAGTCAGAATAGTTCACTCTAATTCGAAGGAGAGTTCTTGTTTGAACACATGTGTACTTTTGAGGCGTGAAAGCATTTTAGCAACTCCTGATCCACACTGAGTTTATCTTTGCTCAAGGACGAGCAAAAGGTAAGCTTGGGGGAGTTGTTGACGGTCGTTAAGTGTCAATTTTTACCGTCAACTAAACATGAGAAAGGACCTAAACATAATTACTTTCTAGATATAGGGCTTACACTAATGGAATTCCACGAGTTTTGGTGAATGTCCTGTTTTACTGCGGGGTGTCGGTGAAAATACCCAAGGAAGGCCCACATGTCGGGTTTACATAGAGATAATCGGGAACCGACCAAAATTCTGTAATCGGAAGGTTCGAGAAGGCTCGGACCAAACGGGAGCCCAACCGGCTCGGTGACGGGCGGCTGCCCGGGCATGAAGTCGGCCGCCCCGCAACTTTAGCCAATCAGCGTCAGCCTCGTGGATCCCTGTTCCACCGCCTTTGAGGATGAATAATAATCGTCCGTTTAGGTCGGTTTGATCCGAGGGCTGTGGTGCATCCTAGAGGGCTATATAAACAGGGCCCCTGGCCCCTGGGGGAGGCATCCCTTAAACCCTAATTCATTATCTCCCAGTGGGGTCAGAGTTGTAGAGGCGTCCCTTGAATGGATGACTTCTCTTCTCTAGAGAATTAGAGCTAGACATTCCAATGTAGTAGATTAGATCTAGATGAGAGTTAGGGAGAGCGGAGCTGCGCTCCGATTCTGGAGAAGTCTTCAGAGATTTGGTATGTCTTGTATCTACTCTTTGTAAGACTTATGCTTCAATACATTTATCTTCTCTATCTACTTTATGCCTTTCATATGTATGCTTAGTATAGTTATTACATCTTAGCATGGGATCTTCGCTCGTATTGAGTGCTCTAGTTATCATATGTAATTAGAGTAGTAATCGATAGTGTAGGCATGGTGTCTAGACTATAGGTTACCCGAGGTTGCGCCAATCCACGGATAGTTGTGGTAGCCCCGAGAGGTGACATGCTACGTCGGGCCTTCGTATTCCACCACGTTCGGGTTGGTGTTTCATAGAGCTTTCGGCAGCCTTCTCCCAACTACTCTTTACCCGGTCTTCTTCGAGAGTTGGAAAGGACCTCGCTTGCTCCAAAGTGCTATTGTGTGATCGCTATATCTAACCATTCCCTGTTATCCTAGAACCAAAGTATTAGAGAAGTAGTTAGGAACCTTGATCTCTCCCGTTGTCCTCTCACTTTAACTAGCTACTCATTTATCATAGAATTCTCATGTGTGCTTTATTCTTTATATTACCTTATATATATATCATTTACCCCTCGCTTTAGTCTAGTTGGTTTACTAAGTTAGTAGATACATGATGGTGAATTATCGATTCTTTAACCCTTGCTTCCCGTGGTAAAATATAAATAACGATACCTGGTTTACTCCCGGTAAAATGCTACAATGGTAAGTTCTGTGCGCTTGCGGAATCTTTCATATTTTAGTTGCACTTAATTTATACCAACATATACCAATCAACGATAGGGTGCATCCACTATTAAGCACTAGCCTAAGCACCTCGCCTAATCTAGTCTTAAGACTCCGGCTACCACGTAAGTAACCTCGGCCCCAGTTGGTAGTGAAACACACACAAAGGATCTAGAACCTAAACTAGTTCAGACTCTACACTAATGAGACTAAGACACAACACTACTACACTAGTATAGCAGTGCACTAAGTAAATACTGAAAGTAAAGTACTCAAAGTAAATACTTAATAAATAAAGCAAGACTATATTAATATAAGAAAAGTACTTCAAAAGTAAAGGTACAAGAGCTATACCAGATTCTCCGGAAGACGACTCCGAGACCCGAGCTTCGCTCGACTCGACTCTAACTCCCACTCCGCACTAGACTACACTACTCTTGATCTCCCAAGAGAACTTGAGCTTGAGAATACTATTGTGAACTACTTGGGGACACTTTACAATGAGGGACTAGGGGGTATTTATAGTGGAGGTGGAGTAGGGGTTACTCCAGCGCCACGTCAGCGATCCGTGTGCTCTCCGCCATGCGCCGTTGGATCAAACCGACCTTCCCACCGACTTGAATGGACGATGCTCAGTGTAGGACACGTGGGAGGCATGCAGGAAGGTGGTGGAAGCGAACCGACCTCAAGTGGGGCCCACCTGCAGGTCGGCCGACCAAGGGTTGGCCGACGGTGGGTCCCACCGGCCTTCTAGAAGGTCCAGTGGCGGTGGGAGCAATGCCAAGGTGTCCCGCCACCAAAGGGTGGTCGGCCGACTGGCATTGGACCTCCGGTCCACGTGGCGGCTTCCCCGGTGCTTTCCCGGCTTGTCACATGTAGTCTTGTCCGAAGTTGGGTTCACTTGATATCTTGCTTGCTTCTATGTGGATCCTTGGTCCAATGTACCAATCGGGTGGAATGTTGATGTGTGGCACATTCGGATCCAGGATCAGGTTCTCCTGTAGCTTCAGGGATCCTGCTTGGTGGTCAGATCCTGATGAGACCAGAATCAGGTCGGTAGACCTGGGTTTCGGTCTCACAGGGCCTATTTCCAGCTTTCCTGCATTTCACAGGCTAAGAGTACAAGTGGAACTTTATTAGTGATAAATATGCTCATGTGATGCTTATCTTCCTTCTATCGAGGACTGTTGACGGGTTTCTGAGTGTACCAAAATTGGCCTTTATTCCCGTCAACAAGATCCTCCAAGCTTAACCTTTGCTCGTCCCGAGCAAACGATCAAAACTTGGTTCGATTGGATCAGGTATCATAGTACTAAGTGCACAACAAAGAACTTCTCCTTGAATGGAAAATTTAGCAATGTTAACACACCCATATTACTCTAACACCCATGGGGCTTATGGCATTAACTCAGTCTTGGGATGTTGGAAGACAGAACAGTGTTAACTAGAGCATCCACTTTTCTCATTCTTTTAGCAAGTTTCACGCCAGAGGTTTTTGATAAGTTTTTCAAAAGAAGTCTTAATGTTCCTCAAATGGTTTCTCTCAAGTCACTTAAGTGGTGTATGAATCCTCACTAAGGCACATCATGTGTTTGCCTTTCAAAGACATCCTACCTCTAATAAGGCTTTATGTGGAGTTTAAGTAGGTATGTCAAGGAATAGCGTACTTGCAAGGCATATGTTGTCTTAGTTAAGAAAAATTGAAATCTTGGACCACAGCAGAGTCTTATCATACCCTTAGATCAAGATGTAAAATGGAATGGATGAATGTAATGGATGATGAGGTAATGAGGGAAAGGTGGATGTATGATGGATGAGGTTGCTCCTTTATTTTATGCTATCTCTCTTTCTACTTCTATTGAGACAAGGCTAGCTCTTTTCTTCTTTTCTCTCTTTTTTTTCATCATCATTTTTTTTAGATGCCTAGCCTTTATGAGATGTGTCTCACCTAACAAATGATAACTGAGAGAGAATCTCTAACTGTGGAGCATGGAGCAACCCATAGGATAAAAATGGTGAAGGTGCATACTTCCAGTGTAGAAGCAGCACAAGAATGGTGGTATGGATGATAATGCATGCTCCCAGTGTAGGAGTAGCATAATTATGATGGTGAGATGCGTACCCCAGGATAGGAGTAGCATAATTGATGGATGGTGAGATGCGTACTCCCAGGGTAGGAATAGCATGAATGGTGGTAGTAAGATGCGTACTCCCAGGGTAGGAGCAGCATGATTGCGTACTTCTGGATTAGAAGCAGCATATTTGGTGATGTGTGGATCTTGATCTTAGGGCCGTGACAAACCTCTAACAAAGGTTCTACAAGTCTTAACCAAACTCAATGCAAGCAAGTAGCTTATGTAGAAGGCTTTTGGATATATCAAGGTATATATATGGCCGTGGTAGGAATTTCAACACCATTGAGGAACAATTAAGTTTTTCATTCATTTTAAAAGGAAATCTCTGGCAATCATGCGTGCTTAGAACAACAGAGTAGGGCTCCTATCTTAACTATCTCTTATCTTACAACAACTTAGACTTTGTATTAGCACTTGCAACCCACTAAGTGATCAAGTTCATGATGGTTAAAGGTGCCAAGTAATCCGTACTTAGAGAAGTGCTAAGTTGTAAACAAGCACTAGAGAAACATTAACTAGCAATTTCATCATCATATCCATAGAAAGACTAGCACACATGAAGCATATATACAAAAGGGAAATAAAGCAAATAAATATTTTTGGGTTTTTGAATTTTTTAGATTTTTTTTAAATGCAAGAAAACAATAACTAAAATGCAATGAAACAAGAATTAAATGAGGAGGATTGGAAACATACCTTGGATGAACTTACCTTAGTGGGGGAGAGGATCTCCCCCAAGCTTGTCTCTTGTTCACTGTTGTGAGAACCACTCTTTCCACTGGTCCCAGCAGTGCCTGTCCTCCATGATGACGCCTTGGACCATGTCCAAGTTCTGTTGCATGATTTGCAACGTGGCTTGATTCTCGATGTGGAGGTTCTCCACTTCCTGGGTGAGTGCTTCGATCTCGGTCGGTGGCTGACGCCTCCCTCTGCGAGGGCGAGGGGTATGTGCCCAGGAAGGTGTCCTGGAATGAGGAGGTGCTTCCATGTGGGAAGAGCTCACCTCCTCTTCCTCAATGGGTGCAGCATGAGAGGGACCAGCTTGTTCCTGAGCAGCACGGGCTCGTGCTCTCGTCATTCTGTCCGTCCCTGCAGCAGGACAAGGTCTTCCCCTTCTGTCCAGGGTTAGTGATGAGACCTTATACAGCCAAAGTCTCTCATTGGGGAGAGGGATTTCAACTGTATCAGTCCCATATGTCATCTTAAGCGTACCTCTTGGACCTCTTTTAATTAGACCAACACGTATAAACATTTCTTCAAGAATAATTGGTCTTTCCGTAGGCATAAACTCATAAACATTCCCCTCAAGCACACCCAAAGATTCAAAGCAATTCTAGTTATGAATGAAGTAAAGCCTATGGCTGTTTCTTGAACAACGAGTTCTCCCAAAAGTGTACTAGCATTTTAACGGGGCAAACTTGATTTTATTAACCATGACATACATGAGTTGCATCTCTTTAAGACCTATTCTTGATAAATCAGTCCTATGAAAAAGAGTGATTGCAATCCAAAAGAACATAAACCTCAAGGTTGGATTATGAATTTGCTTAGGTTTAGGATCGGACCAATCGTTAGACACAGAGATTGATTTCCAAAAGACAGCAAGATTAAAATTTGCTAAAGCAACCTCTTCATCTAATATGCAATCATGATCAAAGCCTAGACCAACACTCAACTCATTCCAAGACAGGTTGTAGTCATTGTTAAACATGCGGAAACTAACACCCAAAGCATTTGATTTTAGCGAGCAAAGAAACTCTTGGGTGCGAAGCGTTATCCCACGCTCAGGAATTTGCCAAAATGAGGACCAACCAATAGTATTAAAAACTATGGCAAAGTCGGTGCTCATACCTGTTTTGTCGAGGAGCTCTTGGTCGAAGAGGGCGGAGTGCTGGAAACCGCAAGTGCGAAGAGCATAGAGCTTTCCTAACTCCTCATGGGTGACCATGAGGTTGTTAAGAGGCTCCATCATCCTACCCGGCATGATGGCAGGGACAAGTTGGTGCACTTGTTCTTCCTCCTCCCTCTCATGACCCCTACTTTCGGATTGGCGGGAGCTCGAGGACGAGCCATCACCCTTCTTCTTGCTAGACCTTCGGAAGGGGTTCTTCATCCTAACTAAGCTAGTGGGCAAACAAGACCAAGCTTTCTACTACACTACTAAGAGAGAAAGGGAAAATGTTTTTGGATTTTTGGGTTTATGACTACTACTACACTAAACTTGAGAAGGCTTGAAACACTCAGAGAGAAGAGAAGGCCAAGTGAGCTCGAGATGATTCTGCTGGTTGTGGTGTGGGATTGAGCTCACATTGGGGTGGTATTTATAGGGTTGAAAGGGCAAGGCCAACCCAGCCAAGGGGCTGGTCGGCCGACCACCACTTAGGGCCTTGTGCACTTGTGTCTCACTTTAGACAAGGAATCTTGCCTTGTGCTTGCAAAAAGTCAGGAAGATGGGCAGAATCACTGGTCGGCCGACCAGTGATCTGGCACCCCATCACTTTAGACATGTTTTGTCTGGTTGTCTGATAAAGGCAGTGGTGGTCCTGGTCCCAGATTCCTTCTGGTTGATTCGGATTCCTATGTCTAGTGTTTGGTGAAAGAGAAAATGAGAGGGCAAAAGTGGAGACAAGGATAAAGGTTGTCTCCAGACATGCAATGTTGTTCCCTATGCTTGCTTTAGTGTTGGGGTGTTCCCTAAAGCATTCTCATGCTTAAAGAAGCACCCTAAGCTAAAGTCATGAGCATTGAACCATCTCTCTTTGAATTCTGGCTAGCGGGATGGGCATAGGATCCAAGTGTGTCAGCAGTGGGTGACAGCTGGGTGCCTGGTGGGACCAAGTCCAGGTCGACCGACCTGGGCTTTTGAGCCCCAGGGCACCCAGTGCACTTCCTTGGATCCCCGCTTCTAGCCGTAGTGAAGAGAGAGGTGGTGGACCCCAAAAGGCAGGTCGGTCAACCGGCCTTGGTGGCCCCACCACTCAACTTTTCTCTAAACACTCTTCTCAAGTTTTATTACTTATATCTAACTTTATTTTATTGGAAATGAAAAGTACAATTGTAAAAGTAAACATGCAATTGAAAAGGGAAATGCGGATTGAAATGCATGAAAATAAACATGAGATAACTACGACATACACGGCCGGCGGAGGGCTCCATGTTTTGGGTCCATAGAGCAGGACCTCTCTTGTCGGGTTCATTCAGTGGACACCTCAGTCGGTCCCGGAGATGGGGACCGTGAGGGTGTCTCCCTCTTCCGCCATTCTTTCTGGACTTCAGCTTTTGGTTCGGCGGGTTCTTCTTTTGCTTCGGCCTTCTTGGCCGACTTTGCGGTCTTAGTGTTCTTCCGTCGGCGGTGTTGGCGACGCGGCTTCTGGGGTGCTTGTGCCTGCATATTAGCTTTAAAACCATTGAAAGGCACATTCACATACCGTCCTTGGACTGACATGTACATCTCGCCATGTTGCACATAGATGGTTGCGTCCACTGTGTTCAGGAATGGTCGTCCTAGGATGAGCAGTACTTCGACGTTGGCTCCCATGTCCAGTACCAGGAAGTCGACAGGGATATACTCATCTTTAATTCTGAGTAAGATATCCCATGCCAACCCCTCGGGAAACCGGATGGTTTGATCCGCCATCTGCAAACGCACATATGTAGGGTGCAACGGGCTCCCTAACAGATTATCATAGGTTACCTTAGACATGATGTTGACACCGGATCCAAGGTCGCAGAAGGCGTTGTCGAAGATCTGCGGTCCGATCTGGCAAGTGATCGTCGGCAAGCCAGGATCTCCCTTCTTCGGGACAAACGGTGAATCCACCGTTACCCGAACAGAACGAGAATGAGGCTTACCGAACCTCGTAGTTACCAGCCTGACGCACTCAATAGGGTCCTCAGGCTTCGCCGGAATCTTACCTTGCTCATAAGTGGGGACAGCTGCTGCTAATTGAGCTAACTGGTTTTCTAACATTTTATTAAAGCTCAATTGATTTTTCATAGCAGAGTTATATCCATTTTCTCACTAAGACTTTCTAAGATCTTGTCATTAGCCATCATTCATCATTAATTTTAATTTGACCAAAGACAAGTTCTTTCAAGGAAGGTTGGTTATTAAAGGAATTACCAGAATTATTATTGTAAATCATACCTTGGCCTTGGTAGAAGGGGCGCGAACTCCATTGCGGTTGTTGGGGACGATTCCCATTGTTGAAGTGGTTGTTGTTGTTGTTGTTGTTGTTGCTGACAAAGTTCACCTCCTCCTGAGTCATGGGGTAGTTATTGCCCGAATGGTCCTCCTCTCCGTAAACCTCGCACCATGGGTCAGTACCCACAGCACAGATAGCGACAGGAGTCTGTATGGCCTCCACTTCCTTGTTAGAGGACGATCCCTCTATCTTCTTCATCAGGAGGTCCATCTTGGCAGAGAGCATGTCCACCTCGCTAAGGGCGTGGACACCTCTCTTCTTGGGCTGAAGGCGCTCTTCGTTCCATCCTTGGTTGACCACCATCTTCCCGATGAGCTCCTTGGCATCCCCGACATTGTGTTGCGGAATGCCCCTCCGGCGGAAGCATCAAGGTGACTCCGGGCTACGCCGATCGGCCCATGGTAGAAACCTTGAATAATGAGCCATTCGTCTATCCCGTGGTGGGGACAGGCTTGAATGTACTCATTGAGACGTTCCCATGCTTCGGGAAACGTCTCGTCGGACTTTTGTTGGAAGCTTGAGATCTTCCCGCGCAGGACACTGGTCTTGCCCGTGGGAAAGAACTTCTTGAGGAATGCATTGGCACATCTGTCCCAAGTTGTCACCTCGGTCTTGTTGTTGTAGAACCATTGCTTCGCTTTCCCAACAATGAGAATGGGAAAAGACGAAGGCGAACGGCATCTGCAGTGACGTTCTTGACCGTGAAGGTGTTGCACACCTCCAGAAAGTGTTGGAGGTGGGCATTGGCATCCTCATGTGGCTTCCCACGTAACCGATTTGCTTGTACCATGTTGATCGGTGCAGGCTTGAGTTCAAAGTCGCATCGCCCAAGTTCACGTTCGGACCCGTAGCGACAAAGTCGGGCCGACGGCGACGAGAACTCGGCGATGGTCTTCCGAGCCATGATCGCCTCAACAACTGCGGGGACTTCCTTCCACAAACGGTTCGAGCTCGAGATGATTCTCGAGGAGGTACTAGGCTGCGTCTAGCTCTCTTTAGCAACTTCTCGGGATCTTCGACGAAGTTCGATGGCGATCGAAACCGCTCATCCACCGTCTAGAAAAGGATAATAACAAAAACAAGACAAGTGAAGGATAAGCCCCTAACACTACGGATGCGTAGATTAAGAGTAGACCACAGATTCCAATTTACTAGAAATTCTTAATACGGCGCTTCCCCGACAACGGCGCCAGAAATGCTTGTTGGCAGATCTTAGCGCAATCACTAGAACTCGATAAAGATACTAGTTCCCCGGCAATGGCGTCAGAAATGCCTGTCGACACTTCTTAGCGCACACCGACTAGAATAAAGATAAACACGACTGGCGTCTGATAGCTAAGCCTACTGCAAACCCGAACTACCACTAGAGAGAGGGTGTCACAATTCCTCTTCCGGCAATGAATGACCTAAGAATGCTAAGCTAAGCTAGATTCTAGTGACGACGTAAGACCGACCAAGGGTAACTCTGCAAGCGCACAGGTACCGCTGTAGCACTTCAACCGGGTGAGTATTCCGGTGTCGAATTTGTAGTTCGCTCACGGGAAGCGGATTAAGACTCTCTAGCAAATGGGTGAATGGGAACCCGTGGTGGTTCTACTCAGTCTAAGCTATTGATCTTGATAAAGGGGTAAGTGTTGATATGAGTGATAAACTAAAGGTAACAAGTAGATAGCTAGCTAGGTGGGAGGACAACGAGTGAGCAAGGACTCCTATGTATCTAACTATACTCCTGTGTTCTAATCTAACTAGTGTAACGACTTAACTAAACTAATGCCTAGACAATCGGTGTGATAGGGGAAATCGGCTGACAAATAGGAGGGTAGCGTTCCTTTCCGGGAACTAACTCCTATTCCAGCGGACCTTTGACTTTAATGGCACCCTACAGCCTATCCCTGACGCAAATAGAGCCAACTGGGGAACTACGTTCTGTCACAGCCGCCCCCGCTAATATACGTCGGAAAGTGAATGGATATACCAATCAACGATAGGGTGCATCCACTATTAAGCACTAGCCTAAGCACCTCGCCTAATCTAGTCTTAAGACTCCGGCTACCACGTAAGTAACCTCGGCCCCGTTGGTAGTGAAACACACACAAAGGATCTAGACACTAAACTAGTTCGGACTCTACACTAATGAGACTAAGACACAACACTACTACACTAGTATAGCAAAGTGCACTAAGTAAATACGAAAGTAAAGTACTCAAAGTAAATACTTAATAAAGTAAAGCAAGACTATATTAATATAA
Source organism: Themeda triandra (assembly GCA_018135685.1). Taxonomy (NCBI): domain Eukaryota; kingdom Viridiplantae; phylum Streptophyta; class Magnoliopsida; order Poales; family Poaceae; genus Themeda; species Themeda triandra. Next base: position 26,683 of record JAENPR010000621.1, on the reverse strand, counting down.
GAAAAGTACTTCAAAAGTAAAGGTACAAGAGCTATACCGAGATTCTCCGGAAGACGACTCGAGACCCGAGCTTCGCTCGACTCGACTCTAACTCCCACTCCAGACTAGACTACACTACTCTTGATCTCCCAAGAGAACTTGAGCTTGAGAATACTATTGTGAACTACTTGGGGACACTTTACAATGAGGGACTAGGGGGGTATTTATAGTGGAGGTGGAGGAGGGGTTACTCCAGCGCCACGTCAGCGATCCGTGTGCTCTCCGCCATGCGCCGTTGGATCAAACCGACCTTCCCACCGACTTGAATGGACGATGCTCAGTGTAGGACACGTGGGAGGCATGCACGAAGGCGGTGGAAGCGAACCGACCTCAAGTGGGGCCCACCTGCAGGTCGGCCGACCAAGGGTTGGCTGACATGTGGGTCCCACTGGCCTTCTAGAAGGTCCAGGTGGCAGTGGGAGCAATGCCAAGGTGTCCTGCCACCAAAGGGTGGTCGGCCGACCTGGCATTGGACCTCTGGTCCACGTGGCAGCTTTCTGGTGCTGTCCTGGCTTGTCACGTGTAGCCTTGTCCGAAGTTGGGTTCACTTGATATCTTGCTTGCTTCTATGTGGATCCTTGGTCCAATGTACCAATCGGGTGAAATGTTGATGTGTGGCACATTCGGATCTAGGATCATGTTCTCCTGTAGCTTCAGGGATCCTGCTTGGTGGTCAGATCCTGATGAGACCAGAATCAGGTCGGTAGACCTGGTTTCGATCTCACAGGCCTATTTCCAGGCTTTCCCATTTCACAAGCTAAGAGTACAAGTGGAACTTTATTAGTGATAAATATGCTCATGTGATGTTTATCTTCCTTCTATCGAGGACTGTTGACGGGTTTCTGAGTGTACCAAAACTGGCCTTTATTCCCGTCAACAGTGCACGCCATAGATGGTCACAAAACCGATAGTGATGGGTACAAGCATCATTGTTGAGTGCTCACTGGAGGTTGCGAATTTGGTCTGCGAAGGGGTGTTACGAGTCGTAGGTGAAGTATCAATCTGTAGTAGTGTTTGTAAAGTTGACAAGCCGTATAATATATGTTTTCACTTTTATGTAACCTCCTGTGAGATGTGGACTTAATTTGTGGTGGCTAGAGTTGTATGGTATGCGAATCCTATGTCTTCATGTTGTGGAGATGTGGCCGATATCTCCACTACATCACACATGTTGATTTTCTTAAATAGGGTTGATCAAGGGGATGCCACTCAAATGCAGCGGACCCCAACAACTTAGGTCTCGTTGGGCTAGGCCCCTTCACCTCTGGCTTCACGCTATAGTATCAAAAGAGCTGGAGTCAGAGAAGCCATAAATTAAGTGTCATGTTCGATTGATAGTTTCTGGGGCTTATAAGCCCACTAATATCATTTTATTGCTTGTATAAGAGAAAAACTGTACCATGGCTGAAAAATTCAAACGTACAGGACGAAAATTTCTTCTAGTTTTTAGTTCATTTTGGTTTGAGAGAGAAATAACTTCTATAAAAAATGCTGCTAAGGGTCTGTTTGTAAGGCTTCTTAGCTCGACTCTGGAATTGGCTCCTCTGGTGGTGTCCTACCAGACGTTTTGCAGGAGCTAAAACCTTTTTAATAGGAAAGAGAAAAAACAACTTCTATAAAAATGCTGACAAGGTCCTATTTAGATGAAGAAGACAATAGTTATATAATAGTTAGCTGCTAATAATGATCTCCTTGATCCAAACGACTCTAGCAAAATAGTTTGGTTAATTATGAGTTAGGCCGGACTAGCTAATACTATAATACTAGTAGCTAATATTAGTTGTGACCTATGTATAACTTTATAACAGCTAATGATCAAAACAGCCCGAGCACGATGTGCTGAGGAGCCCGAGCTTAAAAAAAAAGCCGCCAAACACGCGCTTAACCTGCGGATATAAATATATTTTTTTTTTGAAAGGTGCGGATATAAATATATTGGGTGAGAGTGAGATGGATGTATATAGCACAGAAGAGGTTTATTCGTTTTGGGTACTTGTTTGGAAGAGAAGTTTCTCGTAGAGTGTGAGCGGGAGACCAAGGTAGAGTGAGCGGGAGATGAGGAGCCCGGTGCCGGAGCGTAGCCTCATCATCGAGAGCGACGACGACGACGACACCCAATCCGCTGTCGCCGCCAACTGGACAGGACACGGCCACGACGAGGAGGAGCCGGAGCTGGAGCAGGAGCCGGGTTCGGACTCCGACTCCTCCTCGTCGTCTTCATCCTGCGCCACCCCACGCCGCGTCGCTGGCGCAAGCTCCTCCACCTACACCCAGCAATGGCCGCAGAGTTACAGGTCACGTCGGTTCCTCCCTCCTCTTCCGTGGTTCCTCCCTCCTCTTCTGTGGTTCCTCGGTCGCTAGTTCCGCGAGCATCTGGGTCGAAGTCGAATACGGTGCGGCGTAGTGCCGCTGCTGCTGTGTGTTTTTTGGCATCCTCAATTTCAGTTCTCTGAGCCGCTGCAACATTTTCTTTTTCTTATCATCCTTCCGCAGCTTCAGTTCTGTCGTTACCAGGTAGCTGCAGATCCATCAGCCATAGCTCCATTTCCATACTGACACGACCCTAGTCGAACAAACAAACATGTGTCCACGATGGGGTCAGTATGGGATCCCGAACTGCCACCATGATGGGATCCCGAATTGTCGATCCAAGGCCTAGCCTGTCGAATGCCGATGTGTTTTGCTGCAGGCTGGGCCAGGGCAGGCAAAGTCTGTCAAGCAAGCGGGCACACCAATCGTAATCAAGTTGCATTTCAGGCCCACCTATCAACCTTGACATCTCTGTCTGATCAATTGTCTGCATGTACAGCTCATGTGCCAACCATACAATTAATTGTAATCATCTTTCCCTTTCAAGTATCATTCACCATGTATGTCACTGGTTCATATGCAACCATATTTTGCATTATAAAATTATTCCTTCTAAATAGTGTTACTACTTCACCCGCAAAAAAAAAAGTGTTACTACTTAATTAATTTTCAATGCTTGATGGGTCTAACTGTAAGGTGTTTCACTATTTTTTGTTTCTAACAAAAAGAGGCAACATCCTTGGCATCTAGATTGAGGGTAAACAATGGCCATAAAACAACCAGATAATTCATGGCTGATAAACGCCTTGGGTCCATGGACCAACATGACAGCTGTCACAAACTCACAATCTTACTCTCCTCTGATCTTGTCCATGTGTCCTCTGATCTTCAGAAAATTATTTCATATTCAATTAACTAACATGGAGTTGACCTTGCCCAGTCATTTGGCTTGCAATTATACCACCTTGAAGAATCTGTAGATCTTAAATGCTTTTTTTTTCCAAGGAAATGATTTGTTGAGGTTTAGTGAAAGAACCTGTCTCAGTTTTTATAGGTATATATATGATATTTGATTCTTTTCCATGCTTATAGGCTTTTATAAATTATAATAGACCACTGGGAATGCTGTTAATAGTTTATATGTCTGTTTTTTTCTTGCTCTCCTTTGACAGGCAATCGATTGACATTCTTAGTAGCGTGCAGTCACCCAATCTGAGCTTTTTGGGGACTCCAACTCTAAGCAGACTGTCAAACTCTTTCCTTGCCATCACCGATTCTTTTCGGGGCAAAGCCCCTGAAGCAATCTCTAGCTTTATCAAGCCGCTTCTTGGCCGCACATCAAGTGAGGAGCGGCAGCAGCAACATGAAGACACCCGAAAGAGTTCTCAGTACCTTATGCCCTCAAGAAAATCATCTTTGCAACAAATCCCTGAGGATCAAAAGCCACTGGTAGTTGGTCATGAGGTGTCTCATAATCGAAATTGCTCGTACGCCCAGGGAGTAATGAATGGTAAGCACAACTGCTTTATTATTCTGTGATGCTCACCAACATTGGCAAGGAATGTGAAAATAGCATTTGGATCAAATGACTGATGTCCTGAGGTTATTTTGCTGTTTTTTTTTTTAAATTTCGGGGTAATAAATAGGACCCCCAATCATCAATACTGCAGAATATTCTTGTAATATGCCATTGGTGAATGCCAGCTCTGCTGAACCTAGACGCATTCCCCACAGGCCAATGTCCAAGTTCAATGTACTGATTCTGCATCTAGACATATGTAGTTTACACATACCCAAATTATAATGCCAAACTGAAACAGTGTACTGATTGTGCATCTAGACATGAGACTGACATCACACATGCACACTGTTTCAGTTTCGTGTCTCCAATTTGCTGTGAAGCATCAAGTGCAGCCAGTGATCGACTAGGGGTTTTTAATAGCTTATCCTCTCTTTGTCAATTTGCCGCATCACATGTCCAGTTCCAATTAGTTGTGAAGCATCAAGTGCAGCTGGTGATCGACTAGGGGTTTTTAATAGCTTATCATCTCTTTGTCAATTTGCCGCATCACATGTCCACCGGTTCAATTTTTCTTCTTCCTCCCCGGTCCCCACATGGATAGCAATAGCATGTGGTTGATGACTCAGCACAACCATCTGGCAGTGGTCACACAAAATAGATGCATTCTGTACTTTTCCTTGAGGACAAACAATAATAAAGACAACGACAAAGCCTTTTAGTTTCAACTTTCAAGCAAGTTTGGGTTGGTTGGAGATGGAGCCACCAATAGACAGAATAAAAAGGCTTTAGTTTGTAGTAATAATAGTAAAAACAAGTTAGATACCCTAGCCTGTGGAGTGTGGTTTGCGCATATAGATTGATAGGCCTATGCTTTAGTATATCATATCAATCTAACCATAAATTGCCAAATTATTTGGAGTCGTAAATATATCATCAAAACTGATGAAGTTTTACTACATGTAATTTATTAAGTTCAATCAGTAATACTAAAAACAGCACAAATTATTCAGATAGTAGTATTTGAAATTTCTTTACTATTGGTTATCTAACCTGAGTGCTGTAACAAAATATTGAAGCTTAGCGCCTTAGAATTCTTAATGAGAAAATTCTCTAGTTTTCACGCTGGGTGTGCAATTCGCTTTTATGCAGGAATAAATGTTCTATGTGGCGTGGGAATCCTGTCAACACCTTATGCCATCAAACAAGGGGGTTGGATTGGGCTGGTGATACTCTGTTTGTTTGCTTTGCTTGCATGGTACACTGGCGTGCTCCTGCGCCTTTGCCTGGACAGCAAGGAGGGCCTCGAGACATACCCAGATATTGGCCATGCAGCCTTTGGCAGCACAGGACGCATAGTTATCTCGGTAAATCTGCTTCAGATTATTATAGCACATTTAACTGTGTCATTTTTTATGCAGATTTTAGTACAGTGGTAAATATATGAGTTATGTGCTGACTAGTTTTGTTCCTTGTTTGTGGCTTCACTGTTGAAGATAATACTGTATGTGGAATTATATGTAAGTATCCATACTGACCTTCTATTTCAATCAGAATTAAATGATCCAAGCTGTCAGAACAATCTGTGCGACCATCACTTGCATGTCATACACAAAACATTAGGGTGTTTGAGGAATCACTCCATTCTAGATTAGATGATGCATCATGAGTTCATTCCTCAAGTTTGGTCAAATGACTGCATTCCTCATACGAGTACTAAATGTTAGCTTGTGACGAATGAGGTGATGATGGATCAACTTGTTATATTCCACAAACCAGACAAAAAAGAGAGGATTGCTCAGTCGAACCAAACACCCTATTTGTTTCTTGCTTTTTGAAGTATATAATGATATTAATTGTTCCTAATATATTGATAGGCATGCTGCATCGAGTATTTGATATTGGAGAGTGACAATTTGTCAAAATTATTCCCCACTGCACACCTGACCATTGGGAGCTTGACGCTGAACTCACATGTATTTTTTGCAATCTTGACTACCATCATAGTCATGCCAACCACCTGGCTCCGTGACTTGAGCTGTTTGAGCTACATTTCAGGTCTCATTTTGCCGGCTTCTCATTCTTATTTTTTTAACTCATTCTGCGTGGCCTTGTTGTTGCTATAGATCGTTTACCTAATGCATGTATTTCACACTATATTGATGCTAGCAATGTTGGTGTGTCTGCAGCTGGGGGTGTCATTGCATCAATCCTTGTGGTCATCTGCCTGTTCTTGGTTGGGGTTGTCGATGATGTCAGCTTTGAGAACGAAGGGACTGCACTGAACCTCCCAGGAATTCCTATTGCAATTGGATTATATGGTTACTGCTACTCAGGGCATGGGGTCTTTCCAAACATCTATTCCTCTCTGAAGAATCGCAACCAGTTTCCTTCAATTCTTTTTACATGGTAATCATTTTAACTGGGATGACCCCACACTAATGCACATTAAATAATTATTAATGTTAAAAATGCAGCACTCACATCTTTTTTGTTTCTTGTCAGCATTGGGCTGTCTACCTTTTTGTATGCCGGTGCTGCAGTGATGGGATACAAAATGTTTGGTGAAGCCACAAAGTCCCAATTCACACTCAACTTACCAGATAATTCCCTCATTTCCAAGGTTGCTGTTTGGACAACGGTAATTGTTGCTCCTAAACCATTTCAAGTTCCCCTTTTACTAAGACAAAGGGCCTGACCCTGTTGTTTAATAATAATTAGTCACCTCTCAATGCTTATTGCAGGTGGCAAATCCAATAACCAAATATCCTTGGTGTGCCAGTTGTTACTCTTATAAAGAAATGGAAGAAATGTTTTTTTATGTGCAATCCATAGAGTTAATTAGATACTTGGATTAAAAACTAAAAAGGGTGCACTGGAAATTATGCTGAAACATTTCGCTCAAGCTCCTCTAAAATACACTCTGCTCCTTCTTTCCTTTGAGGATACTATACATGTTTTACTACGCCCTCAGATTATTGCAATATTGTTCCCTTACTTTCCTTAATGAATAAATACATATGCATTAACTATTATTCCATTGGCTATGAGTTTGGAAGAGTTGTTGCCACCAAACCAACAGAAGTATTCTAGAATAATCATGCTTAGATCATCTCTGGTGATGTCAACCCTCCTGATTGCTTTATCTGTACCTTTCTTTGGTAAGTGCATAGTGTTTAATCCTACAAAGATCTCCAACCGTGATACCATCCTCATCATTTGCACCATCCTCATCATTTGCATCTTACCTTTTGATAGGACTTGTGATGGCCTTGGTTGGTTCCTTGTTTGCTATGCTTGTGGTAAGATTTTCATATTCAGCTCAGATATCCTATAGCTTACAAATTGGTGAGTCTCAAATATGTTTTTGTTGTAGACCTATATTCTGCCTTGTGCGTGTTTTTTGGCAATCCTCAAGACAAAAGTGGGGTGGCATCAGGTATGAAAATTATGCAAATATTTCCGATCCTGTGTTCTATTCTTTCAAGTTTGTAAGCACTGCTTTAGTGATAAATTAAGTGAAACAAGGACGCTAAAGATTGAGCAGAAGACATGATCACATTCTTATTGACATGATTGCACTGAAATAGGCCACAATTAGAACTGGGTAATATCAGCAAGGTTTAGAGAATCATGAAACCTTTTTTCTATAAAAAGAATTTCTATTGATATCAAGATAATTACATTAATGGCCTGGTTGGATCCTTTCATTTGGGCTGACATGGAATCTATTTCATGAACTAGGCTATTTGGCTTAGATTTTTTTTTTTTTTTGAAACAAAGGCGGGAGCTCGCCATTCAATTAAGACGAATGAATTTATGCACAAGAAGCTTAGTCAAGCGAGATGCCCACATAGCACCCGAGTGGCTAACCACCCCACACTTTGCGGTTGAGCACTAACACGACACACTGCCATCGGTCATCGTTGCTGAGCATTGGAGCAAAGCTACCAGCAGCTCGACTTCTGATGGCAGGCCACCCACAAGCCACCAACCGACATGTCCAAAGCACAAGACCGCAACCGGTCATCATTGCCAAGATCAAAGAAGAGCAGCTTCGACTTCCGTTTCGTCGCGAGAATGAGAGCGAGTGGGACTCGTAGTCGCAGGTCAACGAAACGATGCTCGATACTGAAAGCCTCCATGCACTGACGTTCATCGTGTTCCAACTTTCAACGGCTGAGGTAGCCCTGCCGGACGCACACAAATATGCGGTCTCACATTGCCCCACATAGCCTACACATATTTTTGTAGGCTGTGCTGCAAGCTGTGGGCGCACAACCTAAGTTACTTTCTACTGTTTATAAGCCTAAGCAGTAAGCACACTATGATATGTAGAATTATTCATTCTACTGACTGGATCTGTTTGATTCACAGATAGCAGCTTGCTCGTTCATCATAGCTGTCGGGGTTTGCTGTGCCTGCGTGGGAACGTACTCATCTGTGTCGAAGATAATCCAGAACTACACATAATACAGCTGTCCTGTATCCTATGCAGCTGCCCAACAAAATCATGTGTGTTATATGGGTCAAGCATATACAAGATGAAAGTGTACCCTGCAATTCACTCCATGTATAATAAATTATTATTGGTGCCTTGTCATAGGGCTCAACGATTTGTACTGTGATTTTAAGGTGGTATCATGCGTAAACATTGTTCCATGGTGCGGAAAAAGTAAGTTAATTTGGTCTTCTTGCAATTTTATGTTTTTTTTTTGCGAAAATGCAATTTTATGATTTGATTCTATCAAAAGTTGAATGTTACGAGAGTCCATAAACTAGATAGGATGTGCCACTTAGTTCACCAACTCTAAACCATCATATAGTCTGTCCACTTATTTTAGGTGATGTGGCTTCGCTAGCGTGGTAGTTCCGAGGATACATCGGCACCTGAAAAGCATTTGAGGACATGCATGGGTAAGGTCGGAGCGGGCTGGAAATAAGCATAAATTGAGCAGGGACATATAATGGTTGTCATAATGCAATTTGTCACCCATTTTTCATTAGACTTGGTGCCTCGTTCTGTGCATGGATATAAGCTGTGGATTTCTGTTATGGAATGGAGGGAGTAGTCAACTGTGCATATACTTTGATAGCGATTGTCGTGTATGATGTTCCTGCACATATATGTTTGTATAAAAGATGGAGCTTCTGTGTTTTGTGTGTGTAGAAAATTAGTATTGTTGTAATCTATCTCTGGTACGACTAATTTATTTGTTAGTTTTGGGCACATCTATCTCATCCCACTTCAACACAAAAAAGAAACAATGACCGCTGAATTTCTTAAACAATAAACAATACAACATTATGATCAATAATATTTTTTAGAGTACGAGGGCAAAAACACCCCAGCCTTTCAATTAACTCGAAAGACCATGTCCGTTACAGCACAGAATCGGTTCAGCCCACATCACCCTGATGTGGCTGGCAGTTTGGCCGATACAAAAATGGAGTAGAGTTTAACACTCCCCTGGAGCAGAAACTAAGACAGAGCACTAGAACTAAAACGGACTACCCTATTACATTTCCTCCAAAACTTCATTCAAGTCTGCCCACCAAGTCAGAGAAGAGGTGATCTTCTCCTTCTCCATCTTCATATCTTGGGTCTTGGGTTCACGATGATACTTCACACAGCGTGCCTCGGTGTATCTGGTAACCACAACAGTTCTCTTGCCATGGTCTTTTTTTTTTAGAAACTTGCCATGGTCTTTAGCATCTTGATGAAGGTCTCCAGCTGAGCTTTTCTTTCCACCGGACATAGCACTGTCTAGTTTTGGAGCGTTCCACACACCATGTGATAGACTACATCCATACCTTTCCACCCAACATTCTGAAAAACCAACTCATTTCTAAGTTTCCACACACACCAAAGTATTGCGAAGTAATGATATTCAAAAGACTATTTCTCTTATTACCTAGCCAGAATTGACCAATTTTATCTAGACTAGAACCTAATGGCACATAAAGAAATTAGAGACAAGAAACCACATTCTTTTAATGACAACACATTCAAAGAATAAGTGTTGATGAGACACTTTTTCACTACGAGAATTGTCATGGGCATAAAGAGGGGCGCCGTAGGGCGCAGTGTCCTAGTTGGGCCTTAAGCCCATTAGTGTTAATTAGTGTCTCTCTTAGTTATTTATCTATAGGAATAGTACCATATTGTCTAGGTACAAGAGGTGTCAGTCTTATGTACCCTTTATATTCAGCCCATGGGGCACAATGGAAAGCAAGCAATGAATTATGAAGAAACAATCTAGTCTCCCTCAATCTCTCAAGCTCTTGGCATAGCATAAGGCCTAGTTATCCCCAATTATCCCTCTAATATCCATCCACATAACAGCTGGTATCAGATAGCCTTTCGATCCTCCATCCACGGCCCGTTGTCGGTCCTCTTTCAAAAAAAAAAAAAAAAAAAAACCGATCCAAGACCAAACCCTAACACCGCCGCCGCAAATCCCGATCCAAATTACCGTCGTCGCCACACCCACTACCGGCCTCCGACTCATCACCACCGGCGGCCGCCGCCACTCCATCCCACCGCACGGCCACCACTGCATGCTAGTCCTCCTGGGCCGCAAATATTTCTTCTATTCTTAGCCGCGGCCTCCACCGGCGTGCAACATCCGCCCGACCCTCAACCTTTGCATGTCTTCTATTCTTAGCCGCAAGGCAAGGAGCACCGCCAAGAATAGGAAGAGACAGGAATCGTCGGGGCCCTCGATGGATTTTCCTTCGTTTGATGGGACCTCTGATCCGGGGGTTTTCGTCAACCATTGCGAGCTCTACTTCCGCCGAGAGCGCATCATGCATGAAGAAAAGGTATGGCTGGCTTCCCGCAAATTGAAAGGTGACGCCCGGGTTTGGTTCCTCCAAGTCCGGGGAGGAGGAAGGCACCCGGCATGGCGTCGCTTCACCGAGCTCCCCGCACCGGTGCTTCAAACCGCCCCCGTGCCCCGACCCGCTCCACCGGCTGTCCGTTGGCATCGACAACTGCCTGCGCATCCTTGCGGAGATGTCCGCACAGCTGGATCGCCTCCGGGAGAAGGAGGACCGTGAACGCCGGCGGTTGTACGCCTCCCGGAGACGAAAGGCATGGGGACTCCTAGCATGTCGCCGAGCGCAGGCTCTTCATGCCACAAAAGCATCGAGGGAGCAAGCAACGGTGCGCCTCCAGGCAGCAGTGCGAGGAATGCTTGTCCGTCGCATGGTGCGGCAGATACGCATGCTCCTCAGCTCGTCGTTGCCATGCGTGTTCCCCCACTCGGCCTCGCCGATACGGCCTGCTGCCCCAATTGCAGTGGAGGTCCAAGTATGGGCGCTTCCAGTGCAGCGACCTCGCATCAGCATCAAGCATCAGGCATCAAAGGCTATCTCATTCATCCTTGTCCCTGCCGTGGTGCTAGACACTTCCAGCATAAGAGCCGGCTGCTTCACACTCCACCCTTCAGCCTACATGAAGCCAGCAGAGGCGCTCTTCCCATGGGATCCAGGTGGATATACTTGTATTTTAGTCTTCAATAAAAATGGGAAGCCGAGATGTAAAAAGGCTTAACCCTAGTTCGCGTCGGCTCTCCGCTCGAGGACGAGGGTCTCCAAGGGCGGGGAGATGTCATGGGCATAAGAGGGGCGCCGTAGGGGCGCAAGTGTCCTAGTTGGGCCTTAAGCCCATTAGTGTTAATTAGTGTCTCTCTTAGTTATTTATCTATAGGAATAGTACTATATTATCTAGGCACAAGAGGTGTTAGTCCTATGTACCCTTTATATTCAGCCCATGGGGCACAATGAAAAGCAAGCAATGAATTATGAAGAAACAATCTAGTCTCCCTCAATCTCTCAAGCTCTTGGCATAGCATAAGGCCAATCTCTCAAGCTCTTGGCATAGCATAAGGCCTAGTTATCCCCAATTATCCCTCTAATATCCATCCACATAACAAGAATAAACAAGTATCATCCTTTACCTCTCTCCTCTTAGCCATGTTATCTCTAGTTAGATTCCTATTATGCATAAGCAGCCACAAGAAAATATGAACTCTAGGAGGTATTTTCAGTTTCCACACTTTCTGGAATAATATGGACTGTTTAATCCCCCTATTATTGACTATCTTATAAAAGGACTGCGAAGTATAAGTGCCATGACTAGTATATTGCCAAATCATTTCATCCTCTTCTAAGGAAAACTGGACAGTAGCAACCAGTTCTCTAACCTACAACCACATTTGATACAAGAGTTTTTGGCAAATTTCTCCTAAATGTGCACTTTAAAGTCTGTCCATCCCAGGACTCGCTATGGTTCTACCATAATCATTTAGGATCCTATACAAAGGCCCGAGTACTAAGCAGCCTAATTAGTGTCTCCTACCCAAGTATCTTCCCATAATCTAACCTTTTGGCCATTACCAATTTTCCACTTATAACCAAATTTGGCTGCATTGACAACCCACATAAAACCCTTAAAAAATTAGAAGCATGAGTTGCTCTTGTAGCTAAGATGTTGGGCCTAAGAGTTTTGTATTTAAAGTCCACTAACTCTTTCCGAGTTTGTCCTTATCCTTGTTGTATCTTTTAAGCCATGAGGCTAACAAGCAAACATTTAGATCTCTCAAACTAGGAACACCCGCCCCACCAAACTCTTTTGACAAAGAGACTAACTCCCGGTTGCTAAATGGTATTTATGCTTATTTTCATCATCATTCCACAAGAAATTTTCCATGTGAGTACTAAGTAACTGTAGTGCCCATTTTGGAAACTTAATGAAAGAAAGCAGGTAAACAGGAATGCTGACTAAACAAGATCTAATGAGAGTTAGCTTAGCAGCTCTGGAAAGTAACCTACTCCTCCATCCAGCAATTTCCCCAGGATCTTCTTATCCACTAGAGGTTGAATATCCTCTCTAGTTAATTTGTCAAAGTGCAAAGGAATGCCTAGATATTTAAAAGTAAAAGAGCCTACAGGATAGGCTAAAATATGAGCTAGATCATGAATCTGCTCTTTTTCTAAATTGATGGGAATCATCTCGCTTTTGTGGAAATTAATTCTCATTCCTGAGATTTGTTCATACCACATAAGCACAGTTTTCAAGTTTCTAAGAGCTGATTCCTCACCTTTAGAGAATAAAATTGTATCATCAGCATATTGTAATGCAATAATGCCACCCTCCTTAAAATTTTCTAAGAGCCCCTTAACTAGGCCATTCCTCGAGCTTTTCTTAACATCCTAGTTAGCCCATCACCAACTAGATTAAAAAGAAAAGGAGAGATATGATCTCCTTGCCCCAAGCCTTTGCCAGGTTTGAAGAAGGAGCTTTCTTCTCCATTAACTAAAATACCTAGAGAACCACCAATGACCAAACTCTTAATCCAAAGCAATCAAGATGGGGTCAAAGCCTCTTGCGCCTAACATATCAAACAAGAAGGCCCATGACACTCTGTCATAGGTCTTCTCATAGTCTAATTTAAGCAGAACACTAGGTTTTTTACTCTGGTGTACACTATGGACTATCTCATGTGCAGCGACTACACTTTCTAAGATGAATCTGCCTTTAATAAAGGCAGATATTAAAGGCAGATTGAGTGGGGGCTACTGTTCTCTGAACTACAATAGTCAATCTAGAAGTCAACTACAGTTAAGTAAGCTAATGGGTCTAAATTGCTTCATGTTAGATGCATCACCCACTTTTGGAATAAGAGTGACTAGAGAAAAATTGAGTCTACTAAGATCTAATTCCCCTTTATGAAAATCAGCAAGCAAAGCCATTAGATCTTCCTTGATTAGGTCCCAAAACTTCTGATAGAATAAGAAGGACGGGCCATCTGGACATGGAGCCCTTCAAAGCATAAGAGCTGAAAAATGCATCCTTAACTTCAAGTTCGTGAAAGGAGCCCCACAAACAGCTTGATTCTCCTCAATTGTAACTTTATCCTCCTCTTCCCAGAAGTCCTGCCCTAATCTAACCCCAGGATCAGCTTCTTTGGCAAATAAATTTTTATAGAAGTCTACTTGCTACTCTAAGCATTCTTGCTTGATCACTAACCGGGCCATTTGGAGAATCTAAAAACTCAATCTTTTTCTTTTCGTTTCTATAGTTAGCTACCGCTTGAAAATAAGCAAAGTGTTCCTATCCCTTCTAGTATGTCTCTATCTCTCGACCTCTTTGTCTAACTTTGATCTCTTCCGAGGCCCAAATATGTTCCGAGTTCTTTGCCAACTTGTTTCCTCTACTTTCCTCATTAGAGAGATCTCTAATTTCAGCCAAAGCTTTCCGGTTTAGTAAACTTTTTTTGAAAGTTCTTTTTGAGTTTGTTCCGAGCTGCAATCTTGTTGGCAGCCCAACCCCTCAACATCCTTCTCAAGATCCTAATCTTAAATTGCCATCTCTCTATGCTTTGTTAGAAAAATTACAAGGAGTGGACCAGGCTTTTCTAACCATCTCCCTAAAAAGGGGCTTTTCTAACCACCACTTCTCAATTCTCAACCTTTTTTAGCAAAACTCACATTATTTCCGAATCTAGGACCAAAGGATTATGATAACTTGGAATCGTTTCCGAGGCTTTCACAAATGTCATGGGGGTAATTAGTTTCCCAAGAAGTAGTAGCAAACACTCTATCCTTTTTAGCAAAAAATAGGAGGTTCTTGATTATTGGTCCTGGTAAATCTCTTGTTACTAGGACTGAATTCTACCAAAGCCCACTTGTCAATCCAGTCATTAAACCCATCTGCCCACCTATGGTTAATGATACCATTGTTCTTGTCAGTAACAAACCTAACTAAGTTAAAGTCACCTCCTAAAAGAGTGGGTCCATCCCACAAACTCATTACCAAATGTAGTTCATCTAGGAAATCTTGTCTAAGTTCATCACAGGTAGGCCCATAAACCACAATCAGTCTCCAAACAAAACTATTTGATTTATCGATCAACATGACAAAACTAGAAATCTATGACTATTATTAACTACTAATCCGTTCCAAATTGTAGTTCATTTGACTTTTTTGACCGTAACTTTGACCACTCGTCTTATTCAAAAAATTATGGCAAATATCATTTCTTTTGCTATGGCTTGCTTTACTAACATAAGACCTTCAAAAATGACTTAAATTTAACCATATTTGCACTAATTTTTTGAATAAGACAAGTGGTCAAAGTTGGGGTCCAAAAATTCAAACGAACTACAATTTGAACGGAAGGAGTACCATTATTATGATCTTATCTACCTTTATTATGATCAATAATAATGGTTGTGTTCGTGGCAATACCCCCGGGCTCGCACACGAATATCCGATAGAGTACGTGGAGACGAGCGTGTTCCGGGTGCTCGCCCTCACCGCAAATGCGTCAAACTCAAAATGTGGCGGGACTCGGCTAGGTGACTAAGCTTGGTGTCGGCCGGTGAGGATCTGGTCGGGGCGTCCCAGGTGGGAATAATTACGAAGTTTGTGAACCCTTTACATGACATCTCTCTCCATAAGTTAATAGACGTGCATTTTGTTTTAAATAGACGTGCATTTTGTTTCAAAACAATTTACTTTCCCCATGGCATGAGATGTTTGTTTAAATCAGCATTCATATGCATATGATGTTTACTACTTTTAGAACAATAACTCATATAATAAGAGTTTTGTAGATTTTGTTTGAGCAGTTCTTGCTTGCTAAAATGAATAATTATTGAGCATCTAAGCTTCAAAGCATTTTAATCTCAAATCTCACCATTGTTCATGGCATGAAAGGACTTCAAAGTCATATGATGTTGTGATGAGTGTATTTTGCTTTCGATTACGGTCCTTCCAATTGCCACGGTGGAACCAACGGCGGGGGGAAAAACTGGTTCTGTCGTACAACAAATCACAAAATTCCATAAGAACTTAAAAGAAAATGTAAAACCCAACGCAACATTGCCCAATCTTTGATCGCTTACTTTAGTTCATCTATGTTGACAGCAATTTCAACTCCAGTGTAGATACGTATACCATGATATGGTCTTAGTTTGGACATGACATGCGATCTGTTTTATCACGAAAAGCATATGCTGAAACCCTTGTCGGTTTGGTGACATCCATACCACCAAACTCATCAAAGTCGAATCCGAGACACCATCCATGTAATTACCCCATTCTTCCATTGAGATGTCATCATCCTCATCCTTTGATGCCGTAACTTGTAATCCTTCTATAGGTGCCAGGAAGGGTTCTTCCGTAAAGTACCGATGATTCAACAGTTCAGCAGCACTGGCCCTCTTTGCTGTGTCATAGCAAATTAGGCATATCAAGTAGGAGATCTATTAGGCAGACATGCTTCAAGGCCTGATGGTTTCTCAACTTTGTTAAAGAAAATCTTGTTGTAATCTTGCAAGTTTGAACAGCCTGGAAAGGTTTCTTCTGTTATATCACCCAGGACACTAATGATTCTACTAATCGATCAATTTCGAGATATCCTGGGACCAAAGGAGTTTCGAAGTTACGCAAAATTCATCCAAGCGACCGAGAGATCAATCTCTAGCCCATAATTTGTTGACCCATATAAAAGCTCAGGGAGCCTCAACCACCTAGTACCAACACAAGAAGTGAAGGCACCGGGAATCTTCACCTATGCCTTCCACGTCATATGAGTAAGCGGCGAAAATGGATCATCTTCAATGTCTCTGTCTTTGCACGTGGCAAGGCAGGGATGCATCTCCATCCTGCAAGCTCATTTTGTCAACATCACGATTTTTGCCCGAGTTGGTGCGGTTCATGCGGGTAGGGCCGGTTAGCATCGATTCATAAGATGTTGGTTCCTCTTCTACACGTCCTTGAGCACCAGCCTGGCCGTTGTTGTGGAATCCATGTTTCCATGCCTGAACTTTGCTCATGTGGGTGCATTTCTTGAAAAGTAGGCGGCACGCTTAAGCATCCTAGCCTGAGTATGTGTCGGCAAAAAGAAACTTGGTCAAACTACAACCAATTGAAACAAAGGTCACAAAGTTATCAAGTATCGAGAAAACACAAAGTAAGTACACTTTTAGGACACAAGTTTAACTTTATTGCTTCGGTACTTTTGATTATCTTGGTACAAATAATTAATCGGCAATAATGCCTTATATTGTCGCTGGTCAATTCTTCTTAACGTTAGATGTCACTTTTGTGATGAAGGCGAAAGAACAATTCAGCATTTGCGAATCTCATGTGTCCTTTGCAAGGCAACTCCAGGTTCTTGATGCTACAAAAGGTTAGCCTTCATGACCTATCGCCACAGCTTGGAGATACCTTTGATGATTGGTTGGCAAGGATAAGTGATACGGTTAATGGTCAAACCCAAAAAGGGCTTAATTGTCATCTCGGGGCCGGGTAGATGCGAACATGGCAATTAATGTGTTTTTATGGTATTTCTCCTAATCTGGCTGGGAGCGCTTGTCTTTGTTAGTGTGGATTTGCAACTATGGGGTATGGATGTGGCTCAAAGGTATCTCCTACTGTGCCCTTGCGAGGAAGGGTATGCATACGTCGAAGTCATTAATTTAGTAGGGCGCAAATGTAATCTTAGAACTTTCTGTGTGCGGGGGTGTCTTGTAAGGGATCTTATCACTTTTTCTTCTTTAATACCGATAGTTAAGCCTGCCAAGTTAAGGTATCTTACTTTTCTGCATTTTACTTTTGCAGTCTAAGTATGGTCATTAGTGGTTTCTTGGCTTCCAAGTTGATCATGGAACCTTTGCAGCCAATTAGAGTCTAAGCATCTGCTTTATGCGTAGGAATATGCTAAGAAGTAGGTAGATGATCCTGCTTTACGTTGCCGCATGACGGAACGCGTATGCTATGGAAACCGGCCTCCTATGTAAACTATGAAAACTCTAATCAAGACCACAAAAATCTAATCCGATGGCTAGAGTGTGGGGGGTTTAAGTGCTAAAATAACCCACCTTTCGGATGGGATGAGTGGCGGGGTTTAAGTGCTAAAATAACCCCCCACACTCTAGCCATCGGATTAGATTTATGTGGTCTTGATTAGAGTTTCCATAGTTGCACAGGAGGCCGGTTTCTATAACATACGTTGCGAGCACGGTATCATGTAACCAAGTCTTACAATTTTCAATTCAATCCAAGCGCCCTTTGGTCAAGCCGACCTGCAGGCGTTCTACCAAGTCTCGTGGTGTCTAGGCAACAAATACCATGAAATGCAGCTCTCTTGGGAGTTGAAGGAAAAGATAATGCCCTATATTGTAGTGAAACAAAACATGTTACATGATTTGTTATAAAAGAGAATGTGTTTTTCATGCAAGCATGAAGCTCGGCAACCAAAATCTTTGAATCTCCACCACTATAGCCATGCTCATTGACACTTGAAGAAACTAAAATAAAGTTTGATGTTTTGTGAAATAGATATAATCTTTGTGCACAATTGTTTCTTTTATACAAATCTTGGATCAAACGGCTTTTGGTGAGCAAAACTACATTGTTGTTACAATACATGTATAGCATAAAAGACAATGTGAGTTGGCTTGGCCTCTAGAAATTTCTTGCTTTGGACTTTTAATCATGCAAGAAAATCAAAGAAAAATTGAGTTGGGCCCATGGGTACAAGATAGCGCCAAAGATAGGACAAAGTGAGAAAATTCATATTGGGAAGCAAGCAATGGCAAGTATTTACAAACACATGTTTTGGTAAAACAGTTGTTAGTTATTCAAAAACAGAGGAAATAATAAAATCTAGACAAAAGCTGCGATAATCCCGTATCTTTAATTACCCCTTTTGTTATCAAGTTGGAGTATAGGCATGAGGCCCATGCGAATACTATACAGATACCCTCTAGGGTTGGCCCAATTGGCAATGAAGTAATTAGTTCAACAGTTACTCCACACATCATTGCACGCCGGTCACACAATAGATGTAATCAACCAATTATCATTCCACTAACAATGCACGAAGCATCCAATCGAATGGTAGATACTTAAGCTTGAGATTGGATTAACCAAATATAAATAATACGGATATTTAACTTTAACTAGGAACTATTATTATGGAATGTAACTAGGAAGGCTAATTTAGACGACCAACTTAGCCTACCACAACTTGTTTGGGATTAACGGAGCTATATTGTTGTAATGTTGTTGTTGTTATAATTTAGATGACCTACTTATAAAACTTTAAATAATTGTTCCAGCTCTAGAAGTGCATTATCTTTTGTCCTTCCACAACCACATCCCTCCTGCCATAACTTGTTGCTCATTAGTTAAAACTTATAAGTCATTTACCCAAAGGCCATTATATCTTATGGAAATGAGGAATCAAATACATCTTTCCAAGACTATAACTTAAGTATGGTCTACAACTGCATCGCCAGTTTTATTAATCACATGCAATATCTTACAACTAAGGTGCCCGGTTATATGTTAGCGGTAGTATCAACACCTCTACCAAACCGGTGGCCCAGGGGGAACTACACGAGAAGACAACGGGGACGCAGGGCCAGCCATGCGGGCACACGAAGGGTCCCAAGCGTAGCACAACAGATAAGGCACAAACATGCTCGGAGGGAAGGACTATTTAACGAGAGTTGAGTTAAAGGAGAGGAATGAAGAAAAATATTATTGAGAACTCAAATACTTGACCCGAATTCCTATCCTAACATTATAGCAATGTTTCCTCAAGTGAGTTTTTGCTGAAATACAAGTATGTATCTCAAGTGATGACCCAAACTGAAAACTAACCAGCTGTAGCTATCTGCAGGTGTTAACTAGAAACAATGTTTAAGAACCACCATAACAGGGGAAAGAAATATGAACTTCACATCAATCCAGCAAATTCAACATATATTGTACAGATCAATTCTAACATTATCCCCACCATTAGTTATCAACAGAGATATACCAGTTACAGTTAAACAATGTCACTACTACTGACTGAAAACAGACGATACACATGCAAAGACTAGTTACCTCAAATCTACAAAGCTTCCTAAGCTGCATACACACTAAAGACACCACTTCAACAGACAAATCGTGGCTAATTAAGGTTCAAAGATGTTAACCTGTCCAAAAATCGGCGTCTTTGAGCACGCCGTCTTCGGAAACAGATCGGATCGGCGGCGGCCGCGGTAGAAAATGATTCGCATTTTCGCATGTTGGGGTTCTTTAGTGGGCTTTGGTGGGCTTGGCAGCCAGTGCACCACGGCCGTAGAATTCCCTCCCCTCGTGTCCTCTTTTCATCAGCAGCTCTCAAAGACGGCGAAGACGATGCTGCCGCTGAGGTCCGCCGCCGCCGCCGCGCCGTGCTCGGCTTGCGGGACTGCTGCTCCACCGATTCTCATCCTCCTCGTCCGCTCCAGTTTATTCGGTTCGCCACCGCGCCTCATCTGCTCTCTCAACCCAGCCTTCCACCTGCCCCACTACAACCTGGTCCCGTTCCAGCAGCCCCAGGATCCGGGGGTTTGCGGCCTGGGCATCGGCTCCGGGGCCGGCGGGGTCTGCGGATTCCCCCGCTACAAAGGCGCTAGAGGCTAAGGTACCACCCCCGTTCAGCTTTCTGATTCTAATCTTGTTTGTAATTTCTGTTTCCTATGGTTTCTTTTCAGATCAAGGAGCAGCTGGAGGCGGACACAGTCACGGTCGTGGATACACTCTGGGGATGGCCGCCATGTCTGGTGAGTAACAAACCCTCCCACCCCACCTACAAACATTGGTATTCTGTTTCTTTACATTTGCTGGGATGCCAAGAAAAAAATCGTGTCTTTGAAACTCACATGGACATGG
This sequence comes from Themeda triandra, assembly GCA_018135685.1. Classification (NCBI taxonomy): domain Eukaryota; kingdom Viridiplantae; phylum Streptophyta; class Magnoliopsida; order Poales; family Poaceae; genus Themeda; species Themeda triandra. The sequence continues at coordinate 6,089 of JAENPR010000621.1, read as the reverse complement.
TGAATGCATATGCATTCTGTGAATCTATCAAAGAAAACAGGGTCATTTGTAGTTGTATCATTGTGTGGATGTGTGCTATATAGTTCGTAACCTGTTCTTTTGGAAATGTTCCTTTGTGGAAGCATTGCTGGTGATTGATGTGGAGATGATAGTGTTTTTGCTTTAAGATTTGAGAAATGTTTGTTTTTGGCATTGTAGTGCTGCTACTACTAGAACAAAAAAAAATGTAGTGAGTGCCATCTTGCTTTATCTTCAGTTTGTGTGCTGAATACATTGAAGTGTGTTTAAGATATTTCTATTCCATAAGTGGGAGTTTTTTTTTTTTACAAAACATTTTATCATGATGTCTACGTAATCAAAAGTAACCAAGGTATTAGATTCTAGTTTAGTTGTCACTTGTCACTTGTAAGTTCTGAACGAAAGTTAAACAGAGACACACTGGGACCTTTTCAAAAAAGACGCTTTTATATGCTATAATAGAGGATTTTCAATTTCATTTACCTATTAAAAGCCAGTTTAGTATGGCATGGGATTAGTTGTTGGCTTTAAAGAAGTTTATTTTAGGTGTTCTGAATGGAATTGGTGCAAACTTGATAGCTAATCAGCTTTACAATAAAAATGAAATAGTTGGAACAGAGGCTCCCAGATGGCCAATCACAACATATCACCAATGATCATTACACCTAAGAAACTTCATACACTCAACTAAGTGAGCGATCAGTGGTAATGATTGTTCCATCAATTTAAATTGAAAGAAACAATTCAACAAATGTAGTTCTGTTGAGGTTTCCAGTGAAAGCATGCCAGGATCTTTGCTATCGTATATTGATGTATAAGATGTATGGGTGTGTGTTGTAAGGTTATTGTCCCTTTTCTTCTTAATACAAAGATACACAGCTCCCCTGCATGTTCAAGAAAAAAAGATGCTTCAACTCTTGACAAAATGTTTCATGTTCTATAAAAATATTAGCTACATTAATTTCCTGTGATGATTCATCCATTTATATAAATGCATAATAAAATCAAAGCATGAATGTATGATACCCTGTGTGTTCTCAGTGGCTACTATGCATGTGCACAATGAATGTTAGTTATGTGCTTCCCTAATATCACTAAGCATGAATGCATGGTAAGTTAGGAGTTACCAAGTCTGCGTCCTAGCTTTATAACACTTGTGTCAGGTATATCGCTTTCATACAGAAAGTGTTTATGCTTTAAATAATACAATAGAAGCTGTTAGTTAGAGCACGGATCTCAGCATTCATTACACATTTGGTTATTTGTTCACGTACCACTTTTTGAGAGAAGTGTGAATCATGCTCTTAACTTGGTATGGATCTTCACATTTCACTCAAATATGAAATGATTAAGGCCACCCCATAATTTTTCTTATCCGGTTAATTAACACCCAAGCTGGATTTCTACCAGGGGTTTCTGATATGGCACATGGAAACAGTGGTTTTTTACCTTTATCCCTCCTATTCATAGTCCAGCAACAAGACACGGGTAGTTCCTGAGAGTTTTCGATATCTGAATCCATATTTTCCTGGCTATTAGTAGAACAAAACAATGTAGCGGTGATGATTCATCTATAGTTCTGCCTATGAAAACAAATAAATTGGCATCATGATATGAAAATAACAAGCACAATTAGCCCCCTCTTGTTGTCCTCGTCAACCTGTACTGCATTTTCAAGTGTTTCAAGCCAGTGCTTCGTATACTGCCAGCTCCCACAATGTAAAAATCCACCATGCTTACTACATTGATTTTCTTTTGCATGGCCATTGAGCCAGCAACACCACAATTCCACAGCACCTTGATTGAATCCAGATGACTGCAAGGTACCAAGAGCAGCTCAAATTTGCTTCCCTTGCCATGGTCCTTTGGAAGGAGGTTGCCATTGTTTCTGTAGCACTGACCATGCAATGAACACTACACTACATAGCAGTCATGGAGGCTTTAGAGTTATACCTCTAATCCATGCCAGAAGTTTCCAACACAGGGCCTTTTGCTGATGGCCTTTGTAAGCATCATAGAGGCCATGGTGGGGCATGGCCTCAGGCTTGCTATCATTCAGTGTGAAAGCATGAAGACTTTGCGGTGAGTTGGCTGTCAATTCATGTCTGTATTACCTCACCACATACACAACTGGAGGTAGAAGTAAAGGGGAGATCAGAGCACTAGTGAATGGTACTGCTTGAAACTAAGGATGCAGTTGGTTGGTCGTGCTTGCATATATACTGTAAGGCCTAAAGCCTCCAGGTCACAGGAACACAGCAACACACAAGGACACACGAACACAAGTGGTTTGGTGGCTGGAATGACTTAGCCTTTTCCGTTTTTCTCCTCTTCTAATATAACCAACATGAGCAAATCAGGCTGTGATAGCCTCATAAATCAGAAAATTACCCAACTAAACAGCCTATTACTTCCTAATACTCCATGCTGATATGATCCTAGACACACTAACATGCACCTAGACAAACAGGATTATTTCCAACAGTCTCCCTAATTCCTATGTGTTGACTTGGAGTTGATGCAGACCATACCAATCCTAGCACGAAGCCCAAGGAATCTGGCTCGCCCGAGTGCCTTTGTTTGAGTGTCAGCGAACTGGTCCTTAGTGCCGACAAATCAGCACTAATCCTCCCATCATCCAAGCACTCCCTGGTGAATGGTAGCGCACATCGATGTGTTTTCTATGCTCATGGAAGATGGGATTCTTCATCAGCACTAAGGCTGACTTATTGTCAATCTTGGAGCTTGACAGTGCTGGTGTCCTTCCCTTGAAGTCACCAAGAAGCCTAGAGCAACCACACTGCCTGTATGGCTGCTGTTATGGCAGCAACATACTCTGCCTCACATGATGAGAGTGCCACAACCTTCTGCTTGAGAGCATGCCAACTCACTAAGCTGTTGCCGTAGAAGAACAGGCCGCCCGAATGTACACTTCCTGGTGTCAACATCGTCGGCGAGATTGCTGTCGCTGTTCGAGGATCCCGTGCCTCCTGTCCTCCCATAGTGGCAGCCGAGATTGAGTCCCAGCCACATAGTGCAGGATCTGCTTTACTGCCGCCATGTGCTCCTCTATAGGCCACTCCACGAAGTGACTCACGTAACCCACGCTGCAAGCGAGGTCTGGCCGTGTGCTCACGAGGTAGTGAAGGCTTCCAATGATCCTCCGGTACATAGTGATGTCCAGCTCGGCTGCTGTGTTGTTACGGCTCAACTTGAGCTGCTCCTCCATGGGGTGCGCAGGATTGCAGTCCTACATCCCTGCCACCTCAAGGATGTGCTTGGCATAGTGCACTTGACACTAGTGGCGGAGCTAGACCAAATCCGAAGGGGTCCGCTTTGTCTTATGATGCAAGGATCTAAATTGTGGGTGTAAATATGGTGAAAATTTATCTTTTTCCACTGTTTTTTTTAAAAATTTGTGGGTGCGGCTGCACCCACAGCCAACAATGTGGCTCCGCCCTTGCTTGGCACAGAGTGATGCCGCTGCCAAGGTAGAAGTGGAGAGCAGTCCCATTTCGCTCATCATAATCCTTGCCTTCATCTCTGCCTTGAAGAGGCTGGTCTCCTCCTCAGTCGATCCAGTGATGATCGAATCATCCACATAGACCCCGAGGAACAGCAGCGAGTTGCCATGGTTACCGGTACATGCTGGCTGTGCTAGTTCCGCTCGAACCCAAGAACTCACAATTTAGTGCGCAACTGCAACATCTTGTTCCAAGCCCGTGGCGCTTGCCGCTGATCATAGAAGACCTTCGTAGGTGCAACACTTAGTGTTCAGCTCCAGCGGCGGTGAAGCTGGGTGGGTCATGGCTTCGCGGCGTTGAAAGTTCGACTTCACATCCATGTGGTGCACCGGCTAGCTTTCTTGTGCAGCCACAGCTAGCAGCAGGCGCACGGACTCAAGGTGATCCATGGGCACGAACACCTCGTCGAAGTTGATGCCCTGCCTTTAGCGTGGCGAGGTGAACCCAAGTAGCAGCCCAGCCTCATTCTTCTTGAACTTGAAGACCCACTTTAGCCCATGAGAAGCTCCATCAGCGACCCCATGTGCCATTCTGCCCAATGGACTCCATCTCATCATGCATGGCCGCTTTCCATGCTTGGTCGTGCTGTGCTTCCGCAAAGGGCGATGTTCTCCCTCCTGCTGACCAGCAGCCGCCCACTCGCCATCAATGACGTGATTGGCAAGGCTAGGCACCTATCCCCTTCCAAGAACGTCGCCCGTGCGATGGGTAACGAACAGGGGAGTTGGTGTGGTACGTGTCTAGCCTGGAGGAGTCGTTCGGTGGGCAGACTGACGAACTCACGGCCATTCTTCGGTGCAGGGAGGGACCCAAAGCCTGCAGGTGCATCCAAGGTAGGATCTGCTCCAGGGGAAAGCGGTGGGCCTCCGAGCATGGTCGCGGGCGGAGGAGGCGCCCCAGTGGTCGTTGGATCAGGTGCAGCTGCGCAGGGTGGCTTCCCTGCAGTGCGGACGTGGTCCTTTGGGCATATGCGGCTTAGACACTGCCCCTACAGTCACGGGTGAAGTGGCGGGGCGTGGAAGCTGCCCTGCGGTGCGAGCAATGGAGAGGACCTCATACTTGTCAGCCATGGTACAGCCTTTTCTGGTTCGCTATCCTTCTAATATAGCCAACGTGAGCTCCAAATCAGGCTGTGATAGCCTTCTAATAAATGCTGAAACTACCCAACTAATCAGCCTATTACTTCCTGAAGTAAATGCTATGAACCAGCACCACACAAGGACACTGAGCCCAGACTCTACAAGACTCTACAAGGCTTATTTTTACAATCCTGGGCTCAGTGGCCTGTCTTGGACGGTTGACACACTTGTGGCAAGTGTTGTGGTCAGACATTTGACACCTCCTCTTTTCTGTCACGACCATTGCCATCTTTCATCTTCCATGGTGGCGGTCTCTTTGTCGCCACTCGGCGCCTCCCTCAGGATGAGCCTGAGCCTTGTACTGGCTGCTGCTCGCACATGCAGTCTGCCCACTCCTCAGTGAGGAGCAGCTTTCTTACATGCCATTGTCTGCGCCACCGCCTCGTCTCAGTTCTCACTTGAGCTATGCAGTCACATCCTCAATTGTGAGGGTGGACACTGGACAGATCGACGAGCCTGATCTGTGAATTTTTGGTGGAACCACCCACAGGTATATTGGCATTGGTTTGTTGTTCGCCAATGGTTTTGTCGGAGAATACCGCAAACTGACTCATCAAGGACTGCAGGTGCAGTGCTTGTCCACCTCACCATCCTAGAATGTCATAGCCTCATACTTCCACCGGAGCTGCGATCTTGCTCGGCACAGGGCTATGGTAGCGTGGACCTTGAGGCTGTCCTAGACAAGCTTTGCCGTCTTCTTATTTGCCGCTGTTCAAGCGTGCACCTTGATCTTGGAGTATCACCTCATGAACACCAACCGGTTACCATAGTTGGTGTGGGTAAGTGTGGGGTACGGGCACTTCCTACTCTAACCTCCCTTACTGTCCTTTGCACCACAAATGGCTGTCTGGTTACCAGTGGGGAGGGCATTCTCCTGACAATGCTGATGACCACCCAACCGTGGCTGTAGTAAGTACTACTAGTTGGCTGGCTTTGTTAATTCACCACACGCACACAACTGAAGGTAGAAGTAAGGAGATCAGAACACACATGCATGAACACTAGTGAACGGTGCTCCTTGAATTAATGATGCAGGTGGTCCATATGATTGCATATATTTTTGTTTCGGACATTTTGCTATTTATGTTCCTTACATGTTAGGTGATAACATTATGTTTGTTTTGAAGGCAAAATAGTCATTTTACGTCCCAAAACTATTGCCGAGGCTCGGTTGGTCCACGACTTTCAAATTGTTCGCTTTAGTCATGAAACAATGGATTTGCAGCTCAATCTCATCCATCCCCCTTCGTTTCTCGCCACATGGCCAGCACGGTTTGCGAAATGTTGCTCTTGCCCCTTAGTGTCTCCTTTACCCTGGCCAGGCTCTAGTGAGAAGCACATATGTACCACCCTTTTGGGCAGCACAAGCATGTTGGCTAGTAATGTGTCCTATGCCTAATCTTGTTGA
>JAENPR010002988.1:0-27202 GCA_018135685.1 Themeda triandra | reverse complement strand
TATTGCTTCTATAAGAGAAAAAGCTGTACCATGTACCGAAAAATTCAAACGTACAGGACGAAGATTTCTTCTAGTTTTTAGTTCATTTTGGTTTGAGAGAGAAATAACTTCTATAAAAAATGCTGCTAAGGGTCTGTTTGTAAGGCTTTTTCTTAGCTCGACTCCGGAATTGGCTCCTCTGGTGGTGTCCTACCAGACTTTTTGCAGGAGCTGAAACCTTTTTAATAGGAAAGAGAAAAAACAACTTCTATAAAAATGTTGATAAGGTCCTATTTAGATGAAGAAGATAATAGTTATATAAAAGTTAGCTGCTAATAATGATCTCCTTGATCCAAACGACTCTAGCAAAATAGTTTGGTTAATTATGAGTTAGGCCGGACTAGCTAATACTATAATACTAGTAGCTAATATTAGTTGTGACCTATGTATAACTTTATAACAGCTAATGATCAAAACAGCCCGAGCACGATGTGCTGAGGAGCCCGAGCTTAAAAAAAAAAAAGCCGCCAAACACGCGCTTAACCTGCGGATATAAATATATTGGGTGAGAGTGAGATGGATGTATATAGCACAGAAGAGGTTTATTCGTTTTGGGTACTTGTTTGGAAGAGAAGTTTCTCGTAGAGAGTGAGCGGGAGACGAAGGTAGAGTGAGCGGGAGATGAGGAGCCCGGTGCCGGAGCGTAGCCTCATCATCGAGAGCGACGACGACGACGACACCCAATCCGCTGTCGCCGCCAACTGGACAGGACACGGCCACGACGAGGAGGAGCCGGAGCCGGAGCAGGAGCCGGAGCAGGACTCCGACTCCTCGTCGTCTTCATCCTGCGCCACCCCACGCCGCGGTGGCGATGCAAGCTCCTCCACCTACACCCAGCAATGGCCGCAGAGTTACAGGTCACGTCGGTTCCTCCCTCCTCTTCCGTGGTTCCTCCCTCCTCTTCTGTGGTTCCTCGGTCGCTAGTTCCGCGAGCATCTGGGTCGAAGTCGAATACGGTGCGGCGTAGTGCCGCTGCTGCTGTGTGTTTTTTGGCATCCTCAATTTCAGTTCTCTGAGCCGCTGCAACATTTTCTTTTTCTTATCATCCTTCCGCAGCTTCAGTTCTGTCGTTACCAGGTAGCTGCATATCCATCAGCCATAGCTCCATTTCCATACTGACACGACCCTAGTCGAACAAACAAACATGTGTCCACGATGGGGTCAGTATGGGATCCCGAACTGCCACCATGATGGGATCCCGAATTGTCGATCCAAGGCCTAGCCTGTCGAATGCCGATGTGTTTTGCTGCAGGCTGGGCCAGGGCAGGCAAAGTCTGTCAAGCAAGCGGGCACACCAATCGTAATCAAGTTGCATTTCAGGCCCACCTATCAACCTTGACATCTCTGTCTGATCAATTGTCTGCATGTACAGCTCATGTGCCAACCATACAATTAATTGTAATCATCTTTCCCTTTCAAGTATCATTCACCATGTATGTCACTGGTTCATATGCAACCATATTTTGCATTATAAAATTATTCCTTCTAAATAGTGTTACTACTTCACCCGCAAAAAAAGTGTTACTACTTAATTAATTTTCAATGCTTGATGGGTCTAACTGTAAGGTGTTTCACTGTTTTTTGTTTCTAACAAAAAGAGGCAACATCCTTGGCATCTAGATTGAGGGTAAACAATGGCCATAAAACAACCAGATAATTCATGGCTGATAAACGCCTTGGGTCCATGGACCAACATGACAGCTGTCACAAACTCACAATCTTACTCTCCTCTGATCTTGTCCATGTGTCCTCTGATCTTCAGAAAATTATTTCATATTCAATTAACTAACATGGAGTTGACCTTGCCCAGTCATTTGGCTTGCAATTATACCACCTTGAAGAATCTGTAGATCTTAAATGCTTTTTTTTTCCAAGGAAATGATTTGTTGAGGTTTAGTGAAAGAACCTGTCTCAGTTTTTATAGGTATATATATGATATTTGATTCTTTTCCATGCTTATAGGCTTTTATAAATTATAATAGACCACTGGGAATGCTGTTAATAGTTTATATGTCTGTTTTTTTCTTGCTCTCCTTTGACAGGCAATCGATTGACATTCTTAGTAGCGTGCAGTCACCCAATCTGAGCTTTTTGGGGACTCCAACTCTAAGCAGACTGTCAAACTCTTTCCTTGCCATCACCGATTCTTTTCGGGGCAAAGCCCCTGAAGCAATCTCTAGCTTTATCAAGCCGCTTCTTGGCCGCACATCAAGTGAGGAGCGGCAGCAGCAACATGAAGACACCCGAAAGAGTTCTCAGTACCTTATGCCCTCAAGAAAATCATCTTTGCAACAAATCCCTGAGGATCAAAAGCCACTGGTAGTTGGTCATGAGGTGTCTCATAATCGAAATTGCTCGTACGCCCAGGGAGTAATGAATGGTAAGCACAACTGCTTTATTATTCTGTGATGCTCACCAACATTGGCAAGGAATGTGAAAATAGCATTTGGATCAAATGACTGATGTCCTGAGGTTATTTTGCTTTTTTTTTTTAAATTTCGGGGTAATAAATAGGACCCCCAATCATCAATACTGCAGAATATTCTTGTAATATGCCATTGGTGAATGCCAGCTCTGCTGAACCTAGACGCATTCCCCACAGGCCAATGTCCAAGTTCAATGTACTGATTCTGCATCTAGACATATGTAGTTTACACATACCCAAATTATAATGCCAAACTGAAACAGTGTACTGATTGTGCATCTAGACATGAGACTGACATCACACATGCACACTGTTTCAGTTTCGTGTCTCCAATTTGCTGTGAAGCATCAAGTGCAGCCAGTGATCGACTAGGGGTTTTTAATAGCTTATCCTCTCTTTGTCAATTTGCCGCATCACATGTCCAGTTCCAATTAGTTGTGAAGCATCAAGTGCAGCTGGTGATCGACTAGGGGTTTTTAATAGCTTATCATCTCTTTGTCAATTTGCCGCATCACATGTCCACCGGTTCAATTTTTCTTCTTCCTCCCCGGTCCCCACATGGATAGCAATAGCATGTGGTTGATGACTCAGCACAACCATCTGGCAGTGGTCACACAAAATAGATGCATTCTGTACTTTTCCTTGAGGACAAACAATAATAAAGACAACGACAAAGCCTTTTAGTTTCAACTTTCAAGCAAGTTTGGGTTGGTTGGAGATGGAGCCACCAATAGACAGAATAAAAAGGCTTTAGTTTGTAGTAATAATAGTAAAAACAAGTTAGATACCCTAGCCTGTGGAGTGTGGTTTGCGCATATAGATTGATAGGCCTATGCTTTAGTATATCATATCAATCTAACCATAAATTGCCAAATTATTTGGAGTCGTAAATATATCATCAAAACTGATGAAGTTTTACTACATGTAATTTATTAAGTTCAATCAGTAATACTAAAAACAGCACAAATTATTCAGATAGTAGTATTTGAAATTTCTTTACTATTGGTTATCTAACCTGAGTGCTGTAACAAAATATTGAAGCTTAGCGCCTTAGAATTCTTAATGAGAAAATTCTCTAGTTTTCACGCTGGGTGTGCAATTCGCTTTTATGCAGGAATAAATGTTCTATGTGGCGTGGGAATCCTGTCAACACCTTATGCCATCAAACAAGGGGGTTGGATTGGGCTGGTGATACTCTGTTTGTTTGCTTTGCTTGCATGGTACACTGGCGTGCTCCTGCGCCTTTGCCTGGACAGCAAGGAGGGCCTCGAGACATACCCAGATATTGGCCATGCAGCCTTTGGCAGCACAGGACGCATAGTTATCTCGGTAAATCTGCTTCAGATTATTATAGCACATTTAACTGTGTCATTTTTTATGCAGATTTTAGTACAGTGGTAAATATATGAGTTATGTGCTGACTAGTTTTGTTCCTTGTTTGTGGCTTCACTGTTGAAGATAATACTGTATGTGGAATTATATGTAAGTATCCATACTGACCTTCTATTTCAATCAGAATTAAATGATCCAAGCTGTCAGAACAATCTGTGCGACCATCACTTGCATGTCATACACAAAACATTAGGGTGTTTGAGGAATCACTCCATTCTAGATTAGATGATGCATCATGAGTTCATTCCTCAAGTTTGGTCAAATGACTGCATTCCTCATACGAGTACTAAATGTTAGCTTGTGACGAATGAGGTGATGATGGATCAACTTGTTATATTCCACAAACCAGACAAAAAAGAGAGGATTGCTCAGTCGAACCAAACACCCTATTTGTTTCTTGCTTTTTGAAGTATATAATGATATTAATTGTTCCTAATATATTGATAGGCGTGCTGCATCGAGTATTTGATATTGGAGAGTGACAATTTGTCAAAATTATTCCCCACTGCACACCTGACCATTGGGAGCTTGACGCTGAACTCACATGTATTTTTTGCAATCTTGACTACCATCATAGTCATGCCAACCACCTGGCTCCGTGACTTGAGCTGTTTGAGCTACATTTCAGGTCTCATTTTGCCGGCTTCTCATTCTTATTTTTTAACTCATTCTGCGTGGCCTTGTTGTTGCTATAGATCGTTTACCTAATGCATGTGTTTCACACTATATTGATGCTAGCAATGTTGGTGTGTCTGCAGCTGGGGGTGTCATTGCATCAATCCTTGTGGTCATCTGCCTGTTCTTGGTTGGGGTTGTCGATGATGTCAGCTTTGAGAACGAAGGGACTGCACTGAACCTCCCAGGAATTCCTATTGCAATTGGATTATATGGTTACTGCTACTCAGGGCATGGGGTCTTTCCAAACATCTATTCCTCTCTGAAGAATCGCAACCAGTTTCCTTCAATTCTTTTTACATGGTAATCATTTTAACTGGGATGACCCCACACTAATGCACATTAAATAATTATTAATGTTAAAAATGCAGCACTCACATCTTTTTTGTTTCTTGTCAGCATTGGGCTGTCTACCTTTTTGTATGCCGGTGCTGCAGTGATGGGATACAAAATGTTTGGTGAAGCCACAAAGTCCCAATTCACACTCAACTTACCAGATAATTCCCTCATTTCCAAGGTTGCTGTTTGGACAACGGTAATTGTTGCTCCTAAACCATTTCAATTTCCCCTTTTACTAAGACAAAGGGCCTGACCCTGTTGTTTAATAATAATTAGTCACCTCTCAATGCTTATTGCAGGTGGCAAATCCAATAACCAAATATCCTTGGTGTGCCAGTTGTTACTCTTATAAAGAAATGGAAGAAATGTTTTTTTATGTGCAATCCATAGAGTTAATTAGATACTTGGATTAAAAACTAAAAAGGGTGCACTGGAAATTATGCTGAAACATTTCGCTCAAGCTCCTCTAAAATACACTCTGCTCCTTCTTTCCTTTGAGGATACTATACATGTTTTACTACGCCCTCAGATTATTGCAATATTGTTCCCTTACTTTCCTTAATGAATAAATACATATGCATTAACTATTATTCCATTGGCTATGAGTTTGGAAGAGTTGTTGCCACCAAACCAACAGAAGTATTCTAGAATAATCATGCTTAGATCATCTCTGGTGATGTCAACCCTCCTGATTGCTTTATCTGTACCTTTCTTTGGTAAGTGCATAGTGTTTAATCCTACAAAGATCTCCAACCGTGATACCATCCTCATCATTTGCACCATCCTCATCATTTGCATCTTACCTTTTGATAGGACTTGTGATGGCCTTGGTTGGTTCCTTGTTTGCTATGCTTGTGGTAAGATTTTCATATTCAGCTCAGATATCCTATAGCTTACAAATTGGTGAGTCTCAAATATGTTTTTGTTGTAGACCTATATTCTGCCTTGTGCGTGTTTTTTGGCAATCCTCAAGACAAAAGTGGGGTGGCATCAGGTATGAAAATTATGCAAATATTTCCGATCCTGTGTTCTATTCTTTCAAGTTTGTAAGCACTGCTTTAGTGATAAATTAAGTGAAACAAGGACGCTAAAGATTGAGCAGAAGACATGATCACATTCTTATTGACATGATTGCACTGAAATAGGCCACAATTAGAACTGGGTAATATCAGCAAGGTTTAGAGAATCATGAAACCTTTTTTCTATAAAAAGAATTTCTATTGATATCAAGATAATTACATTAATGGCCTGGTTGGATCCTTTCATTTGGGCTGACATGGAATCTATTTCATGAACTAGGCTATTTGGCTTAGATTTTTTTTTTTTTTTTTTTTTTGAAACAAAGGCAGGAGCTCTGCCATTCAATTAAGACGAATGAATTTATGCACAAGAAGCTTAGTCAAGCGAGATGCCCACATAGCACCCGAGTGGCTAACCACCCCACACTTTGCGGTTGAGCACTAACACGACACACTGCCATCGGTCATCGTTGCTGAGCATTGGAGCAAAGCTACCAGCAGCTCTGACTTCTGATGGCAGGCCACCCACAAGCCACCAACCGACATGTCCAAAGCACAAGACCGCAACCGGTCATCATTGCCAAGATCAAAGAAGAGCAGCTTCGACTTCCGTTTCGTCGCGAGAATGAGAGCGAGTGGGACTCGTAGTCGCAGGTCAACGAAACGATGCTCGATACTGAAAGCCTCCATGCACTGACGTTCATCGTGTTCCAACTTTCAACGGCTGAGGTAGCCCTGCCGGACGCACACAAATATGCGGTCTCACATTGCCCCACATAGCCTACACATATTTTTGTAGGCTGTGCTGCAAGCTGTGGGCGCACAACCTAAGTTACTTTCTACTGTTTATAAGCCTAAGCAGTAAGCACACTATGATATGTAGAATTATTCATTCTACTGACTGGATCTGTTTGATTCACAGATAGCAGCTTGCTCGTTCATCATAGCTGTCGGGGTTTGCTGTGCCTGCGTGGGAACGTACTCATCTGTGTCGAAGATAATCCAGAACTACACATAATACAGCTGTCCTGTATCCTATGCAGCTGCCCAACAAAATCATGTGTGTTATATGGGTCAAGCATATACAAGATGAAAGTGTACCCTGCAATTCACTCCATGTATAATAAATTATTATTGGTGCCTTGTCATAGGGCTCAACGATTTGTACTGTGATTTTAAGGTGGTATCATGCGTAAACATTGTTCCATGGTGCGGAAAAAGTAAGTTAATTTGGTCTTCTTGCAATTTTATGTTTTTTTTTTTGCGAAAATGCAATTTTATGATTTGATTCTATCAAAAGTTGAATGTTACGAGAGTCCATAAACTAGATAGGATGTGCCACTTAGTTCACCAACTCTAAACCATCATATAGTCTGTCCACTTATTTTAGGTGATGTGGCTTCGCTAGCGTGGTAGTTCCGAGGATACATCGGCACCTGAAAAGCATTTGAGGACATGCATGGGTAAGGTCGGAGCGGGCTGGAAATAAGCATAAATTGAGCAGGGACATATAATGGTTGTCATAATGCAATTTGTCACCCATTTTTCATTAGACTTGGTGCCTCGGTCTGTGCATGGATATAAGCTGTGGATTTCTGTTATGGAATGGAGGGAGTAGTCAACTGTGCATATACTTTGATAGCGATTGTCGTGTATGATGTTCCTGCACATATATGTTTGTATAAAAGATGGAGCTTCTGTGTTTTGTGTGTGTAGAAAATTAGTATTGTTGTAATCTATCTCTGGTACGACTAATTTATTTGTTAGTTTTGGGCACATCTATCTCATCTCACTTCAACACAAAAAAGAAACAATGACCGCTGAATTTCTTAAACAATAAACAATACAACATTATGATCAATAATATTTTTTAGAGTACGAGGGCAAAAACACCCCAGCCTTTCAATTAACTCGAAAGACCATGTCCGTTACAGCACAGTAATCGGTTCAGCCCACATCACCCTGATGTGGCTGGCAGTTTGGCCGATACAAAAATGGAGTAGAGTTTAACACTCCCCTGGAGCAGAAACTAAGACAGAGCACTAGAACTAAAACGGACTACCCTATTACATTTTCTCCAAAACTTCATTCAAGTCTGCCCACCAAGTCAGAGAAGAGGTGATCTTCTCCTTCTCCATCTTCATATCTTGGGTCTTGGGTTCACGATGATACTTCACACAGCGTGCCTCGGTGTATCTGGTAACCACAACAGTTCTCTTGCCATGGTCTTTTTTTTTTAGAAACTTGCCATGGTCTTTAGCATCTTGATGAAGGTCTCCAGCTGAGCTTTTCTTTCCACCGGACATAGCACTGTCTAGTTTTGGAGCGTTCCACACACCATGTGATAGACTACATCCATACCTTTCCACCCAACATTCTGAAAAACCAACTCATTTCTAAGTTTCCACACACACCAAAGTATTGCAGAAGTAATGATATTCAAAAGACTATTTCTCTTATTACCTAGCCAGAATTGACCAATGTTATCTAGACTAGAACCTAATGGCACATAAAGAAATTAGAGACAAGAAACCACATTCTTTTAATGACAACACATTCAAAGAATAAGTGTTGATGAGACACTTTTTCACTACAGAATTGTCATGGGCATAAAGAGGGGCGCCGTAGGGCGCAAGTGTCCTAGTTGGGCCTTAAGCCCATTAGTGTTAATTAGTGTCTCTCTTAGTTATTTATCTATAGGAATAGTACCATATTATTTAGGCACAAAAGGTGTTAGTCCTATGTACCCTTTATATTCAGCCCATGGGGCACAATGGAAAGCAAGCAATGAATTATGAAGAAACAATCTAGTCTCCCTCAATCTCTCAAGCTCTTGGCATAGCATAAGGCCAATCTCTCAAGCTCTTGGCATAGCATAAGGCCTAGTTATCCCCAATTATCCCTCTAATATCCATCCACATAACAAATGGTATCGATAGCCTTTCGATCCTCCATCCACAGCCGTTGTCGGTCCTCTTTCAAAAAAAAAACCGATCCAGCACCAAACCCTAACACCGCCGCCGCAAATCCCCGATCCAGCAGCCGTCGTCGCCACACCCACTACCAGCCTCCGACTCATCACCACCAGCAGCAGCCGCCGCCACTCCATCCCACCGCACGGCCACCACTGCATGCTAGTCCTCCTGGGCCGCAAATATTTCTTCTATTCTTAGCCGCAGCCTCCACCGGCGTGCAATATCCGCCCGACCCTCAACCTTTGCATTCTTCTATTCTTAGCCGCAAGGCAAGGAGCAATCAGCGCCAAGAATAGGAAGAGACAGGAATCGTCGGGGCCCTCGATGGATTTTCCTTCGTTTGATGGGACCTCCGATCCGGGGTTTTCGTCAACCATTGCGAGCTCTACTTCCGCCGAGAGCGCATCATGCATGAAGAAAAGGTATGGTCAAGGCTTCCCGCAAATTGAAAGGTGACGCCCGGGTTTGGTTCCTCCAAGTCCAGGAGGAGGAAGGCACCCCGGCATGGCGTCGCTTCACCGAGCTCCTGCACCGGCGCTTCAAACCACCCCCGTGCCCCGACCCGCTCCACCGGCTGTCCGTTGGCATCGACAACTGCCTGCGCATCCTTGCGGAGATGTCCGCACAGCTGGATCGCCTCCGGGAGAAGGAGGACCGTGAACGCCGGGCGGTTGTACGCCTCCAGACAGCAGCACGGGGACTCCTAGCATGTCGCCGAGCGCAGGCTCTTCATGCCACAAAAGCATCGAGGAGCAAGCAACGGTGCGCTCCGAGCAGCGGTGCGAGGAATGCTTGTCCGTCGCATGGTGCGGCGATACGCATGCTCCTCGGCTCGTCGTTGCCATGCGTGTTCCCCCACTCGGCCTCGCCGATACGGCCCGCTGCCCCAATTGCGGTGGAGGTCCAAGTATGGGCGCTTCCGGTCAGCGACCTCGCATCGCATCAAGCATCGAGGCATCAAAGGCTATCTCATTCATCCTTGTCCCCGCCGTGGTGCTAGACATTTCCAGCATAAGAGCCGGGCCGCTTCACACTCCACCCTTCACCTACATGAAGCCAGCAGAGGCGCTCTTCCCATGGGATCCAGGTGGATATACTTGTATTTTAGTCTTCAATAAAAATGGGAAGCCGAGATGTAAAAAGGCTTAACCCTAGTTCGCGTCAGCTCTCCAGCTCGAGGACGAGCTGGGTCTCCAAGGGCGGGGGAGATGTCATGGGCATAAAGAGGGGGCGCCGTAGGGCGCAAGTGTCCTAGTTGGGCTTAAGCCCATTAGTGTTAATTAGTGTCTCTCTTAGTTATTTATCTATAGGAATAGTACTATATTATCTAGGCACAAGAGGTGTTAGTCCTATGTACCCTTTATATTCAGCCCATGGGGCACAATGAAAAGCAAGCAATGAATTATGAAGAAACAATCTAGTCTCCTCAATCTCTCAAGCTCTTGGCATAGCATAAGGCCAATCTCTCAAGCTCTTGGCATAGCATAAGGCCTAGTTATCCCCAATTATCCCTCTAATATCCATCCACATAACAAGAATAAACAAGTATCATCCTTTACCTCTCTCCTCTTAGCCATGTTATCTCTAGTTAGATTCCTATTATGCATAAGCAGCCACAAGAAAATATGAACTCTAGGAGGTATTTTCAGTTTCCACACCGCTGGAATAATATGGACCTGTTTAATCCCCCTATTATTGACTATCTTATAAAAGGACCGCGAAGTATAAGTGCCATGACTAGTATATTGCCAAATCATTTCATCCTCTTCTAAGGAAAACTGGACAGTAGCAACCAGTTCTCTAACCTACAACCACATTTGATACAAGAGTTTTTGGCAAATTTCTCCTAAATGTGCACTTTAAAGTCTGTCCATCCCAGGACTCAGCTATGGTTCTACCATAATCATTTAGGATCCTATACAAAGGCCAGTACTAAGCAGCCAAATTAGTGTCTCCTACCCAAGTATCTTCCCATAATCTAACCTTTTGGCCATTACCAATTTTCCACTTATAACCAAATTTGGCTGCATTGACAACCCACATAAAACCCTTAAAAAATTAGAAGCATGAGTTGCTCTTGTAGCTAAGATGTTGGGCCTAAGGGTTTTGTATTTAAAGTCCACTAACTCTTTCCAGAGTTTGTCCTTATCCTTGTTGTATCTTTTAAGCCATGAGGCTAACAAGCAAACATTTAGATCTCTCAAACTAGGAACACCCACCCACCAAACTCTTTTGACAAAGAGACTAACTCCCGGTTGCTAAATGGTATTTATGCTTATTTTCATCATCATTCCACAAGAAATTTTCCATGTGAGTACTAAGTAACTGTAGTGCCCATTTTGGAAACTTAATGAAAGAAAGCAGGTAAACAGGAATGCCGACTAAACAAGATCTAATGAGAGTTAGCTTAGCAGCTCGGAAAGTAACCTACTCCTCCATCCAGCAATTTCCCCGAGATCTTCTTATCCACTAGAGGTTGAATATCCTCTCTAGTTAATTTGTCAAAGTGCAAAGGAATGCCTAGATATTTAAAAGTAAAAGAGCCTACAGACGCTAAAATATGAGCTAGATCATGAATCTGCTCTTTTTCTAAATTGATGGGAATCATCTCGCTTTGTGGAAATTAATTCTCATTCCCGAGATTTGTTCATACCACATAAGCACGGTTTTCAAGTTTCTAAGAGCTGATTCCTCACCTTTAGAGAATAAAATTGTATCATCAGCATATTGTAATGCAATAATGCCACCCTCCTTAAAATTTTCTAAGAGCCCCTTAACTAGGCCATTCCTCGAGCTTTTCTTAACATCCTAGTTAGCCCATCACCAACTAGATTAAAAAGAAAAGGAGAGATATGATCTCCTTGCCCCAAGCCTTTGCCAGTTTGAAGAAGGAGCTTTCTTCTCCATTAACTAAAATACCTAGAGAACCACCAATGACCAAACTCTTAATCCAAAGCAATCAAGATGGGGTCAAAGCCTCTTGCGGCTAACATATCAAACAAGAAGGCCCATGACACTCATAGGTCTTCTCATAGTCTAATTTAAACGAACACCAGGTTTTTTACTCGGTGTACACTATGGACTATCTCATGTGCAGCGACTACACTTTCTAAGATGAATCAGCCTTTAATAAAGGCGAGATATTAAAGGCAGATTGAGTGGGGCTACTGTTCTCCGAACTACAATAGTCAATCTAGAAGTCAACTACAGTTAAGTAAGCTAATGGGTCTAAATTGCTTCATGTTAGATGCATCACCCACTTTTGGAATAAGAGTGACTAGAGAAAAATTGAGTCTACTAAGATCTAATTCCCCTTTATGAAAATCAGCAAGCAAAGCCATTAGATCTTCCTTGATTAGGTCCCAAAACTTCGATAGAATAAGAAGGACAGCCATCTGGACATGGAGCCCCTTCAAAGATAAGAGCTGAAAAATGCATCCTTAACTTCAAGTTCTCGTGAAAGGAGCCAACGAGCTTGATTCTCCTCAATTGTAACTTTATCCTCCTCTTCCCGAAGTCCTGCCCTAATCTAACCCCGGATCAGCTTCTTTGGCAAATAAATTTTTATAGAAGTCTACTGCTACTCTAAGCATTCTTGCTTGATCACTAACCGGGCCATTTGGAGAATCTAAAAACTCAATCTTTTTCTTTCTGTTTCTATAGTTAGCTACTGCTTGAAAATAAGCAGTGTTCCTATCCCCTTCTAGTATGTCTCTATCTCTCGACCTCTGTCTAACTTTGATCTCTTCCGAGGCCCAAATATGTTCCAGTTCTTTGCCAACTTGTTTCCTCTCTCTACTTTCCTCATTAGAGAGATCTCTAATTTCAGCCAGGCTTTCCAGTTTAGTAAACTTTTTTGAAAGTTCTATTTTGAGTTTGTTCCGAGCTGCAATCTTGTTGGCAGCCCAACCCCTCAACATCCTTCTCAAGATCCTAATCTTAAATTGCCATCTCTCTATGCTGTTAGACAAATTACAAGGAGTGGACCAAGCTTTTCTAACCATCTCCCTAAAAGAGGGCTTTTCTAACCACCACTTCTCAATTCTGAACCTTTTTTAGCAAAACTCACATTATTTCCAGAATCTAGGACCAAAGGATTATGATAACTTGGAATCGTTTCCGAGGCTTTCACAAATGTCATGGGGGTAATTAGTTTCCCAAGAAGTAGTAGCAAACACTCTATCTGTTTGAGCAAAAAATAGGAGGTTCTTGATTATTGGTCCGGGTAAATCTCTTGTTACTAGGACTGAATTCTACCAAAGCCCACTTGTCAATCCAGTCATTAAACCCATCTGCCCACCTATGGTTAATGATACCATTGTTCTTGTCGTAACAAACCTAACTAAGTTAAAGTCACCTCCTAAAAGAGTGGGTCCATCCCACAAACTCATTACCAAATGTAGTTCATCTAGGAAATCTTGTCTAAGTTCATCACAGGTAGGCCCATAAACCACAATCGAGTCTCCAAACAAAACTATTTGATTTATCGGTCAACATGACAAACTAGAAATCTATGACTATTATTAACTACTAATCCGTTCCAAATTGTAGTTCATTTGACTTTTTGACCGTAACTTTGACCACTCGTCTTATTCAAAAAATTATGGCAAATATCATTTCTTTTGCTATGGCTTGCTTTACTAACATAAGACCTTCAAAAATGACTTAAATTTAACCATATTTGCACTAATTTTTTGAATAAGACGAGTGGTCAAAGTTGGGGTCCAAAAATTCAAACGAACTACAATTTGAAACGGAAGGAGTACCATTATTATGATCTTATCTACCTTTATTATGATCAATAATAATGGTTGTGTTCGTGGCAATACCCTGTCGGGCTCGCACACGAATATCCGATAGAGTACGTGGAGACGAGCGTGTTCCAGGGTGCTCGCCCTCACCGGCAAATGCGTCAAACTCAAAATGTGGCAGGACTCGGCTAGGTGACTAAGCTTGGTGTCGGCAGTGAGGATCTGGTCAGGGGCGTCCAGAGGTGGGAATAATTACGAAGTTTGTGAACCCTTTACATGACATCTCTCTCCATAAGTTAATAGACGTGCATTTTGTTTTAAATAGACGTGCATTTTGTTTCAAAACAATTTACTTTTCCCCATGGCATGAGATGTTTGTTTAAATCAGCATTCATATGCATATGATGTTTACTACTTTTAGAACAATAACTCGTATAATAAGAGTTTTGTAGATTTTGTTTGAGCTTCTTTGCTAAAATGAATAATTATTGAGCATCTAAGCTTCAAAGCATTTTAATCTCAAATCTCACCATTGTTCATGGCATGAAAGGACTTCAAAGTCATATGATGTTGTGATGAGTGTATTTTGCTTTCGATTACAGTCCTTCCAATTGCCACGGTGGAACCAATCGGCCGAGGGGAAAACTGGTTCTCGTCGTACAACAAATCATAAAATTCCATAAGAACTTAAAGAAAATGTAAAACCCAACGCAACATTGCCCAATCTTTGATCGCTTACTTTAGTTCATCTATGTTGACAGCAATTTCAACTCCAGTGTAGATACGTATACCATGATATGGTCTTAGTTTGGACATGACATGCGATCTGTTTTATCACGAAAAGCATATGCTGAAACCCTTGTCAGTTTTGGTGACATCCATACCACCAAACTCATCAAAGTCTGAATCCGAGACACCATCCATGTAATTACCCCATTCTTCCATTGAGATGTCATCATCCTCATCCTTTGATGCCGTAACTTGTAATCCTTCTATAGGTGCCGGGGAAGGGTTCTTCCGTAAAGTACCGATGATTCAACAGTCAAAAAGATGGCCCTCTTTGCCGTGTCATAGCAAATTAGTCTGCTTCCTCGGTAGGAGATCTATTAGGCGAGACATGCTTCAAGGCCCGATGGTTTCTCAACTTTGTTAAAGAAAATCTTGTTGTAATCTTGCAAGTTTGAACAGCTGGAAAGGTTTCTTCTGTTATATCACCCGGACAACGATGATTCTACTAATCTGATCAATTTCAGATATCCCTGGGAACAAAGGAGTTTCAGAAGTTCTGCCAAAATTCATCCAAGCGACCAGAGATCAATCTCTAGCCCATAATTTGTTGACCCATATAAAAGCTCAGGAGCCCTGAACCACCTAGTACCAACACAAGAAGTGAAGGCACCAGAATCTTCACCTATGCCTTCCACGTCATATGAGTAAGCGGCCCGAAATGGATCATCTTCAATGTCTGCTGTGCTGCACGTGGCAAGACAGGATGCATCTCCATCCTGCAAGCTCATTTTGTCAACATCACCAGATTTTGCCCAGAGTTGGTGCAGTTCATGCAGGTAGCTGCAGTTAGCATCTGATTCATAAGATGTTGGTTCCTCTTCTGTCCCTTGTAGCACTGCTGGCTGTTGTTGTGGAATCCATGTTTCCATGCCTGAACTTTGCTCATGTGGGTGCATTTCTTGAAAAGTAGGCGCTGTCTGCTTAAGTATCCTAGCCTGAGTATGTGTCAGCAAAAAGAAACTTGGTCAAACTACAACCAATTGAAACAAAGGTCACAAAGTTATCAAGTATCAGAAAACACAAAGTAAGTACACTTTTAGGACACAAGTTTAACTTTATTGCTTCAGGTACTTTTGATTATACTGGTACAAAGAATTAATCAGCAATAATGCCTTATATTGTCGCTGGTCAATTCTTCTTAACTGTTAGATGTCACTTTTGTGATGAAGGCGAAAGAACAATTCAGCATTTACTGAATCTCATGTGTCCTTTGCAAGGCAACTCAGGTTCTTGATGCTACAAAAGGTTAGCCTTCATGACCTATCGCCACAGCTTGGAGATACCTTTGATGATTGGTTGGCAAGGATAAGTGATACAGTTAATGGTCAAACCCAAAAAGGGCTTAATTCTCTTGTCATCTCAGGGCCGGGTAGATCTGGAACATGGCAATTAATGTGTTTTTATGGTATTTCTCCTAATCTGGCTGGAGCGCTTGTCTTTGTTAGTGTGGATTTGCAACTATGGGGTATGGATGTGGCTCAAAGGTATCTCCTACCTGTCTGCCCTTGCGAGGAAGGGTATGCATACGTCGAAGTCATTAATTTAGTAGGGGCGCAAATGTAATCTTAGAACTTTCTCTGTGTGCGGGGGTGTCTTGTAAGGGATCTTATCACTTTTTCTTCTTTAATACTGATAGTTAAGCCTGCTGCTAAGGTATCTTACTTTCTGCATTTTACTTTTGCAGTCTAAGTATGGTCATTAGTGGTTTCTTGGCTTCCAAGTTGATCATGGAACCTTTGCAGCCAATTAGAGTCTAAGCATCTGCTTTATGCAGTAGGAATATGCTAAGAAGTAGGTAGATGATCCTGCTTTACGTTGCCAGACAGGCAACGTATGCTATGGAAACCAGCCTCCTATGTAAACTATGGAAACTCTAATCAAGACCACAAAAATCTAATCCGATGGCTAGAGTGTGGGGGTTTAAGTGCTAAAATAACCCACCTTTCGGATGGGATGAGTGGCGGGGTTTAAGTGCTAAAATAACCCCCACACTCTAGCCATCAGATTAGATTTATGTGGTCTTGATTAGAGTTTTCATAGTTTGCACAGGAGGCTGGTTTCTATAACATACGTTGCCAGACAGGTATCATGTAACCAAGTCTTACAATTTTCAATTCAATCCAAGCGGCCCTTTGGTCAAGCTGACCTCTGGGCGTTCTACCAAGTCTCGTGATGTCTAGGCAACAAATACCATGAAATGCAGCTCTCTTGGGAGTTGAAGGAAAAAGATAATGCCCTATATTGTAGTGAAACAAAACATGTTACATGATTTGTTATAAAAGAGAATGTGTTTCATGCAAGCATGAAGCTCAGCAACCAAAATCTTTGAATCTCCACCACTATAGCCATGCTCATTGACACTTGAAGAAACTAAATAAAGTTTGATGTTTTGTGAAATAGATATAATCTTTGTGCACAATTGTTTTTCTTTTATACAAATCTTGGATCAAACGGCTTTTGGTGAGCAAAACTACATTGTTGTTACAATACATGTATAGCATAAAAGACAATGTGAGTTGGCTTGGGCTCTAGAAATTTCTTGCTTTGGACTTTTAATCATGCAAGAAAATCAAAGAAAAATTGAGTTGGGCCCATGGGTACAAGATAGCGCCGGGCAAGATAGGACAAAGTGAGAAAATTCATATTGGGAAGCAAGCAATGGCAAGTATTTACAAACACATGTTTTGGTAAAACAGTTGTTAGTTATTCAAAAACAGAGGAAATAATAAAATCTAGACAAAAGCTGCAGAATCCCGTATCTTTAATTACCCCTTTTGTTAAGTATAGGCCCATGAGGCCCATGTATGGAATACTATACAGCCACCCTCTAGGGTTGGCCCAATTGGCAATGAAGTAATTAGTTCAACAGCTTACTCCACACATCATTGCACGTCGGTCACACAATAGATGTAATCAACCAATTATCATTCCACTAACAATGCACGAAGCATCCAATCAGAATGGTAGATACTTAAGCTTGAGATTGATTAACCAAATATAAATAATACGGATATTTAACTTTAACTAGGAACTATTATTATGGAATGTAACTAGGAAGGGCTAATTTAGACGACCAACTTAGCCTACCACAACTTGTTTGGGATTAACAGGCTATATTGTTGTAATGTTGTTGTTGTTATAATTTAGATGACCTACTTATAAAACTTTAAATAATTGTTCCAGCTCTAGAAGTGCATTATCTTTTGTCCTTCCACAACCACATCCCTCCTGCCATAACTTGTTGCTCATTAGTTAAAACTTATAAGTCATTTACCCAAAGGCCATTATATCATATGGAAATGAGGAAATCAAATACATCTTTCCAAGACTATAACTTAAGTATGGTCTACAACTGCATCGAAGTTTTATTAATCACATGCAATATCTTACAACTAAGGTGCCCAGTTATATGTTAGCAGTAGTATCAACACCTCTACCAAACTGGTGGCCCAGGGAACTACACCAGAAGACAACGGGGGACGAGGGCCAGCCATGCGGGCACACGAAGGGTCCCAACTGTGTAGCACAACAGATAAGGCACAAACATGCTCGGAGGAAGGACTATTTAACGAGAGTTGAGTTAAAGGAGAGGAATGAAGAAAAATATTATTGAGAACTCAAATACTTGACCCGGAATTCCTATCCTAACATTATAGCAATGTTTCCGCTCAAGTGAGTTTTTTTGCTGAAATACAAGTATGTATCTCAAGTGATGACCCAAACTGAAAACTAACCAGCTGTAGCTATCTGCAGGTGTTAACTAGAAACAATGTTTAAGAACCACCATAACAGGGGAAAGAAATATGAACTTCACATCAATCCAGCAAATTCAACATATATTGTACAGATCAATTTAACATTATCCCCACCATTAGTTATCAACAGAGATATACCAGTTACAGTTAAACAATGTCACTACTACTGACTGAAAACAGACGATACACATGCAAAGACTAGTTACCTCAAATCTACAAAGCTTCCTAAGCTGCATACACACTAAAGACACCACTTCAACAGACAAATCGTGGCTAATTAAGGTTCAAAGATGTTAACCTGTCCAAAATCGGCGTCTTTGAGCACGCCGTCTTCGGAAACAGATCGGATCGGCGGCGGCCGCGGTAGAAAATGATTCGCATTTTCGCATGTTGGGGTTTTCTTTAGTGGGCTTTGGTGGGCTTGGCAGCCAGTGCACCACGGCCGTAGAATTCCCTCCCCTCGTGTCCTCTTTTCATCAGCAGCTCTCAAAGACGGCGAAGACGATGCTGCCGCTGAGGTCCGCCGCCGCCGCGCCGTGCTCGGTTGCCGGACTGCTGCTCCGCCGATTCTCATCCTCCTCGTCCGCTTCAGTCTATTCGGTCCGCCGCCACGCCTCGTCCGCTCTCTCAACCCAGCCCTCCACCTGCCCCACCACCACCTGGTCCCCTTCCAGCAGCCCCAGGATCCGGGGGTTTGCGGCCTGGGCATCGGCTCCGGGGCCGGCGGGGTCTGCGGATTCCCCCGCTACAAAGGCGCTAGAGGCTAAGGTACCTGGCTTGCCTCCCCCGTTCAGCTTTCTCATTCTAATCTTTGTTTTGTAATTAATTCAGATGCCAGTATAAGCTTTCCTACGCTGCCGTTTGCCATGGCGACTGATAGACTCTCTTCTGTTTCTATGGTTTCTTTGCAGATCAAGGAGCAGCTGGAGGCGGACACAGTCACGGTTGTGGATACCTCTGGGGACGGCCGCCATGTCTGGTGAGTAACAACTGCCCACCCACCTACAAAAATTGATGTTCTGTTTCTTTACATTTGCTGGGATGCCAAGAAAAAATCGTGCTACATGCTTATTAGGTCTTTGAAACTCACATGGACATGGTGAATGCATATGCATTCTGTGAGTCTATTGAAGAAAACAGGGTCATTTGTAGCTGTATCAATGTGTGGATGTGTGCTATATAGTTCGTAACCTGTTCTTTTGGACATGTTCCTTTGTGAAGCAGTGTTGGCGATTGATGTGGAGATGATAGTGTTTTTTGCTTTAAGATTTGAGAAATGTTTGCTTTTGGCATTGTAGTGCTACTACTACTAGAACAAAAAAAAGAAAAAGTAGTGAGTTGCCAGTTTGTGTGCTGAATACATTTACATGAATTGAAGTGTGTTATATTTCTATTCCATAAGTGGGAGTTTTTTTTTACAAAACATTTTATCATGATGTCTATGTAATCAAAAGTAACCAAGGTATTAGATTCTAGTTTAGTTGTCACTTGTAAGTTCTCAATGAAAGTTAACCAAAGACACACTGGGACCTTTTCTCAAAAAGATTGCTTTTATATGCTATAATAGAGGATTTTCAATTTCATTTATCTATTAAAAGCCAGTTTAGTATGGCATGGATTAGTTGTTGGCTTTAAAGAAGTTTATTTTAGGTGTTCTGAATGGAATTGGTGCAAACTTGATACCTAATCAGCTATTTACAATAAAATGAAATAGTTGGAAGAGAGGCTACCCAGATGGCCAATCACAACATATCACCAATGATCAACACACCTAAGAAACTTCATACACTCAACGAAGTGAGCGATCAGTGGTAATGATTGTTGCATCAACTTAAATTGAAAGAAACAATTCAACAAATGTAGTTCTATTGAGGTTTCCAGTGAAAGCATGCCAGGATCTTTGCTATCGTATATTGATGCATAAGATGTATGGGTGTGTGTGGTAAGGGTTATTGTCCCTTTTTCTTCTTAATACAAAGATACACAGCTCTTCTGCATCTTCAAGAAAAAAAAGATGCTTCAACTCTTGATAAAATGTTTCATGTTCTATAAAAATATTAGCTACATTAATTTCCTGTGATGATTCATCCATTTGTATAAATGCATAATAAAATCAAAGCATGGATGCATGATACCCTGTGTGTTCTCAGTGACAACTATGTATGTGCACAATGAATGTTAGTTATGTACCTCCCTAATATCACTAAGCATGAATGCATGGTAAGTTAGGAGTTACCAAGTCTGCGTCCTACCTTTATAACACTTGAGTCAGGTATATCCCTTTCATACAGAAAGTGTTTATGATGATACAATAGAAGCTGCTAGTAAGAGCACGGATCTCAGGATTCATTACACATGTGGTTATTTGTTCACGTACCACTTTTTTGAGGGAAGTATGAATCATGCTCTTAACTTGGCATGGATCTTCACATTTCACTCAACTATGAAATGATTAAGGCCACCCCATAAATTTTTCTTATCCGGTTAATTAACACCCAAGCTGGATTTCTACCAGGGGTTTCTGATGTGGCACATGGAAACAGTGGTTTTTTACCTTTATCACTCCTATTCGTAGTCCAGCAACAACACACGGGTAGTTCCTGAGAGTTTTCTTGATATCTGAATCCATATATTTCCTGGCTATTAGTAGAACAAAACAATTTAGCAGTGATGATTCATCTATAGTTCTACTTGCGGAAAATCAAATAAATTGGCATCATGATATGAAAATAACAAGCTCAATTACCCCCCTCTTGTTGTCCTCGTCAACCTGTACTGCATTTTCAAGTGTTTCAAGCCAGTGCTTCGTATACTGCCAGCTCCCACAATGTAAAAATCCACCATGCTTACTACATTTATTTTCTTTTGGGTGATGGCCATCGAGCCAGCAACACCACAATTCCACAGCACCTTGATTGAATCCAGATGACCGCAAGGTACCGAGAGCAGCTCAAATTTGCTTCCCTTGCCATGGTCTTTTGGAAGGAGGTTGCCATTGTTTCTGTAGCACTGACCATGCAATGAACACCACACTACATAGCAGTCATGGAGGCTTTGGAGTTATACCTCCTAATCCATGCTAGAAGTTTCCAACACAGGGCCTTTTGTTGATGGCCTTTGTAAGCATCATAGAGGCCATGGTGGGGCATGGCCTCAGGCTTGCTATCATTCATTGTGAAAGCATGAAGACTTTGCGGTGCGTTGGCTGTCAATTCATGTCTGTATTACCTCACCACACACAACTGGAGGTAGAAGTAAAGGGGAGATCAGAGCACTAGTGAATGGTACTGCTTGAACTAAGGATGCAGTTGGTTGGTTGTGCTTGTATATATACTGTAAGGCCTAACACAGCAACATACAAGGACACACGAACACAAGTGGTTTGGTGGCTGGAATGACTTAACCTTTTCTGTTTTTCTCCTCTTCTAATATAGCGAACATGAGCAAATCATGCTGTGATAGCCTAATAAATCAGAAAATTACCCAACTAAACAGCCTATTACTTCCTAATACTCCATGCTGATATGATCCTAGACACACTAACATGCACCTAGACAAACAGGATTATTTCCAACAAGCTCGCCCTAATTCCTATGTGTTGACTTATGCAGACCATACCAATCCTAGCATGAAGCTCAAGGAATCTGACTCGCCCGAGTGCCTTTGTTTGAATGTCAGCGAGCTGGTCCTTAGTGCCGACAAAATCAGCACTAATCCTCCCATCATCCAAGCACTCCCTGGTGAATGGTAGCGCACATCGATGTGTTTGCTATGCTCATGGAAGATGGGATTCTTCATCAGCGCTAAGCCTGACTTATTGTCAATCTTGAGCTTGACAGTGCTGGTGTCCCTTCCCTTGAAGTCACCAAGAAGCCGAGCCACCCACACTGCCTGTGTGGCTGCTGTTATGGCAGCAACATACTCTGCCTCACATGATGAGAGTGCCAGAACCTTCTGCTTGAGAGCATGCCAACTCACCAAGCTGTTGCCGTAGAAGAACAGGCCGCCGGATGTACACTTCCTGGTGTCAACATCGTCGGCGAGATTGCTGTCGCTGTATTCGAGGACCCACGCCTCCCCTGTCCTCCCATAGTGGCAGCAGAGAATTGGAGTCCCAGCCACATAGTGCAGGATCTGCTTTACTGCCGCCATGTGCTCGTAACCCATGCTGCAAGCAAGGTCTGGCTGTATGCTCACGAGGTAGCGAAGGCTTCCAATGATCCTCCGGTACATAGTGATGTCCACCTCGGCTGCTGTGTTGTTACGGCTCAACTTGAGCTGCTTCTCCATGGGGGGTGCGCACAGGATTGCAGTTCTACATCCCTGCCACCTCAAGGATGTGCTTGGCATAGTGCACTTGGCACAGAGTGATGCTGCTGCCAAGGTAGAAGGAGAGCAGTCCCACTTCGCTTATCATGATCCTTGCCTTCATCTCTGCCTTCATCTCCGCCTCAGTCGATCCAGTGATGATCGAATCATCCACATAGACCCCGAGGAATAGCAGCGAGTTGCCATGGTTACTCCGGTACATCGCCCGGCTTGTGCTAGTTCTGCTCGAACCCAAGAACTCACAATTTAGTGCGCAACTGCAACATCTTGTTCCAAGCCCGTGGTGCTTGCCACTGATCATAGAAGACCTTTCGTAGGCGCAACACTTAGTGTTCAGCCCCGGCGACGGTGAAGCTGTTGGGCGATGGCTCCGCGGCGTTGAGAAAGTTCGACTTCACATCCATGTGGTGCACCGGCTAGCTTTCTTGTGCAGCCACAGATAGCAGCAGGCGCACGGACTCAAGATGATCCATGGGCACGAACACCTCGTCAAAGTCGATGCCCGGCCTTTGGCGATGAGGTGAACCTAAGTAGCAGCCCAGCCTCATTCTTCTTGAACTTGAAGACCCACTTTAGCCCAGTGGGGTGATGCCCATGAGGAAGCTCCATCAGCGACTATGTGCCATTCTGCTCAATGGACTCCATCTCCTCATGCATGGCCGCTTGCCATGCTTGGTCATGCTGTGCTTCAGAAAAGGAGCGATGTTCACCATCCTTGTTGGCCAGCAGCCGCCCTCGCCATCAATGACGTGATTGGCAAGGCTAGGCACCTCTCCCCTTCCAAGAACGTCGTCGATGCGAGGGTAACGAACAGGGGAGTTGGTGTGGTACATGTCTAGCCTGGAGGAGTCGTTCGGTGGCAGACTGACGAACTCACGGGCATTCTTCGGTGCAGGGAGGGACCCAAAGCCTGCAGGTGCATCCAAGGCAGGATCTGCCTCAGGGGAAAGCGGTGGGCCTCCGAGCATGGTCACGGGCGGAGGAGGTGCCCCAGTGGGCGTTGGAGCAGGTGCAGCTGCGCAGGTGCTCCCCTGCAGGTGCGGACGTGGTCCTTTGGGCATATGCGGCTTAGACACTGCCTCTACAGTCACAGGTGAAGTGGCGGGAGCAGAAGCTGCCCCTGCGGGTGGGCTCAACGGACTCGCGCCCCTGCGGGTGCGAGCAATGGAGAGGACCTCATACTTGTCAGCCATGGTACTTTTCTGGTTCTCTATCCTTCTAATATAGCCAACGTGAGCTGCAAATCAGGCTGTGATAGCCTTCTAATAAATGCTGAAAATTACCCAACTAATCAGCCTGTTACTTCCTGAAGTAAATGCTATGAACCAGCACCACACAAGGACACGCACGAACACAAGTGATTTGGTCGCCCTGTTCACTTGAACTTATCTGCCTGGCTTATCAGCCATGATACAGCCTTTTCTGTTGTTAGTTGTTGGCCCGTACAGCTTTGTGCCTTGTACAGCTTCTTCTTTTTATTTATATATATATTAATATAAAAGCTTACAGTGGGGGCTTCCCCTGCTGTACCATTTTCAAAAAAAAAAAAAATACAGCCTTTTCTGGTTTTCTACTCTTCTAATATAGCCAACGTGAGCTGCAAATCAGGCTGTAATAGCCTCCTAATGGATGCAGAAAATTACCCAACTAATCAGCCTATTACATCCTAATACTCCATGCTGAAATTTAGCTAAAGTAAATGGTATGAACCTAGACACTTGCATGAACCTAGACACATAGGATTATTTCCAACATATGGTCTACACTAATACAAGTGTTGTACACCAACTACGAGTACTCCCACTACTTGACCATACCTGCCATGCTACCAAGGCAGCTTTTGGTGTTTCTACAATCCTAGGCCCAATGCCCCGTCTTGATGCACTTGCGGCAAGTGCTACAGTTGGAGACATGTGTGCCTCCTCCTTTCCATGATGAGCACTGCCATCTTTCTTCTTCCACAATTGGTAGTGGCAGTGTTCCTTGTCGTTGTTCTGCACTGGAGCCTTGCCCTAGCAGCTGCTCGTGCATGTGAGCCACTCACTCTGTGAGGAGAAGCTTTCTACTTGCTGCCATCTGCGCGACTACCACCACTTGGTTCTCCACTGCCTTGAGCCACCTGGTCACATTCAATTGTCAGGGTGGATGGATTGACAAGCGCAATCTGTGTGAATTTGGACGGAACCACCTGCAGGTACTTGGCAATGACTTGATGTGTGTCAATGGTTTCATTGAGTAGCACGAGTTGACTCACAAACGACTGCAGGCACAGTGCAAAGTCCATCGCCTTGCCCTCCTAGAATGTGATGGCCTCATACTCCCACTGGAGCGGCGTGCACCCTTGCTCGGCGAACATGGTTGAAGCCCACACGAATGGACTTGAGGCTGTCCTTGGAGAGAGCTTTGTTGTGTCCTTATTTTCCCAGTGTCACCGCGTGCCCACAAGCCCGGATCTTGTATCACCTTCATCAACACAGACCAGTCACCACCATAGCTGGTGCAGGCAAGCATGGGGGTACTGGCTCTTCCTCCTCCAACCTCCCTTACTGTACTTTGCACTGCGAATGGCTATCGTTTTGGTGGCTAGGGTGTCCGGTGCTCATGCCAGTCCTGGGAGAGAGTGTCCTCCTGAAAATGATCACCTAATCGTGGCTCTAGTACCATTCATTGGCCGGCTTTGTCAATTCACCACACTCACATAAATGGAGGTAGAAGTAAAGGGGATATCAGAGCACACACGCATGAATACTAGTGAATGGTGCTCCTTCAACTAGGATGCAGCTAGTCCATATGCTTGCATATATACATACTATATTACCAGAGGTTTTGTACACCAACCACAAGACTCTACAAGGCTGGAGCATGGTATTTTTACAATCCTGGGCCAGTGGCTTGTTTTGACGGTTGACGCACTTGTGGCAAGTGTTGTGGTTGGAGACATTTGACACCTGCTCTTTTCTGTCACGACCATTGCCATCTTTCATCTTCCATGGTGGCGGTCTCTTTGTCGCCACTCCGCGCCTCCTCTGGATGAGCCTGAGCCTTGCACTGGCTGCTGCTCACACATGCAGTCTGCCCACTCCTCAGTAAGGAGCAGCTTTCTACATGCCATTGTCTGCGCCACCGCCTCGTCTCAGTTCTCCACTTGAGCTATGCAGTCACATCCTCAATTGTGAGGGTGGACAGATCGACGAGCCTGATTTGTGTGAATTTGGGTGGAACCACCCACAGGTATATTGACATTGGTTTGTTGTTCGCCAATGGTTTTGTTGAGTACCGCAAGCTGACTCATCAAGGACTGCAGGCGCAGTGCTAGTCCACCTCACCATCCTAGAATGTGATAGCCTCATGAACACCGACCGGTTACCATGGTGCGGGTAAGCGTGGGGTACGGGGCACTTCCTACTCTAACCTCCCTTACCGTGGCTGTATGGTTACCAGGGGGAGGGTGTTCTCCTGACCTATGTTTTCAAGGCGTCGTCTAGGCGTCGCCTAGGCGTCCAGGCGCTGCCCCATCGCCTTGCAAAATGGCCGCCTAGGCGGGCAAGGCGGCGTCCAGGCGCTGCCCCAATTTTCCAGACGCCTAGCCGCCGTGAAAACATAGCTCCTGACAATGCCGATCACCACCCAACCGTGGATGTAGTACTAGTTGGCTGGCTTTGTTAATTGACCACACGCACACAACTGAAGGTAGAAGTAAAGGGGAGATCAGAACACACACATGAACACTAGTGAACGGTGCTCCTTGAACTAATGATGCAGCTGGTCCATATGCTTGCATATATTTTTGTTTCGGACATTTTGCTGTTTATGCTTGTAACATGTTAGGTGACAACATTATGTTTGTTTTGAAGGCAAAATAGTCATTTTCGTCCCAAAACTATTGCCCGAGGCTCAGTTTGGTCCCTGAACTTTCAAATTGTTCACTTTAGTCCTGAAACAATGGATTTGCAGCTCAATCTCATCCATCCCCTTCATTTCTCGCCACATGGCCAGCATGGTTTGCGAAGCGACATACTTGAAGTATGTGTCAGTTTCTTGCTCTTACCGAGAAAAGGCTGAAATGTAATTCGAACTGGACCAAGCCTGTAACTGAAGTGTATTATGGTTATGGTACTGCAACACCAGCTAGTTGCAGCAACCTGTGCAAAGAAAATAGAACAATAAATGTTAGATTGACTGGATGTTAGCTTCTCAGTCAAACAAAAAACACTTGATTTTTCACACCATGTGTGTGGAACTGTGAACAGTAGTTTCATAATAGTAGTAATGCATACAAATTACAAAATAAAAAAAAGCCATCACATCCTGAACATACATTTGTACCTCTAACATTGAAGCAAGTACTTGTCCTGACAGTTGATAAGGCATTGATCAAAGAAGTATTATTTGAAAATCCATAGGCCTGACCAAGGAAGGCCCCGTTGTATTACCACTATTCAGACTACTCTAAAAAACATGTGTGGGGAAAATATTATTATTCTTAGGATAGTCAATGGTCAGCAGAGAAAAAGACAATTAAAAGTGCTGGCAATATGCTCTCTCGCAATCACAAAGTTGTGTGCAATCACAAAATCCTAATTCTTCTAAACCCTTCATTTTTAAATTAGGAAGCAATGGGGCTTTCTTGGTAAAACAGGAGCTGTGTGCCAATATGCTGAACTCATTGGCTGCTATTCAGAGAATAATAATAAAAAATGACACTCCCCATCTG